>VXAB01009296.1:0-140144 GCA_013399175.1 Odontophorus gujanensis | reverse complement strand
GTCTGGAGCACAAGTCTTATGAGGAGCGGCTGAGGGAGCTGGGATTGTTTAGTCTGGAGAAAAGGAGGCTCAGAGGGGACCTTACTGCACTCTACAACTTCCTGAAGGGGGATTGTGGTGAGGAGGGGGTCGGCCTCTTCTCCCAGATTACTAGTGACAGGACGAGAGGGAATGGCCACAAGTTGCGCCGGGGAAGATTTAGATTAGATTTGAAGAAAACTTTTTTCTCTGAAAGAGTGGTCAGGCACTGGAATGGCCTGCCTAGGGAGGTGGTTGAGGCACCATCCCTAGCGCTGTTCAAGAAGCGTTTAGATGAGGTGCTAAGGGATTTGATTTAGTAGCTTAGTGGGTAGGGATGGTGATAGGAGGATGGTTGGACTAGATCATCTGGTAGGTCCTTTCTGACCTAATGTATCTATGAATCTATAAGTAATAAATATTACTATTAAATTTTTATATTTATAGTCCTTCAGAATTAATGTTATATTCTGGAATAAAAAGGAGCATAAGGTAAAAATTGCTGCCTGTAAATTCAGTTTCATTGCTTGGCGCTGTGTAAGTTGAGTTTCTTCCTGGAACTGTGTTTGAAAGACCATTAGAATTGCCCATCTGAAGTGATCTTGTGGAAAGCCATTTAAAACTGAAAGGTTACCTTAGTGCATAAAAGAAGAAACATCTTAAGGTATAGAATGTTGAAAACTTCTGAATGCATAGGATCTTAGAGCATGATAGAGTCTCTTAGCAGCATGATGCAAGTCGCTCCATAAATTATTCAAGCAAGATGTTTTCTCGGTAGGGATTTACCACCCTCACTTCAACATATAATTTACTCATTTATTTTCCATGTTATAAATTCAGCTGGAAAGGAGAGGATCTCTGGAGGTTATCTTATACCCTCTGCCAATACGAGATGACCAATCTTCGTATCTATTGATACTCAATAAAGATATCATGTCTGTTTAAAAAATATGGATGAAATACCTATTTATTTAATTTTTTTTCATGTAAATATCCTCTGTTCTGTTTTTGCTAATCTGGAGAACTCGTTGGTAAAATATTTTTGTGACTTTCTTCCATGCTTCTAACATTCCCTTTGTGTAGAATTTCAGGGTAACTCGAAAGACTGTGGCATTGCTTTTCAGTATTCTTTTGTGTTAAACATGGACAAGAATTAGGATTTATTTAGGGATGGGAGGTTCTTAGTAGTTAGCTGTGGCAGATTTATTTTGTTTCCTTGAATGCAACAAACAATAATTCTCAGAGGAACTGCTGGATGGTCAGAGGAAAAAAATAAACCCTTTGTAGATTTTATTTCTTTTCATGGATATACTGTTTTTGAGATAAAGAGATAAAATAATGCAAACAGTCTTTAAAAGCACACACCAAACATTGCAACTTCTAAAGCTGAAAGCTGACTGTGCTGCATTGTCTATATGGTCTCTACATGCACGTATATGTGCTTGCATTTGAAATGGCTTAATTTGCCTGTCCAACTTCTTAGACTGAGTCCAAGTTGGATATTAGGAAAAATTAAGAAAAACTTCTTCTCTGAAAGAATGGTCAGGCACTGGAGCAGGCTGCCTGAGGAGTTGATAGAGTCACCATCCCTGGAGGTGTTCAAGAAACATTTGGATGCTGTACTAAGGGACATGGTTTAGTGAGGAAATAATGGTGGCAGGCGGATGGTTGGGCTAAATGATCTTAGAGATCTGTTCAAACCTTGGTGATTGTATAATTCCATTTTATGATTCCGTGATTATCTTGTGCCTTATATTTGTTATTTATAGCACACCATTATTTCAAGTGCCAACATAAATCGTGGCTTGTATGGTGGTCTCTGATGTGGTGGCAGGTCAGTGGAGGACTGATGATCTGTGATCATAGATTATAAAAATCCAGGAGTATGCCTGAGTGGTGTTGTTTACTGTGTTTTCTTTTATTGCTAGCTTGATAAGGCAAGATGGTGAAACTGCCTTGGAGGTAGCTTTTACAATGAGGGAAACTAACTGCCATGCCAGCATTTGGGAAGGAAGCAGAGCGCCCTGCAGCTATGGCCTTCAGACTTGGATATTCTTTGGCAAATGTCCACATTCCACCAGAAGAAATCACTTGAGGCAGTTTCTAAATAAGATATGTTTTGAGACTGTGAGAGAGCAAATGTACCAGGGAGAATGCTTGAGCATGGCTTCATAGGCATCTCATAGCTAAAGACCTGTACAAAAACTGTGGTTTGGGTATTTTTAGTCTTCTTTCCTGTATGTGTCCTTACTCCTTTTTGATTAAGTCTCAGACAAGTATTAATTATTTGCAAACTCTAACTCTGATAGCATTTGAGTTAGTTTTTAGTTCACATCACTGCACTGAATAATAATAATAATGAAAAGTTGGACCTCTTGAAAGATGCCTGAAGGTGTGGGCATTTTTGGCTTGAATACTCTGCCTGTGATTTCCATAGTGACTGCTGGTGATTTAAAAAAAAGAAAGAAAGAAAGAAAAGAAAGAAGAAGGAGTGCTTCCAAATGAGAGAGAAGAGCAATTCCAAACTCTCTTAGGTGAAATTAACGTTCCTTCTGAGTTTCTGACAAACTGCTAATGCGTTCCCAGTCTGGCTAAGTTTGGGGCATATTTGATAGGTTTGTACATATCATAGAGTTTACAACACATTTTCCAGTCCTTTTGGAGCAACTGCCTGAATTTGTCTTCTTGCTTGAAATGCAAATGTTAAGATGTATTTGTTGCCAACTGACAGAAAGCAAGAAAAATTATTTTAGGAGAAAGAAAACAAGCAAGCAAGCACAGCCATTCATTATTTAAATGATGGTGTTTCATGGCAGTTTTGTCTTGAAATAACCTTCTGGTCTTGTAAATTGTGCAGCACTGTTTACCAGTAGCCAAAAATCTTTGTCACTCTCTTAAAACCTTTGTGATACGTGCATTACTATCTCAGTAATGGAAAGGTGGGAGCGGACAATTGGCAAATCATAATAGCCAGCAGCTCCTTCCAGTGAAGGGCAATGAATCAGTATTTTCATTTGGTAAATGCACATTGGTATCCAAGCAATTTGGCAAGCCTTTTGACTTGACTTGAGAAAATGACTAAAAGAAGATTTTTTTTGCAGTCCAGATTCAGTGTGCCAGAGCCTTTGTTCCCATCCTACTCTTCTACCTAGAAACATGGAATCGAGAGGTTGCACCTCCCCACTGCAAAGGCGCTTTTGTTGTCTGTCTCTTTCATTAGGGGTGACCATATAATGTGGGCATTCTTGGCGAGTATGAGTCTTGACAGTTTTTGAGGCTGCCAAGAGAGAAGTTAGAAAGTGGACATGTTGTACGTTACTTATTTTTTCTTTGCCATCTGCCTGAAAGAGGAATCTTCAAGTAGATGCAACTTAGGGAAGAAACTGCTGTCATTGTTTCCACATGCCCCATTTTGTGGAATTGACTTGGCTTAAAGGTTTGATCTCTTACAATTTATCTATTAGAAATCCTTGGCTTCATCTTTTCTTGTTTTTAGTAGCCCAACAGTATTTCATGAGTATCTTTAACGTAAAATCAGCTGAGTACTTAAGAGTTGGTCTAATTATGACTAGGTCTGGACAGTTGATCTCCCTCTGCTTTGTTAAATGATGACCAGAAATCACTGCCATGAGAACTAGTGATTAAACAAGGTGTGTAAGGTCTCCCTAACCCACGTGTATTATGGAAGTGTACATGCCACTATCTAAGCACCGTGCTTGCTCAAGGTTTGAGCCCATGTTTTTCTCAAAACCACTTTTGGATGACAAAATAATTAGCTTCTGACTCTAGTTCTGTTCTCAGATGTTGCTGTTCTTACGCTATATCCAGGAGAAACTTTTATTTTGTCTATAACTCCAGTCTTCTGTGGTCTGAGTGAATTATTCTCTGTGGTCTTCCGGCTTGCAGCAAGTTGCCGTGCATGTTTTGATACATTTCTTCCAACAGTTATCTCTGTACCTGTTGATGATATGGATGAGTCCTATGAAAACTTTACTAAAATCTCTCATAAACAGCATCTGAGCATGCAGGGCTCTGTGCTAGGGCTCACATTGAAGATACCATGACCATGTTTGCATTTCTCATGCACTAGTTTTCAGACTCTGAGTTCGGGAATTAAGTGTATTGGTTGTGTATGTGAATGAAAAAAACTTGATCAGTGGCTATGAATTTATTTCTTTAAGTAGGCTTTCTTTTTTTTGCATACTTTTGGTTTGAAGGGGATGAAAAAGCTGGTGGAGCTCTGTGAGTGCCCCTGATTATAACTTCAGTGCTTGTGTCTGTTGGCACTGTCATTACTCATCACTGGTGCCTATAAAATAAGGCTAATTTCAATGGATTGTGTATTTCAATGGATTGTAATAGACGCGTAGAAGAGCATGCCTTGATCCAGCTGTTGGTGAGGTTCAGGGCGTGGGAGCTGCTTTCACATGGAGCACAGTACTGAAGCATTTACCTACGTGGAATGGTAATAAATAGCATTTGTGCTGCACGTTCATTGCTTAAGCAGAGCAACTCTTTATATTGCCTTGAAGCAGTATAATAATAAAATATAGCTACTGTAATAGAGCTATGCAAGAGTATATATGAAAGAGCATATTGAAGAAAGGGAAAGAGATGACCTTCAGGCAGAGGCCACATTAATGGCGTTGGGAACCACCATCCCAATCACAGTGATGTCACTGGTAGGGCCTCTAGGTATGGTCACCATTCCAAAAAATTGAATAATTTCCAGTATTGCAGTCTTATTGAATCATAGTATCATTAAGTTTGGAAAAGAACACAAAGATCATCTAGTCCAACCATCAACCCATCCCCACCATGCCCACTGAACCATGACCCTCAGTGCCACAAATAGGTCATCTGCGCTTTAGAACTAAAAAGGGAAATTAAAACTGGATATCATCACTAATCCATGAATTCATGTTGTGTTTTCTTTCTTTTACCTGATGCCAGTGTTGTATGCAGATGCGTCAGAAAGCACCTGGTGCTGCAGTTTAACAAAGTGCATTTTTAGCGTTCCACAGCAACATATGACTAAGGCAGGCAATGAAAAAAGATTAGTCCATTGTTGGCAAAGATTATAGAGTAAAAATGCATTTCCTTCATGCAGTGGGAAGGAAAAATGCCAACAAGGATGATGAAGACTTTCTTAATAAGATTTCTGTTTTCAAATATTCTGCATCAGACGTCTTAATAAAATGAATGCGTTAGATGCACAGGGCTAAGATCACAGCAGAATGAGATTATGCTCTTGTCCATTTAATAATGATGCAGTTGCAGCTTTTCCTTCTATCTTCTCCTGTAAGTTTAATTGTTTAGCGCTGAGCACGTTTTTGCTTATATTTAAGTGAGATTATTTCTGTGTTGTTTTTTTTTCCTCCATAACCTTTTGGTTTATTTAATCTGAGTAGTACCTGATCTCATAAAAGGCTGAGCATATTTTTTCCTAATCATCCTGTGACTTCAGTGTGTCTGTTTACTGCAGAGGACACATGGACAGGAGCCTTTTTAGAACAGCATTTGAAAATTGAATTTAAAGAGAGCATTTTGGCTTAATTTGCTGGGTCAATTTGTTTAAACAGGCAATAATCTTGTATTTGTCCCCGTGAGACCTTGGACAGAGAGTACATTTGGGCGTCAGCTTTGATGCTCTATAATACAGCACTTTTGTTAGTAGTTGATGGTGAACTGATATATTTATGTATTTTTGCTTGGAATGACTGATTTTTGGCTTATGTATTATTTGTGATTGATTGCAGGTTGTCTATTCATTTTCTTTCTGGCTGTGCTATGGGAAGAAGAATTACTCTTTCTCCCTCCTTCCTTACTCCCCTCCGTTCTCAGCCGCCTCCCCAGGAGATCAGCTCCAATCTCAGCACGGTGTGACAGTTAGCAGTTGTGACAGGCTAGCCTATTTTTAGAAGTCTGTCCCCACTCTTTCCCTGCTGGAAAAGAAAGGCAAGTTATCTTTAAAAATTAATCCATCTGGAAGAGGAGGAGAAAGCTTCATGACATGCTTGCTGCTCAGCTTGGGCTGCGAGTTTACTAATTATTTGTTCAGCTTGTGTCACGGGACCAGTGAGGTTTGCACTTCTCCTGGCATCAATCACCTGGCCCTGAGCTCTGTGAGAGGCCTTCTGTTCTGTGTGGAAAAAGAGACAGACTAAAATACAGCATGGAGCTGCATGGATGTTGTCCAGTCATGTCTTATATTTCACACATTTTCTGAGCTGCTTCTGCATAACCAGAAATACTACTGCTCGTCTCCAAGGAACAGAAACAGAAGTTCAGAATTTAGCAGTTAGCGTGGAAAGAATTTTTTTTCCCCCCTCATTTAGTTTGCCCCTGCTTTAGACTCCGCAGGCTCTACATGTAGTAAAATAAATGCGTAAAATCTTAGTGACAATAAGAGTAACATCCAGAGTGCTGATCTGTGAGAAGAAATAACTGCTGTGTGCAATTGCATCTCTTATTTTGATACAGTCTCCTTGTAGCCCAACTGCTACATCTTCATGCATTCCAAACCCAGCCAAAATGAGGCAGAGGCAGTCCTGAACCTTTCTTAGAATAATGAATTAGAAAATATAAAACAAATGGAGAAAGCACCAGTCAGTTCTTTCAGAGTTGCAGCAGAATTATGTTATCAATGGATAGTTTATTCTGTATTAAGAAAGCTAGAATTTCAAGTATATGTAACAGTGATCAAAATGTGTTTTAAATTCTCGTTCTGTTCTGTCAGTGTCCCTTAAGCTCAGGAGCACACTGGACAGCTGGTTTGAGTTTTCATCTCCTGAAGCATTATTATTTTGTTTTCTCATAGGTGGCTATTATTGGAACTTTAAAAATAGGCTGTGCTGTCTGTCTAATCTGGTCGTTTAATCTTGTTCTAGATGCTTCACTTTATTTTTTTATATACGATATGAATACCTCCATGCCTACACTTTATATACCTGTCATCCTTGGAATATCAGAACATCTTTCCCCAGCGAGTCAGTGCTGAGTCATCTTCAGAAAGTGACTGTCCTCGTCACATCAGCTTAGTATACAAGGCATTAAATATTCCACGTCTCATTGATGTAAGGAGCACAAAAGCTGCGTGGTGATCACTTGACCATGAATGGCTGAGTCTTTTGAAGGTCTGTGGGAGCCATACCATAGGATGACTTGGGTTAGAAGGGACCTCAAAGATTCCAACCCTCAATGTCCTTTCAGGCTCCTGAGCTGTAAGGCACGGATTTACAGTGTTAGTGGGCTGATGAGGCAGGTGCCATAAAATCTCCCAAATGAAGTACCTTTGAAGGCAGAATGGTGATACCAAATCATGGCACTGTAACATTTCTTGAATGTGGCTTTTCCCTTCTCACCTTATAAAAGCTTTTAATATTCTGTGTCTATTTCTGTGACCTCTACCAACAAAAGCTCAAAGTGAATGTAGACCATCTGGTTGAATTGAAAGTGAGGCAGTAAATTAATTTAAAGCTTCACTAAAGCTTGTATCGATTTGTTCAACTCTACCACTGTTCTTCTTTTTTTGCCTCCCCAAAGAAATAACTGCATCTTATCTATTCTAATCTTTCAGGGTTCAGATCCTCTAGGTGAATATAGCTAAGCTGATTATATTCTCTCCTAGATACTTTTTTAGTATTATTGTGTTGCATTAAATTTACAGGGCCCCCAGAACAAGGTGGATGTGGAGGTTTTGGAACAGGTCCGAAGGAGGACTAAGAAACTGATAAGAGAGCTGAGCATCTCTCTTATGTAGACAGGCTGAAGGAGTTGGGCTTGTTCAGTCTCAAGAAGAGAAATCTTCAGGGAACCTCCTTGCAGCCTTCCAGTGCTTACAGGGAATTATAAGCAGTAGGGAAATGGACTTTTTACCCAGGTAGATAGTGATAGAGCATGGGGGAATGGTTTTAAACAAAAAGAGAGGAGATTTAGATTAGATGTCAGGGGGAAAGTTTTTAACTCAGTGATTGTTGGGGTCCTGGCACAAGTTGCCTGGAGAGGATGTGGATGCTGTGTCTCTGGAGGTGTTCAAGGCCAGGTTGCATGGGGCCCTGCCCCGCAGGGGGATTGCAATTGGATGATCTTTGAGGTCCCTACCAACCAAGCCATTCTGTGACTCTGTCTGAAGTATTACTTACATACGTGTAATTCTGTGAATTTTTGGGGCATGTTGTCGTACTAGTTCTATGCTATTGCAGAATGGTGTAACTTAATTGAGAAAGAAAGGCAGAAGAGGAGAAAAACATTTTAGGATTATTTTTGGTGTGTATGTATATGTGTTGTCTCTCAAGGTAGATCAGCAAGGGGAAAATTGCCTTGGTTGTTGCTTTCCTTCTGCACCATTTTCTAAAAAAAGGGCAAATGTTTCCTTGATTTTTTTTTTACCTTTAATCTCATACTAGAGCATGTATTCTGAGTGAGCATAATTAGGCCCATAAACTGATGATTACTCTTTCATATCTATCACCATCAGGATGCAGGAATTGTTTTAATTATTTGTTTAAAGTAGATGTGAACTAGGAAAGTAGTGAAAGGGCTCCTGGACTTTGTCTTTTCAAGTGCAGTAATAGTTAATCAGCATTGATGTGTGGTACAACATCAGAGAATCAGAACAAAAATGTCCATCTGCTTCTCTTGACGTCAGTCATCAGGAGAATCCTTACTCAATATCTTCCATAGAAGAAAAAGGAGACAAACTATTATTATTATTTTTTTTTGCATAAAAAGTGTTTACTAGCTTATTCCAAATAAATGTTTAAGTGGAGGGATGAAAGAACTGGAGTGACATGTATGCATTTTTATAAGGCTGGCTGATCTGTAGCACTTTCCCTTTGTCCACCATGTATCATGAGCGATGGACTCCAACTATCTGGGCTTTCTAATCTGTACGCTTAGTTATTTTTTTTCCTGAAATGTGGATTAGTTTAATGCAGTTATGTATTTTTCTGTGCACAGTGAGCAGCAAATCATTGTTTGTTTTTCTGTAGTATGTGCACGTTTTACTTTCTATTGGTGTTTCTCCAACGTGTAGCACTGATCTGAATTTCTGAAATCAGTTCTGTGGCTCTGCACTATTTACATGCTCAGACTATTATCCTCTGCTTAAATAAGTTGTTCTTCCTGAAAGAGGTGAAGGGCTCTGACTTCACAGCTTATAGCTGCTTTGAGTATAAATGTTACTTGGACTGTGTTGTCTGTGATCAGTGTTCCTTTTTATTTTGTAGATAATTATTTAACATAGTCTACTGGAATAGTTTTGCTTCTGTATTATTAGATGCCCAACTAAACTTATGCAGACATGGTTAACAGTCAACAGAAACGTTCCTGCAGAAATGGTTATGCAGAAAAGGCTTTTATACTAGGTTGAGATATTTAAGAGAGATTTTGTATATAGTCAAGGTATATCAGTAGTGAAAAGGTATGCATACACTAGGGGATCATGTCAGTCCATGGTCAGCTGGGTTAAACTGCTGAGCAAAACAGTGATTGGAGGATTCTCTTGACTAGCTTGTGTAACCTCCTGGTGGATGTTTTGGAAATACTGGAGAAAAGAAGAGCCAACATGTTTAAGTAAGGACGTAGGCTTGCCTTTGGTCATTAAGATTAGTGTAAAGGGATCGTTAATGCGCTCTCTCAGTTGACTACAGATGAACAACTACCATGTGGAGCAAGTAACAAGTTACCAAAAGCATCTACAGGTTCCCTTCCCTCCCTCCCAATTCCATTGGTCTTCTGCAGTGACTTCTGTCTGGACTGCTTGCCACAACTGATGCAACTCCTCCCACTGTCAGTCCTGCTACTGAATCATAGAGTTCACACTACATTAGAAAAGGATGGGGAAATCTGGTATTTCCCCACCTAGTGTTAATTCTCTTTGACCAGAACTTATTGTTTCTGTCCATTAACGTGATCGTGTGGTTTGAGTATTAATAATAATTATTTGATTTGTTGTAGTACCATTTAGAAATTCATTTACTGAAGTGGCTTTCCAAGATTTAGTTCTACGTACAATCACAATTTTGAAAATAATATGTGTCACTGAAATTCCAAAGCATGTGAATTGAAGCGCTTCCGTTTGGTCACCTTAGCTGTAGTGCCTTTGTTAATCAGTGAAGGAAATGGTTTAGCTGTAATTTTTGTGTATGAACATCCATCTATTTTATGATAGCCTTCATCTTCATGTCCTTCATCTCTGTGTCTTTGGCATTCTTAGTCTTAGCTCTGGCAGGTATCTGATTGTGAAAAATGCATTGTTATAGATTTGGTTGTTACAGTTGTTTCTCCTTGATACCAGCTTGCAAGTTGATCAGTGTCAAAAAGTTTTCATAATGTTCATTACATGGAGTAAATCAATATTCAGTAATGGAATAAGAATACATGCATTAAGGATGTGAATTATGGTGCTGTCTCAGAAGTGGTTTAGTGTCTCTCAACTCTGGCCTTTTACATGTCTTCAATGGCTTGGGTGATGTGGACTAGCAAAAATACAAGAGATATAAAATCTGGTTTGTATAATGCTGACAAACTGTTCTTCATCTAGACATGCAAGCAAAGAGACCTGTTTCCTGTTCATGTTGCTTTTTTTTTACAGTGTAAAGTACGGTATTTCATACTCATATCTGAAGACCCCTGTGTAAATGGTTCTTATTTATCTCAGAGGATAATATTCCTCTTGGGAGGAAGTCTGTTTTCCTCTCCTATTAATTAAAAAGCATCCATGTTTTCATGTCTATCAAACTCATCAAGATAAACCCAATAATGTCTAATAGTCAAATGTCAAAATAGTATTGTACTTTGTCCTCCTGCCCAGCAGACATTGGTAATGAAAGCTGAAATTACCTTGGTACACTTATGGAGTAGTGTAGAAAGAGCTGACTACTCTTTCAGGTAGCTGGAGTTAGGGTACTGAAGTTAGGAACTTTATTCTTAATATACTCTTAAAATCTTACTCATGGTTCTAGTTTTCTCATAGTTACATCTGATGGTGCTTCTTGTAATTCAGGGTCCTAGAAGCTAGATCACCAAAGACAGCTAATGTCTGTATATTACTTTCAAGAGGTTTTTACATCCTTACTAAAAAAGACTGTTGAGGTTGTTGAAATATGGTTGGCGGAGACCACTAAGATAATCTAGTGCAACTGTCAGCCATCCCCACCATGCCTGTATCCCTCAGTGCCACATCTCCATGTTTCTTGAGCACCTCCAGGGACAGTGACTCCACCACCTCCCTAGGCAGCCTGTTCCAATGCCTCACCATTCTTTCTCAGAAGAAAGTTTTCCTGGTATCCAACCTGAACCTCTCCTGGTTCAACATAAGGCCGTTACCTCTCATAATGGCCTTTTGTCCTCCTCAGTGCAGTGTATGGTATTGTATCCATTGTGACATCTGTTTAAATACTATCATTATCTTTTCATGTTCTCAAGAGAAAACTGGGGTAAGGATATAGAGGATTTAATTCACTGAGTAATTTATTAACATGATACACTGCCATTAACAAAGGTGAAGTTGTAGAAGTTGACCTGTGTTTGGAACGGCAGCACATGACTTGTGGTACCTAGTGTTTTCTGCAGCCTTGGCCTAGTCCTCTGACAGGGCAGCTTTCTTCTGACTCTGCTTTATCTGAGAAGTGGCTTTCCTACCCCAAACTTCAGTGATAACCAGAGTGTCTTGATGATCACTTAAACATACTGAGAGCTGTAGGACTGTCTGATGTTTTTCAGGTCGGTGGTGGTGGTGGTGGTGGCACATAAGCTGTGTTACAACCTTCTCTACCTTGACCCTGGGTTGGCTTCAAGTACAAGCTTTAAGCAGAAAATAGAATTAATGCTTGAAAATTAAATGCATTAAGTATGGCATTACAGACACTTAGAATGGAAAGCTACAATCCTGCTTATCTAGGGTCATTTTTTTGACCAGTCTTTCTCATCTCCATTGTTGTTCATATCATACAGTTTTACTATACTCAAATAAGAGGGGAAAGGAGATCCCGACCCTGCTAATTTGATCTCTGATCTCACAAACGTTTCCTTACATCCTTACGTTTATTCATGTGAGTTGCTCATTTGCTTAGTCTGGTTGCAGAACATGAGATGCATAAATAGTGCATTTTGAGTTTATTACACAAAGTTCAGGAAGACAGTGGAAAGTATATATATGTCATTGATTGCAAGCTCATTTATTTCACAGTGTACTGTACAGAACACACCATGTTCTAAGATGAAATGTATCCTTGTGCTGCTGGTGGTACAGAGGAGTGAATAAAATACATTTGTTATAACATAATAAATCACATTAATACCAAATAAAATAGCATAGGGACCTTGTTATAGATGCCGTGGCTGCACTATAAGTCAGGGCAACATGTGGATAAGTAACGTTTATTATTAAGTGTAATTTTTATACTGCTTTGAAAGTGACAAACATTTGACATGTTCAGTTAATAGGTTTAATTAAATTCCAAGATTAATTATGAAGATGAGTAACTCTCCTTCATTGCCTCATAGGAACAAAAGATACTCACATTTCAAAAAAGAAAAGATGATTAACCCAGTAACATGTATCAGAAGAATTGCAAATATTTCCTTGCAGGAATGGAGATCATAAATATTAAATTCAACCTCCCCCAGCAAAGAGAAAATGAGATTGGAAGCAAATTGGGCTTGGAGATCTGTTGGGTTTCCAAACAGGGATTTTAAAGTGTGCACTCATCAAAGAGGTATACCATTGCTTCTTACAGATCAGAGATGATGAGAACAGAGGAAGTGGTTGGAGTCCTGCTCTGAATTTCAGCATGTTGTAAAAGCATCACTCAGATGTAAAACTCTGGATGTGGGATTGCTTTCCTGGGTTTAAGTTCTGAAACCCATGGTCATGTGAAACACTTGAAAGTGGGTATTAAACAACTATCCTAATTTCTTCCATGGATTCCAAGAAAGTGGCAGCACCAGCTGATGCATTGTAATGGGTTATATTTATGGGCCAATTTAGCAGCTTTTTCTATTAAATCTTGTCAGACTCTGATTTATATGATATTTGTTCAGCATGCTTGTAGCAGATATGACTGGTAATACGAAATATGAAATATGTTAACCTCTGAGTTAAACTAATGATAACATTGAATTAGGCTAATAACAGTTTTTAAAAGCCATATGTTTCCTTTCAACTTTATAGACTTTTGGCCTTAAATATGTTTTTGCTCATATGAAAATACGAACTGTTATTTCTTTGTAAGTACACTATGTCATCTTGAAGGGTCACCTCCAGGTTTTCAGAGTAGGAGAAAAAGGCTTTTGTTTTTAATATGTTGTGAAATTCCAGTTTTATGGAGGATGCCTCTTTCTGGTATTTACTGTGACAATCCTTCGATACTTCAGCTTCAGTTTTCTACCAATTGTGAAATCTCACCACTGATTTAAAGCCAGTACAGTTGATTCATCTCCACAACCTTTTTTGCTTGATCCTTTAGGTTAGCTCAAAATTAACTATGAGCACTGCAACCCTTCTGCCATTTTAAGGCTTTGATGTAAAAATGGGGCATTTGTGTGTCCATAATACAAACAAGCTCTTGGACCTTGTCAGACAGGAGAGGGTTTGGCTTTCTAAAGCTGTCTTCACTTCAGTGACACCTTGGGTGGTTGGTGTGCCTACCCTGCTAGTATGTGCTATAGCTGAACCACCTTAAATGTAAGGCATTGCTGAGCGCCTTTTTCAAGAAGTACTTTTTTTTGTCTCAGAAGTTACAGAATTCAACTTTTGGGAGTAATATTTGTGCCAGTGTTGGGCCTTGAAGGTCGCAGCTTGTTTAATGAAGTGTCATCATTCTTTTATCATAGTTCTTGTGTATCCCACCTTCTCCAGTTTATATTCCTAGGGAAATGCAGATTAAGGGTTCGCTTAGTCGTCCTGTCTTTGGACAGAGAAAGTTGACGTCTGGCATTGTGTAGGTAGTTGGCAGGAAGAGGGCAATGTGCAGTTCTGAAAAAGGATCTGTATTTTGTCTTTACAGGTTGATAGGTTCTCATTTGAATTAGGAGGGTTGTCCCTAGGGGCAACTCCTCAAGCTGCCTGCTGCATGAGAATCCAGATGCTAGAAATCAAGCCATATTGATTAGAAGATGTGAAAAACATAGAAAATCCTCTCCCATTTTCTCTTTCCATTCTTGAATATATTTGCAATATTAGCCTCCTTTTTATAACCTAATTTAACAGCCAATTCACATACTTATGCCCAGGGGTTTTGCTAGCAAGTTTTTGTGTGTACATCTTCGTGTACTCACTATGTTCAGTGCTGCTACTACCACTGTGAATCTGAAGCATGGGAACCTAAAGACTAACTGTGATGTCTGTAATGGAGGCCACAAAATGTAATTAAGTTCCTGCAGGAAAAAAAATCACCTCTATTAGCTGACTCATCTAGTGCCCTGAGGTAGCCCTTAAAATCATACACATTTTTGGGTTCTTCTTTGCCATAGGCAGTACAGTAAACTTTCACATCCCAAGTGTCACAGCAGAGGTACCGATGTAGGGTAAATGAGATGGCTTCTCAACACGTGGCTGTGAGATCGGATTGGAAGAGCCCAGGAAAATCTTTAGAGTGGAGGATCACCCCATGCATCTGAATGTACTTACAAGTCTTATGAGGAGCGGCTGAGGGAGCTGGGATTGTTTAGTCTGGAGAAAAGGAGGCTCAGAGGGGACCTTATTGCACTCTACCACTTCCTGAAGGGGGGTTGTGGTGAGGAGGGGGTCAGCCTCTTCTCCCAGATAACTAATGACGGGATGAGAGGGAATGGCCACAAGTTGCACCAGGGAAGATTTAGATTAGATTTGAGGAAAAATTTTTTCTCTGAAAGAGTGGTCAGGCACTGGAATGGCCTGCCTAGGGAGGTGGTTCATGATTGCGACTCTTCAGTCGGATCCTTTGGCCAAAATGAAAAATCAGATGAGTGTAGCTTCATTTTTATTTTCCCCAAAAGATTTCAGTTGTTTTCTTGAAAAATGTAGCTTCTAGTCTCACATCATGGCAAGGCACTGGTTTAAGAATATGTAGAACTACCAACCTGGAAAGGATCATCTTGTTAGGCTTACGAAGACCTGCACAATGCAAACCTTCCCAAAAGAGATTCTACACTCTCTGGAAACTCAATAAAAGCTGCTTCCTCAGTGTCTTTTGAAGAGGCCAGACTTGTTGCTCATGGAATCTGAAGAGCAACTTTAGATGTTCTAACGAAAGTGATTATCTCTTCTAGAAAATGTGCCCAAATCAAAAGGATATTTACAGGATTTAAAGAGGCTCAGCTGCTGTGGAAGCTGTTACTCTAAGCTGGAAGTTAAGTAGGAGGAAAAAAAAGAAGTTTGGAGTCTGGAGTTCTTCATTTCCAGATATGTTTTTTGTACTTTGCTGGTTTTAGGGGAAGAAACAGAAATCTCATGTCGTTCCAGTGTACAAAATTCTGAGCTGATTAGGAGAGATTGCAAGGTCATGTCAGGCACTGGAATAGGTTGACGAATTGTTGTGTTTATACACCATTCTTCTGTAGATGTCTTTTTAGTGGTAGTTAATAAGTGCATATTCCTACCCAGGAGTTCTAAGCCCGTTATACAAATCAGAAATAGGCGCTTTGAAGTTACAGTGAACATGAAATTTTCTCATAGAGTGCTTTCGTATTTTCCTTCTCTTCAGTTACTGGGTTTTGGTGGAGAGGGGGTCAAGAAAAAAGGAAAGAGAAAGCTATAACAAGAGCTGTTTCCGGGAAGACCAGAGATCCTTTTCTAACTCAGGATTGTCTTTCTGACAGAGGCCAGCAGCAGGAATCAGTTTTGGGGAAGGAAGCATCAAGTATTAAAAACTGCTTTCCCAAATGTGTCTTTCTGGTTTTGGAAAACAGCATCCCAGATGCTTTTAGTTTGTATCCACAGCTTTGTGTCCATTAGGTCACGCTGAACTGTCTGTAATGGATGTATCTAATTAGTCTTTGAAAGCATTTGTGCTTCTCAGTGCCTATATCACAGTGAGTAATTTTTTATGCATGTTTTATGGCATCATAAAGGACCTCCTGTGATTACCTACAGCTTGTTTATCCACCATAAATCCTTTTCTGGGGGTATAAATCCAATTAGTATACCTTTTATCTTTTGACATTTAGTTGAACATCTTCGCATCAACGTTTTTTATCAACAGGTTTAAGTAGTAGGCCATTACTACAGCAATGCTTTCTTAGTTGTAGGAGAAATAAATAATTTAACTTTGCCAAATGTTATCCAAACATTATCAGCTAATGAAGATGTTAAACTAACATAAGGCATTTAAGTTCACCTATGATCTCGTATATGAGGGGATTATCCAGCCTCATTCTCTCTCCTTTTACTGAAGCTCAGTCATGACAGTTCACATGATGGTTGTTTGTCTCATGTGTTAAAGAGGTCTGTCTGTTCCACATAGTCTCTTATGAAATGCACCCAGTAACTTTTACTGTTTATGCTGAACTAGTTATCAGATTTTTCAAGTTTTTCCTAATAAATTGGCTGGCCTTACTGTTTTAAGCTTAGCATCCCATTATTTTTCTACATTGCCTTCTGTTGTTCAAGAGGTGTGGTTTTTCTCTGCAGTGTTTTCTTGGAGAAGTCTTAGATCTGCTTGTGCTTTAATTCCAAGGCTAATGAGATTTTCCCAGATAAAGTTTTCAGTCTGTGATTTTCAAGATTGAAAACTATCAATTAGAGGTGCTTTTCATCACTGCCATGTTTGTTTCCAGTTGTGTTCTTTGTGTTCCTTCTTTATCTTTTTCTCTTAGTTCTGGATAAACTTCGTATTTTCTAAGGGGAGACAAATAAAGGTGTTTTGAATCTCAAAGAATGTCAGTTGGGATGATCTCATATCTCCAGTGTTCAGAGTATTTCTTTCCAGACAGGAAGGAATAAAGGGTTTGCTTTAATGTTCAATGGGATTTCTACTCTGGAAGCTGTATTACTGGATTATTCTTCAATGCTTTTCTTCTCCTCCGTGTTCTCTGCAGGGCACCTTTGTTTTTTCGCTTTCACAATGGTCTTTGTTTTACTGTCTTGTTTTAGTTGTAGCTTTTAAAATGTCCTGCGTATTTGGTATCCTACTTGAGCAGCCACGTTTTATTCGCTGAATTTTACATGGCATCTGGAGTTGTGATGCTCTCTGGGAACTTCTTTGGGGAAACATCTTTTTTAGTTGCTCTCTTCCACAGAGTATCTGCTTTGTGGCCAGGGAGCAGGGAGTAGTGGGAAGTTAACAGGCCAAGGAGGAGTGGTATTTTTGGGACATTTTGATATGTTCCCCGTTAAACTCCAGCATTTTGTGGTGACACAGTAGGTTACTGGTCTCTTAGTGTTTATTTTTCTCTTTATAATCTTTGCAAGTTTACTATGAAGGTGAATTCACAGATTTCAGAAGTATTTGGATGCTGCCAACAGGTGCTGTTATTATGAGAATGTAAGAGAAGAATAGTGGAGACTGTGTGCGTTGAAGTACCTGAACATGCTTTTAAATTGCTAGACCATGTTTCTAGTGTTTCTAAATACCAATCCCAAATGCAAAACGTAAACCCAAACCAAACAAAAACAAAACATAACAAGTCAAACAAAGAAAAACTCCAATCAAATAAAGGGAAAGATTAAATGTAGAACAGTTCATGAGTTCAACAAAGGAGAAAAATTGTGGAAGATTTTCTAGGAGCCAGAATTTGTTCTCATTATTATCATGTTTTAAAGCTTTGGTTTAAAGTTTGTGTTCCCACTTTTTAAAGTACTTTGACTGGAAATTCCTGTGCTGTTCGTGTAATGAAAATTCATAGAATCATGGAATTATTAAGGTTGGAGAAGGCAATGGGAATATAGTCCATATGTCAGCCATGCCCACCATGTCCATTAACCATGTCCCTCTGTGCCACATCTCCACGTTTCTTGAACACCTCCAGAGGTGGTGACTCCACTTCTTCCCTGGGCAGGCTGTTCAGTGTCTCACCACTCTTTCTCAGAGGAAACTTTTCCTAATATCCAACATGAACCTCCCCTGCTGCAACTTGAGGCTGTTATCTCTTGTTCTGTGAACCTTTTAATGGAAACCTTGGGGTAAGGGATACCCGAGGAGTGATGGGAACAAAACTGAGGTGAAAACAAAGGCTTGGTGACTTAAAGAAGGAGCAAGGGGCCACAAGAAATCAAGATGCAAGAAAAGGATTTCTGTAGAGTTGAATGTGCACATGCTGTTGTTAGATGTGATGTGTTGGGTGGACTCGTTACAGTAAAAGCTTATGTCTATCCTGAGAGGAAGGGAAGGATGTTTCCAGACCATCAGACTAGGGAAGATAATTTTAGCAGCTGTGATTTGAACAGGCTGGTAAGGAAGGAAGCATGTGGGAATTGGCCAGCAGGTAGGAAGGAGCTGCTATAATTGAGGCAGGAGATGATCAGGGTAAGGATGAATGATTTAGCTGGGCTGAGAGGAGGAGTCTCTGATATCCAGTAAATCACAGGGCAGAGAAGCAAGGGAGCCCCACTGAGCATCCAGCTGCCACTGAGAGCAGAGCAGGCAGCTGAGTGCATGGGGATATTGCAGAGCTGCTTGAGCACCAGGTGGAGATATGGGAGGGAAATAATGCCCTGCTGGTGTGCAGCGTGCCCTCCTGGGTCTTGGGGCTGCTCTGGGGGGCAGTGTGGTGACATATGCATTGAATTTGCAAGTGAGCTGCATAGCAGTTGCTGCTAGCCCATCAGTGAGCAAGCCTGTAGGCAAGGGAAGACCCGTGGAGGTGAGAGCTCTTCACGATGGCATGTTGTGGGTGGGAGAGAGCAGAGAGAGGGACGTGGAACCAGTGCTGGGAGACGAGGTTAATGCTTACCAAAACTTATAATTATACTGCTGCCCCATGCTGCAGCCCAGAGAGGAGCTTTTCAGTGGCATCTAGTAATTTTTTTTCTCCAGCAGGTTTTGTTACAGAGTATTTGTATGTTGTGTTTTTGTTTTTTTTTTTGCTGGAGGGAAATGACATATGGTGTTGTTTAATAATTGAATTTATTTTAAAGCATCGTGTAACATAATCACCCTGGAAGTACTGTACGTATTACATAGCTGCCTCTGAGAATGAAAAGCAGTGCTGGTTTCATGCCTGTCACCGTGCCACCGTGCTGGTAGATGGCTGTGAACATCAACAAGTCAAATAAGTGATGTTATACTATGGAGCTAATTGCAGGACTGCTTCTGAGTGGGGAAGTGAGGTTATTCCTGGCCTTATCTGTGTTTCTTTCACAACTGGTTGTGACCATTTGACAGTTAGGATGACACCAAGCTGAAGCACCCAGTTGTTGCTGGTTACGTATGCAGCAGAGACGTGCTTAATCACTTTCTATTTTTAATTCCTTTTGGTCCATCACTACGTTATTTCTGAAAATAAATGGGGGAAAAAAATGTTGCTTGCTCCATTTTTTTTTTTCTTCCTTTGACGAAAATTTTTGCTTTCACATTGTCCTTTTATTAAGGTTGGCTTGGCAGATGGGGGGAACATGTGGGAAGGCATTTCTAGAGCTGTCTAGGGCAGCATTTGTGGTGGCAGAAATGCTTTCACAGCCCACCTTAATTCTCTGACACTGAAAGGCCTTATACATTGGGGATGATCTTCCATTTTATTCCCAAAGGGAATAAAATGTTCAAGAACGTTGAGACTCTCCTCATGTGAGTTGCTGATGATATTTTGGCCCTGGAAAAAAAAAAACAACAAACTTTTGTTCTAACTGGACTGTGCTAGCATGTTACTTATGCTTGGATATTTAAAAATCTTCATTCTACTTCTTCTTGATATTGAATGTGAACCAGCAGGATTGCTATTCTGCAATGGTTAGATGTCTTTTTATCATATTAGTGATTTTTGTTGTCATACTGCTTTTCACTTTCATTAGAACAAGGTGTTCTGATTTTAATTTTTCTTTGAGTTGCCTGAAATAAGTTTTAAGAAATGCAAATAACTGTGGAAAAACAACATTAGAACTGAGGGGGAAGAAAAATAAGGCGTAATTAGTATAGAGGTAAAGATTGCAGTTACTCTCTTTGCAAGCTCTGTGCTTCATTTTTTGTGCCGTGCGAGAAATCTTCCTGTAGAAGTAACCACCACAGTCCCTCTTCACACTTGTCTGAACCCAGTGGAGGCATTATACTATTTGTCTAGCACTTTACCATCTTCTTATATTGGTGCTAGATTAGATATTATCAACGCTATTAACTGCATCAAATAACTTCATTCTTTGCATTCTACACTGTGCTTAGGTCCACGGGTCTGTAGAAATGTAATAGACATTTCTAAAGAGCTGTGGTGGTCCAGGCCATGTCGCTTCTGCAGTTCAAATTTGTGTCTTTGCAGCCTCCATTAATTCTCACAGTTCTAGCTGCTAATTTTGGAGGGAAGATCCTAACTATATTTGAAACAGCTAAATAATTATTTCTCAAAGACCATTTGGCTGCATACAGTGTTTCTCCAGTTCTGAATTACATCTGCAATTGGACTTATTTTGGGGGAAGAGAATCTTTTTGCTGAGCTCTCTCAGAAAAGTGTTTTTATCAGCAGATGCTTCAGGAAGGAAAGCCAGAAAATCAAAGGCATCATTCTCTGTGTCCATTAGAAGTCCATCACCCTGTGTTACACTCAGTTACAATTTTAGCTTTTTGGCTGATGAAAGAGGCAAAGAAGAGCATTGGAGCAGCTGTTTCCTAGTAAGGAATCTTTCCTTCTGTCCTTCCCTTCAATTTTCTTCTACCAAAAATGAGAAGGGCAATGCGAAAGTTGATCTTTGTATCGGCAAAAATTTCAGCCTCTGTTCCTATACATGTGGCTGTCTGTCAGTAATACACTATACATACTGTCTGTCTTGGAGAGTGGTATGACTAGAGACTGCTTACTGTAGGTGCTATGGGTAAAACTGTGCTCTTTGGTGAGGAAGAGAGTTTAGTCATGGTGTACAAGAGACTTGTTGTGGCTCTTACCTGTTTGGTCAGTTTATTAAAGGCAAAAGATTTCGTCTTTGAGGCTTTCACGGCTCCTTTACCAAATGAATCTTCAGTGCCTACCAGGAGAGACTCATATGTGTCCTCTCAAGGTAGGGAAGACCGTAAACCTCCGAACTCCTTTGCAGGGAGATTCATGAACAAATAAAAATGACTGTAGTGTCAGAAGGAGAAATGAGTGTAACTGTTAAATCGTGGGAATTTGAAGAAGTCAGAGAAGAAGACAAAATTTACCCTCTTGGTGGTGATGTCTATGAATCAAGGACAAAATCCCAAAGGACGCGTTAATAAATCCAAACTAATTCCCTGATCAGTTTATTTTAAGCCAAACTGACAAGTTGGCAGTGACTCTTTGCATCATGAGCAGCAGCAAAGTCCCTTCTCTCCACTTAATGCATAGGAGCTTGAAATATCAGTTACTTTTACAGAGATGAGAAATGTTTATGCCAGGTATTTTCCAGCTGATATGCATGGCTATGTAAAAGCCATGGAAAGAGACCAGACTAGAGCTTTCAAGATGGGTTGACATGACATTGGATTACTTGATGATTCTGCATCATAATATGTTACTGTCTGCCTTTCCCCACTTATACCCAGGAAGGAGAGACCCCCCGAAAATCCTTTGATTTGATCACCTATTTGTCCTACAAGAGTTATTGGATGAAAGGCTACAGGCTCAAGGCAGAATGCAAGGATAAACAGTTTTATTCAATTGAAAATGAAGTCTGTGATTTGAGTAGTTAAGAAGAAAGTAAATAACATCACAGTCATTTGAGAAACCTCATTTGTTTTTATAAGCATCCAAGGAAAATGATTTGGTTTTTAAAATTATCTCAGGTAATATTCCATGAAAGAAAGATGTATTCAAACAGAAACAAAGGACTGGATTCACATTACTTGATGTAATAGTCTGAGCCTAGTCCTTTTGTACTATGTTGGCTGCTTTTATATTGGAAGGATAGTAATAAGCATGTGGAAGTTTGGGGTAGTTAGGTCTGAATAGTTGTCTGGTCAGGTTCAGGGAATGTTTCTCCCCATTGAACAAGGAGGGAGCATAGTGAGGTGAAAAAAACAGCTCCAATTGCTCAGCTGAATTCTGCCTTGATAGTTTCCTGTATTAAAGAAGTTTTTTTTATTTTTTTTTCTGGCTGTGTGAGTTATGGAATACAACCTTGGAATAGCTCCAACCATACAGCATGATTCAGTTTGATGTAACGATAAAATCTTTATAGATGCTAAGAAGTTAGTTAAGGTTACCAATCCAAACGCTGCTTTATATGCTGCTAACACTCCTTGGCATGTAAGCAGTGCCTGAGCAATACCAGTGTATAAATATTTAAATGTTTTTTAAATGTTAAATTTCCTTTAGAAAATACAGAGGAACTGTGCATATAAGCAATAAATGGGATAAGATTGATAATAGCAAAAGTCGATATTATTTGAAGAAATCTATTTAAATAGTTGCTTTGTAAATTAAACTCTTTGGGAATCGTTTGTTGTCACAGGTAAAATTTCACAAGGGAACCTAGAACATTGTGTAATATCCCATAGTACTTCTTAAGGCAGGATGTAAGTGACACACAGACTACTAAAAACTGTGAAATATGAACGTGATCTCAAATCACAATTTTGTGAGTAGGATTGTCAAAACACAACCTTAGGAGGTTCAACAAGGACAAGCGTAGAGTCTAACTCTAATGCTAACTGTGTAATATTCCATTCTAACTGCCTGCATCAGTACAGGTGGGGCTTGAGCTGCTGGAGAGGATCTCTGCAGAGAAGGACCTGGATGTCTTGGTGGACAAGAGGTTGACCACGAGCCAGCAGTGTTCCCTTATGGCCAAGAAGGTCACTGGTATCCTGGGGTGTGTGAAGAAGAGTGTGGCCAACAGGGCAAGGGAGGTGATCCTCCCCCTCTGCTTTGTCCTGGTGAGGCCACATCTGGAATACTGCATCCGTTTCTGGGCTCCCCAGTTCAAAAAAGACAGATATCCAAGAAGGAGTCCAGAAGAGGGCAACAAAGGTGATAAAGGGCCTGGACCATCTCCCATATGAGGAAAGACTGAGAGACCTGGGACAGTTCAGTGTAGGGAAGACTGAGGGGGAATCTTATTGCTATTTATGTGTATCTAGAGGTCAAGAGTAAAATGAATGTAACAGAACCAAGGGACAGTGGGCACAAAATGGAATGCAGAAAGTTCCATCTGAACATGAGGAAAAACTTGTTTACTTTGAGAGTAACAGAGCTCTGGAGCAAGCTGCCTGGAGGGGTTGCATATTCTCACTTCTGTGGAGATACTCAAAACCCTCCTGTAGGGAGGACACTTTAGCAGGTGGTTGGACTGAATGATCTCCAGAGGTTCCCTCAAACCTATATGATTTTGTGATTCTGTGAAGCTGCATTTAAAAGGATGTTTAAAGGATGCTGGTTAATTTTATTGGATCAGGGCCATACCAGAAGGGTTGCTTATTACACAAGTTTGAGAGAATGGTAGGATTCCTCATGTGTCTTGAAATCTGACAGCAAAACTGCTGTAGTTTATCAAGGGAATATTAAGACACTTAATTTATTTGATTAAAATGCAGATTGAAGGAGAATGGTAGGTAAGCTGTTGAAATTTGTTTGCATTGCTTGGTCCCCTTGAGGTTTAATTTTTTTCAGAATCTTACTGATATTCTAGGACTTCAGTTGAGTAATTTTTTTTTTTATTCTACAGTGTAGTTCAAAAATTAGATGCTACTCAGAGGCAGAGAGATACTTTTCAAGAAAACAGATGAGGTCTCCTCCATTGAAGCCTCATTATTACAGCTCTGTAAGGCTCTTTCCAGAGCATTGCCAAAAGTAATGGTAACCTATGATACTGAGTTTCTGTAAATATAGGAAGTAAGAATTTCTGCTTTCAGTTTGTCTGTAATACCTACTTTCCACTGTTGCTGCTTTTGCTTTTTATGTGATAGCAAGGTAAGTAGTTAAGAGCAAAAGGACAAAGCAAATGCCACCTGTTGGGAAACATCCTTGGATGTGGCAGCTCTTCTCCCAGCAGGAGTGGTAATTGTCCCATCACTGCAGGGCCTTTGTGGCTACGTAAAGAAAAAACAGGAAAACATGGAGCAGCTCTTTTCTTTTTTGTATGCCTGAACTTCTGTCAAGTTCAAACTGTCCCATTCTGACACAAAAACCTATTTTTGCTTCCAGTTGCTCAATGTGGTTTTCTTTCATATGTCAATAGCCAGATAATGTGATGTAAGAATGTTTTTCTCCTTAGCTCCTAAGATTCTTCTTCAGGAGTGAAAATGTGTCTGTGTTTCACTGAGCTTACAATTACTCTTCTAAAGGTTCATTTGCTCAACACCCTTGCAGCATATACCAATTGTAAAGGAAGTGTTCATTGTGAATAAAGACCTTTCTCTAGTAAATGGAAACAATTCCAGTGATAATACTAATAATTTTGTATTTTTACTTTAAAAGAAAATAGGGAAGTGAAGAGAAACTGAAAATAGAGTATGCAATTTTTGAAAGAGTTGAGTTAGTGAGTGTTGTGTGAGAAAGCAACTTAAGAAACTTGATCTGTGAAAAATGGGAGAATGGCTTACTTGTTTTTCCAAAGACCCAATAATTTAATTATTATCGATCGTTTATGGTAGCACAGAACCTATCAATCCTGCTAATGTTGCTCACTAACTGGTGCGTTGCAAGCAACGAGACAAAAAGAGACCTTGCCCAGAAATAACCATCTAAATAGATGAAATAAAATGACTGAATGAGCTGAGGAGAGTTTGAGGAAAAGAGATGTTATGGTTCAGCACGGTTGGCAGTGATTGCTAACGTGTCAACAGCAGCATTGCCCTTGTGAAGCTTTTGTAGGCATCACACCAAGGAAGTGTTTTAAAAAGTTAAGAAAGCCACATAACTCTTCCAAGAACCAGTGGGCAGCGTAAGCAATGGCTCAAAAAAAGCCTTATTTAAAATCAAACAGATGGATGATGGCTGTCCCAACACACCTGTTGGAGGTGAGCTTAGCCATCCAGTGCAGAAAGAGAGTGGAAAATACAGCAGTGGATAGGCAGTGAGCAACAAAATGAGGCTGGCATTGCATTTCTATACTATGATTGCACTTCTTGTGTGATGGTATGAAGTAAGAATTCATTAAAGCCTTTTTATAGGTACAGTAGCAACACCATATGGAATACTGCTGTCTTGGCCATGTCCATGTTATGGTCTCTTAAGAATGCCATGTGTATTCAGTATATAGTCTGTGACACAGTAGATGTGTGTCAAAGAGATGCGTGCACAGAATTAAATGTATCTAGTATTCAACTAATATCACACAAAATTCAGGATTATCTGCCTCTGAGTTTTGCACTCATATGGAATATGGAGAACTGCACAGCAGGACATCATTATTGTGCCCTCATGTACTTTGACCTATGGAGTTAGAAGACTTCCTAATGGCTTTAATTTGAGAATTTTCTTGTGATGTTCCCTTCCAAAAGCAACAGAGAAGCTTTTCTTTATTGTGGTTACTGTTGGAGTCAGGTGCGTAAAATCCCATTGATGGATTAACCTCTTCAATCTAAACCTGATGTAACAGGGCAGAGGAGCAAATACTGTGCTAGAACTCCCATTCTGAATTCCATCTCTCTAAATAGATATTTAGGCAGATGATTCTTTTGTCTGTAAACATAGGAATGCGAATAAGTCAACTCATCAGTGGTGGTTTTATTACCCTTTGTTAATAAATACTGAAGTACTCAAATTCTACCAAACTAAGGAGTGTTTGCAGTTCTTTATCATGTGAAACCCATTTAGGAGCGTAAGATAAAATAAGCATGCTGATGCAAATCTCAGTGCAGATTGCAGATCTGGGGCTGAAACCATTTCCATTTTCAGTTCAGCTAATTGGTTTCCAATTGCCTCTTTCATCTCACTGCACCCAAATGCTCATTTTCAAATCTGGAAGCAACTGTATTACTAACTCTATAAAACAAAAATATTTTTGCTTGGCTTCTTGATTATCTTAAGCATTTTTCTGGTATCAACAAACTTCAAGCTACTAATGATGCTGATAACTAGAGTTACTTGAGTTACATTACTTCTGCTAAACAAACTCAAGAAGGTTTAAACTGACTTTTACTCTCATATTGTACCCTTGGCATGAATAACTCATCACTTGCCACTACCATTAAGACAAGACAAATGTTTTGATGTCAGCAGTTCTTCAGATTTAAGAGTTGTTCAAGACCTACCTGGACACTTACCTGTGCAACCTGGTCTAGGGAGCTGCTTTTGCAGGGGGATTGGACCAGGTGATCTCTAGAGGTCCCTTTGAACCCTTACAATTTTGTGAAAAGATGATTGCTTCAAAGAAGGAGGTAGGTATTGAGGGCTGTCTAAACCCAAATGGCATGGCATAAGTACATCAGCTGTGTGCATTTGAAGTGTACCTGTTAATCAACTATCCCTTCCCAGTGCAAAATAAGAATATTATAGATGAAATATTATAGGTTGTAGACATTTTTCTTTCTTAAATGTTTGCATACTGAAGAAGATGTAATTCGGACCAGAGGTTTACTCCACAGTGTCTGGGTTCGGTTTGGCAGGCAGAGTATGTCTGTGAGTGTACCTCACGATGTGCACATGAATGTGAACTTCAGGAGTTCATACTTATTGAACCCATGAGTTGCTGTCTCCAATTTTCAGTAACATCAGGAGAGATAAAATGCATCAATTAAGCTTGATGTATTTAGTGTAGAAGAAAACATAAGTGCTGGTAATATCCAAGGTGGCATTAATCGCAAAATTGAGAACAGCACTAATAGTGTTTGTGTGAGCTGAAGATGGTTAATGTTTCCCTGAAGAAGTTTTTAGTTTTTTGTTTGCCTGCTTTATGATGCTCTCCTTTCATTTTAATATTGCAGATTTATCTCTTCCTTGTCCGCTTGAAGAATGTGTAAGAAAACCTTTGTGTTTATTTTGAGTATTCAGAAGAATTAATGTTTATTAATTCTTTCTCTCTGGCTTATTCCTCTCAAAGATAATTACATTTTACAGTTAACTAGATTTTATTTTAGTTCTTCTGCCTAATTGTTTAGATGGCAACAATAATAAAATTGTCACGGTCTTTCACATCTCCTCTGAGTTTGCCCACATTCATTACAAAGAAGCCTTTGCAAAAATATTAACTACCAGAATTTCACTCTCTAAAGGTAGCGCACATTGTCTACAGTGTATGAAATTCAATCATCTTCCAGTCTTTATATAATAGTAGTACGGGAATCTTGTTAAAATCTGAGTACAGTAATGTAAATACTTACATATACTCCATATGCTCATTCATAAGTTTTGTTTACTTTTTCTTTTTTATAAGGTAATATTTTTGTTATGAAGATTTTAAAGTAGTATGTAAACAAGTTCCAAATATATGAGTAAACTTTGGTGTTCTGTATCTTTAAGTCATCATGGTTACGTCGTCTCTGTTGTTATAAAGGAATATAGCTATGAAAGATTGGATGACTAGGTAAGCATATCAAAAGGATTGGGAGCATAATTTAGCATATTTAATTTTAAGACAGGGTTATGACATGTTGATCACAATCAATGCTTTTTTGAGGAGTAGGAAAGTGATGATGGAAAGAAAGAGGTACAAAGAAAGACCTAGACACTGGAGTCTGAAGCTGGATACAGTCAGCCTTCAATCAGGAGGCATTTATGAATGGGTAGAATAATTCACTCAACACAGAAGCACTGATGAGAAGAGTGTTGGATTTACCATCGCTCAGTGCCCAGTGTTTTTCTGGAAGGTGTTGTGAGGAGAACACACCTGAACTGAGGCAGACTGGGGGTGTGTGTTGTGTAGGTCCCACTGTCAGGTCTGTTCTTCTGAGTTCTGGCTAAGGTGGGTGGACGTGTTGGAGATGAGGCAACTCATAGAAGTGGCAGCGTGATCTGAGGGAGGCTTTGATTGATCTGATGTCAGGGCTGTGATCACTGTCTGTGAACGTAAATGTTTTGCTAATACTCCTCATGTCATCTCCTTATAGAGAGGCTGCCTATGGGAAGATGATGAAGTTCAGTTAGAGGGATGAAGTGTGTGTTGTTGTTCTACTTAATAATAAGTAATATTTGTGATACGGCATGATTGCAGCCAACATACATGGGTAGTCATTTTCCTAAGTGAGAAGCTTTTATGCTTCACTCTTGGGCACATAATTGATCCCTTTGCAAGAAGTAGTCTGAAAATAAACTTGCTACAATTTGCATTTTTCTCAATGCAAGCTAGATGCCATATGCTGTTTTCCAGAGGAGATTAAGAAAACTCAGGCTTATTGATGATAAGTTTTCTTTATTACTTGTGGGCAACCACTCAGATGGATAAATGTTCCTTTTGGATACCAAAGCTTTGGGGATTCATCTAGGTAGACATCTGTGTACAAGGTAGTTTTTAATATGAATTAAAATTGTGTTACTGCTTTGAGAAGCAGTATTTCTTTTTCACATACAGTGATGTTTGCTTTGCCAGCAGGAGCCTGTAGCAGTGACACACGTGTAAGTAGATCCATACTTCTGTATGTGAATGGAGTTGTGTGCATTTAATACTGTTATTTAAAATTACATTAAATGTGAAAAAAAAAAATACTGGTCAGTAAAATATGAATTTACTAGTATTTACTGGTCATTGGTGAGATACTGCTTCTTCTGAACATATTGGTCTTAGAATTTCTTAGATACTGCTGTTACAAAGTCCAATATTGACCTTAAATTGTACACTTCAAAAAAATTATAGCATTATTTCTACCTTCAAATCCCACACCTGGACTAACTGTGATCAGCTTGCTATCATGGAACATTAAACAAGAAATCCCTACTGCACTCCAGAGACGAACAGTTGGCAATTGGTGACTGGCTTCCAGGCTCACTTGAGAAAGAAAAATCATCTCTTTATAGAGTTCCAGGAAGGAAAGTTGTGTTTTAACAGCCCTTTTCTCTTTTTCAAATCCTTGTTAATCTAAGCAGTGATTATCCTCTTTCATATCTGTTATATATGCATATATTTGCCTTACAGTCCAGGTGGAATGGTGAACCAAATAGTGTCAGCTGATATTTGTGTGCATTGGAAGATACGCTGAAGTTGAAATTGATTTCTTTGGAGGAAGAATACTATTTGTATTCGTGCCTTTTTACTTCTGAGTGCTAAGATCAGCATGGGTTTGTTGCATTATTCTAACAGTGGAGTTAATTTAAATGAATGATGACTAAAAGAGGATGTTTATTTTACATTCGATTATTTAACTATGTAAACTGTTAATGTCTTTTATTCCTAGATTCTAGAGGCTGAATTTGAGAAAGCCAATCCAGTGAGGTCTTTGGAACTGAATTTTTCACTAGTTTTAATGACATGGGTCTCTTCAGCCTTGGAAAAAAGATGACTCTGAGGGGATCTGATCCGTGTCTATAAATATCTAAGGAGCGGGAGGCAAAGGGACGAGGCTGGACTCTTCTTAGCAGTGTGTGGTGGTAGGACGAGGGGAAATGGTCACAAACTGATGTATGGGAGCTTCCACACAGATGTGAGTGGGAACTTCTCCACAGAGCAGTGATGGAGCACTGGCACAGGCTGCCCAAGAGGTGGTGGAATCTCCCTCTCTGGAGATGTTCAAGACCTGCCTGGATACCTACCTGTGCAACCTGGGCTAGGGAGCTGCTTTGGTAGAGGGCTTGGACTCTATGATCTCTGGAGGTCCTTTCCAACCCCTACATTTCTGTGATCCTGTGATTAGGAGGAAGTTGTTCACTCAGAGAGTGGTGACGCACTGGAACAGGTTACCCAGAGAGGTTGTGGATACCACATCCCTGAAAGTATTCAAGGCAAAGCTGGATGTGGCTCTGGGGAGTCTGGTATACATATTGGTTGGTAACCCTACCCATGGCAGGGGATTGAAACTAGATGGTCTTTGAGGTCCTTCTCAATCCAGGCCATTCTATCGTTCTATGGTATAAAGCTCCTTACCTCAAAAAAATTCATAGGTACCCTTTGATTTTACAGGCTTAGTGGCTAAGGTTAATTGATAACCCACAGCATAGTTTTGCATTTTGACTCATTTGCAGTCCAGTAAGGTGCACAACTAAGTGTCGGAAGACCTTGTTTTCCAGGTTTGTCTCTGATCTACTCAGTAAAATCTATTTTCTTTGTCTGTAAAAAGAAAGGAACATCCTCCCCTTAGAGGTACTTTGAGTCCAGAAAAGAAAAAAAGACACTCTTAATATTTTGATCTGGACTTTTCCGATAAGCAATGTGCCTACCATTCTTTTATCTGTACTCTTAGGTTGATTTTTGGACTCTGCCCTTTGCTTTGAGTTAGAACTGTCACTTAATTGTCTGTTGGTTTATGCCTGTCGACCAGGGGTGCTGAACTGTCATGTGTCATGCATTTTTTTGTCTTAATTTACTAGAGATTGTAAGTAGGGATGGCTGTAATTAGCACATATTAAATACCTTTCAACATACTGTTGTTAAATGCCTTTCAAGGTAGTGTCAAGGTGTGCATCAGGTAATTTAAATTGAAGACAAGTTGTTTGTACTAGTATAACTCTTCATGTTTTGGGGCAAAATGCCCATTTCAGCACTGAGTACAGTGGCAGGGGAAAGAAAGGGGAAATAGGGATTTTTTGATGTTATGGGCTCCTTGCCTGCAGAGGTGACCTGTCAGTGAGTTATCACGTAGGATAATAAGGTAACCAGATTGCCATATATAAAGATACTTTGAGACCCATGAACATGTCCATTTCCTTTCAATGGTTAAGCACAAAATGCAAAGGCATATAACATGCTCTGTGGATAGAATAGGAAAGGCTAAATGCATCTGTCATCCCAGTTTTTTTTTGTTGTTGTTCTTCCTAACATCTTGAAAAACAGATGAGATGTGTGTTGTTTGTTTCATTAGCATGCACAAGTTATGTCTTAGCTTTGGGGGTGTTCCTCAGGAAATACAGTTATTGTTTTGTTTTTTTTCCTGGGTTTTGAATCATCTGTTCAAGTCACAGGTCCTTGCTTACAAATCAAGATCCCATATGTGAAACAAAATTGTAATTTCTTGGGTATTACTCCTATTGCTGTTCGCATTTTAATGAAGCACTCTGGGCTCAGTAAGGAGGGTTAATATTATAGAGTTTGTTGCAGGTTTCTTTTTGTACTGTGAGTCTTCCAGAATAACTGCAAACTTTTTCCTGAGCAGCATGTTTTGAGCTTATAGGAAAGAAGGATTTTAAGTCTTGCAGTTCCTGTTTTGGAAGCAGACTAGAGTAGGGCAGCCAACTTGATTTTAAACCCTATAAGGGTAAAGAGATTTGAGAGTTTTTATAAAGAATACTTTATTCACAGATTATACATGATTGAGCTGAACTTCAAAGAAAGTTGACAGCTACAGAAACTTCCTCCAGTACTTAACTGTACATTTCTAAAGGGCAGAAGCTACAGGCTCTAGTTGTATTCTGATGAACTTAAGGGGATCTACCCTTCGTCAGCAAGTGATGCTATGGTTGGGAGTATTTCATTCTACCTGTGTGTCACCAAGCTCCCAGCAGCTCAACACTGACAGTCTGATTCAAAGCCTACCTCAGGCAAAAGTGACAGTCTTGCTAGAGGAATGACTGATTCATATGGGAATCCCTAGGATATAAAGTGATTGGTAGTAAATGAAGGGAATTTGAGTCCTCGTGAACTGCTGACATGCAGTTCCTGTTGGCTCACCCAGGGAGAAATCATTCCTTCTTGTCTGATCTTTTAATGTCTGCAGACCCCTGAAAATGCAGCTCTGTGCCACCAGAGAGCTGTGGGGTGACTGGGAAGGAGTGGAACATTCATTAAAGCATTTGATGGAAAACTGAGTGGTATTCTTCTGAAAAATGAGAAATTTTAAGAAAATGGGTGAGAAGATAGAAAATTGCTATTTGCTTTATATTTCATAGATGTTTTGTGAAGGCTCTTTCAGAAATCACGTTATTATTTTCCAGTATTCTATTGGGAAATTCAAGTTTTGTTAAGCATCACAGTTCCTGGGACCAAGGCAGAAGAATTAAAAGATTTGTCACTTATTTCTTCACTGACCCTTTCACAGCACCAGAAGCTGAAGTTCTTTCCTGCTTTCTTAAAGTACATAGGTATCACTGAACTTAGCAAGATTGTGTATTGTGTAATGATTTCCACGAAGACAGACCTCTGTAAGATTGCATCACTGACCTATATGAATAGGCTCTGCCAAAACATCTCATCTTTGCTGTTTAAGAAGTGTAATGCTCTTGATATGTGCTGTTTGAATTTGCCTGCACTGTACACAGCAAACAGGAGGAAGAAACAATCACAATTTCTCCTGCTTTATGACACTGAAAAGTAGTGGGTCTGAGTTATTAGCAACTGGCATGTGCAGGCCTTGATAAGAAATCCAAGAAAGGATGAAAATGTGTACAAGTATCACATCAACGTTGCTTATCAAACCTGCCGGGTATTTTGAGCCTTCTAGCTTCCCCCACTGATTAATGTACATGCCACAGAGAGATCATAGAGAGTTTTGACAAGAGCAGCCTCCATTCATGTACTGAAGTAATAGATTTCTTCAGACAGAGAATATAGAGATGAGTGCAGTTTTGGGCTTCCGAGTCATACCAAGGAGAGATTGTTAGATTTTCCTGTCTTGACCTGGTGCAACAGATTTTGAGTAACTGAATTCTCTAGTTGAAGTGTTTCTGCCTGGATAATAGTTTCATATGTACTTTGCAGCCCCTTGTAATTCTTTTTGAACTGAAGTACTTTCAGGAGGAAAAAGGGCCAAAGTTGCCTTGTGTCTAGCGTCCCCAGTGCTGGCTGCCTTGAACAATCAGCTTTCATCTAAGCTGTAAACTTAATCAGCCTCTGAGAGAGTGCTAAGCAGTTCCCAAAGCAGAGCTCAAGCAAAAAAGGGTTAGAAATGTGTTTTAGGGTGCTTGCCCCACTCCTCTCCATGGAGTCACTGGCATGTGTGCTCAAAAGGATGAATAGCAACAGAGTTTTGTGAAAATCTGCTGGAGGCTATTTTTGGACAAAAAAAAAACCTTCTCCCTGAATCTCTTCTGTTCCTGTGCCCATAGTTGAAAGAAGAGTTGCTTGGCTGCCAAAGTTTCAGATCCAGAAGTTTGAGGTCTAATTGGAACCTCAGTTCTTCGGGGTGTTTTTCTCCTGTTTAAGTACAAACTGACAGAAGTCGGAGTTTGAAGTCTTTGACATCAGAAAACCGCTTTCGCTTTGTGTTTGGAACTGCCTTTGAGCATAGGTAACATTTGTGTTCCCTTTTAAAGGTGTAGATTTAGATATGCAGTTTCTTAATTGACAAGGTAAATTTGTTCTGCAGTTATGATTGCTTTAAATCTATCTTCTAAATTATTTTACTTGCTTTCAGAATGTTCTTTAGAAATATTATTTTGGTGGGTTTTTTTTGAGAGAGAGAGAATGATGATCAAATTTACGAGTGTGTTCTCTATAGCAACATCAATTATTCCAATAAAGGCCAAATAAAAAGAGCTATTTACTTGTTTTCTCAGACAAAGACTTGCTGGGACTTTAAAGTAGCTCAGATGTCTGTATCACAGCATGCCTCTGTAACACAATGAATTCTCATGCTGTCTTTACATGTGTTCCTGCACTATTCAGCAGAGAGATACATAAAATGGCATTTGTTGATACCCTAGGGTCTAGCTTGTTATCAAGCTCTTTGTAGACCACTTCCCCATATAATGCAGATCAATGCAATGGAACTCAAAGTAGGAGTCTGCAACGTTAAAAATGGTTTTGGTGTTGCACTGAGTGGATGTCACTTTAGCAGGTGGTTGCTTTTGGTCTACTGGGCTAAAATAAATTTGTTCTGTTGAATGTTGGGAAAAAAAACTAGGAAGCTCCCCGCTGTTTATTTTACAACAAAAAAGATTGTTGTCTTGGTGTTAGGGTTGGTTATATTCCTGTACAGAATAGAGAATAGAATAATGTACGTGCCAACTGAAGTGTTTTTAAAGGATAGAAAAATCTCTGGTGCTGTGCTGTGAGGAAAGTGTATTCTGTTCAGAAAAAGGGAGTAGAGGGCTCATCCTGTGCATATGCCAAGTGGTTATCCAAGACGTAAGCATAAGACAAGAAGTCCTAACTGATTCACTAAGGTTCTGCTAAGTTATCATGTTTTATTTGTTTATTGCCTGGTTGATTGCTTGGTAAATAAAAATTTCTCATATATTCTTCTTTTAAAAGTATGAGAATGGAAATTACCATGGGATTTGTTTAGGTTTTTTGTTGTTTCTTCTAAGAAACTTTGTTTTCATTAAGTCTTTCTCCCTTGCACTCTGACCATGATTTCCCTCAGCCTAAAGCAAGGGAAATGATCTCCCCGCTTTAATATTTTCCTTTGATTAAAATTGTATAACTCATGCTGAGAGAAGTATCATGTTGTTTTTATCGTTCCTTCTTCATCTGCACCACTCCAAGGGCTCCATAAAGAGACAGGTGATATTAACACCATTTTGTAGTTAAGAAATTGAAACAGGGAGAAGGAAATGCCTTTGCTAATATTTCACTCTGCTGACCAGCACAGTGCCCTCTGCAGCAGTGTAATGCCATCATCTTTAAATAAGTCAGCTGTTGAATCAGATGATTTTCATGCTTCAGCTCTGTCAGCAGTGATTTAGCTGTGTGCTAAGACAGTCTTGTTTTGCAGACGTGCCAATGTGATGCTGAGTCTGGTAAGAGAAATAGATACTCAATTTTGAGCTCTTCCTTCGTCTATCATTGTAAGAGAAAGCCCACATGTCTAGAAAAATCACACTGCTGCACTGTGTAGCAGACCAAGGAGATGAGCTGCTAAAGTGTCTTGATGTTCAGCTTTGGCACTTATGCATTGAAGGTGAAGACAAAAGGCAACCAAATATTGAGATGAAAAGCTGTTTTTCTGAGGAACAAACATACAAAGAAATGGCACCAAGGTATGTGGATGTCCAGCTGGATCCCTGGCAGCACTGCAGGTTTCTGTATCTCCTTGCCACTGGTTTCTTTATAACACTGGAAATTGAAATATCACAGTTGTGCGAATGGCTTTAGTTCTGGTCTGGAGCCTGCTGTTGAGTGATGTTAATGAGGCTTCAGCTTGGTTTCCAATCATACACTACTTTATGCTGGGGAAATGTATTATTCTACAGTATCTTTCAAAACACCACGGTGAAACTTGAGTTTTTTGTGCTTCGTTATTTTCTGGAAATAGAGAATGAAATGCATGGAGCAAACTGCACAACAACAGTATGTAATGAGTGGCTCCTTTCAACTTTAGCTGAGTATCTGTTCATGGGCAGCTGCGTGAAGACCGTTCAGCTGTAGGAGATTGTTTACAAAAGAAGACTTCAGTAACATTGAACAGGTTTTTAAAGGTAACTCCTGTTGCTGACTCATAAATTCCATAGCCACGTTTGATTAAAAAATAATAATTTCCCTATTTGTCTGCAGGTACTCACCTGAAAAAAGAAGTTCATTGTAATTTGGTTGTACCCTGATAAAATAAGGATATAAGTGACCTGAAGTTTGTAAGAAGAGGTCATCAGGTCATCTTTTCTGTTGCTCCTCTCCAGAAGCCCTTCATTCTCATTAATATGCATTCCTGTTCCTTCTACTATAGAAAACATAATCATGCACAAAAATGATTGTTCCCTGTGAGCTTTATCACCTCGGGCTTTACAGCCTTATTTCGTTTTGGTTCTCATTTAAGAAATTACTCAAGTACTGTCTAAAAGAGGTTTGGAATTTTAATTAGGTCTAGTTGGTCTATACCAAGGCCATCAAATTAATTTTGCTTCTGTCCTATGCAGATATGAATCTCAACTTCCTCAATTGAAAAGGCTATTACATTATATACAACCCGTTGTGTCCTGAAACTTCTCTATAATGCATTTATAGTACTTATCTACCCCAAAGAAATATTTCTGCTCGTTCAGGATAAGTTTAAAACAGCAAATTTGCAGAAGAATGCAGTCTCTTCTGCCTCTTTTTACTTCTCATTGGTGGCAAAGTTCTAACTGAAGTTTAACTGTAATAATAAGTATGCCCTTATTTAAGTGATCATAAGCCTAGAATTTCTGAACATTAAACATAAAATGGATAGGCAATTCTGCAACTTTAATTCTAGTAGCAGTACCTATTCTCTGTGGAGTCCTGCATACAAACTGTGTCTAAAATACTTCACGAAGTTGAGTAGTAGCAGATGGAAGGTATATTCATGTTCTTCATTTGTTTGATGGAGGCAGGACTTTGTATCATTGGTGTTGTCGTTCTTTTCCAATCCTACCAGAGAAGTGGGCATGACAATAATCGTGATGGACTGCATAAGAAAAGCATTACTCATGCTAGCCAGAGAATGCACATTAAATATGTAACCCATTACATAAATGACTGTAATTACTAGTTGCATTATTGCAGCTTTCCTTGTAAAAGAAATCTGGAACACTGGGCTGTTTTGCATTTTATGCTGTCGAGAGGATTAGACTTTGACTCAGGATTCCTTTGGTTCACTTTTCTAGAGAGCCTTTGTCTCCGTGTACCCTGATTTATGTGAGTACATCATTCACGTGAGCCAGCTCATGCTTCGTATCTCCATCCACTTCGCATGCAACTCAAATGCCTGCTCAGAAAACCTAATTTATTAATAAAAATAACATCAGTTGGGAAGGACAGACTTAAAACCTTCCTTTTAAGCATAAACCTTGCCTGTCCATGGCCTCAACTTGGGAAAAGTGGTAATTGCTTGATGACAGTGGGGATTCTTAAAGATTAATTAATAAATTATTGTAGCTGCACTGAGAACATTTGATAAAAGATTCTCAAGATGTGGATGGCATACTTGTTTTAATGTCTGTCTCATTGCAAGGACCCTTTCTTCAAACAAATATCCCAGAGATGATACAATTGGCGTAATAGGCAATTAAAAGTCCATGTGGTTCCTTTCTAATTCTTTTTTCTCTTCTAATTGTTACCTTAGGAAGAAATTATTCCAGTTCAACTCAAAGGGAGCTAATAAAGGAGTGCAGTAAGAGGATGTGGTTTTATGTACAATATCAGGAAATCTAAATAGTGTAAGAATTTTTGTCTCAGGGAGAGGAAAAATAAAAATTCCGACCCAGTGCATGAAAAAGGGAAAAAATCAATTTCTGACTCTTCAAATAAGGAGGAGTTTTGAAAAATCTGCAGTGGAAGCCCTTTCCTGAGCTCTATACTATGGAACTGTGCTGTCCACTGATAGGATAAGCTTGTCATTGATGTCTGTTATGACCATTAACAAGCCAATGAACTGTGCTTTCTTCTCTAAATCAGCAAAATGAAACTAGGAATTGACATTTTAATTCAGAATTCTGTGATGAACATGGATGTATAAATTTGAATACTTTTCCAAGCACACATGTTGTAAGCTGAATTTAGCCATCCAGATATTTGCAGCGGATATGAGTAGTGCAGTAAATCATTTTTATTACATACATCTCCCTTTAAGCAGTCAAAACTAAAACAATCTACAATTTGATTTGATGCCCTGGAGATTCTTCCTGGGAGACACAGTGTTTGGAGCCTCTTGTTATTCTACAGAAGAAATCAAAGTGTATTCTCCCAGAAAGTTTACAAGGTAAACAGCGTAGTAAAGTCAGTGATATGTGCGTATTTCTTTTTGTCTGTCTTTTTCCCAGAAACTTTCATGATAATTCTAAAAACAATTCTTTTAGAGTTTCTTCAGAGGATTCGGGGCTATGGGGCTTGATGTTTCCCAGCAGCAGATGGATTTTCATTTCTTTGTTCTGTTTAATTTGTTGTCCTTATTAACCTGATCCCTGAAGGTATGCAGCAGTTAAGAATGCACCATGCCTTATTGCTTTCCTTTCCCAGTGGTGAAGTGGCCAAATACATCTTCACTGAAAGTTGTTTTTAAAGAATATGAGTGAAGGAAAAGTTAACCATCACTGAAGAGATACTGACTGGACACAGCGAGGGGTGCGTAGTAGGTGAGTGAGTGAAGATGGATAGATTTCTTTAACTTTGTAAACGTAAGACATTAGAAGTCTAAAATGAAATACTGTTGTGTCATAAACTCAGTCAGCATTCAGCAGATGAATGCATCTGTCAATGGTACTGTGATTAAAAAGCATGAAGTGGCATAAATCCAATAAACAATTGCAGAAGTTTGTGAGAATTTTTGCATCTTTTAAATATGAAAACTTATCGTGACAGGAGTTAAGAAATATCTCAGCGAACTACAGAGTAATGGATTCTCTACTTTAAAATTATGATCCATATCATAATGAATGTGTGGCGTAAAACAACCACAGCAGCAAAGGAAGATGGCCAAGTCCATGGTGAAACAAAAAAAACCATGCCCATTAATATATCCAAAGCAGTAGGCGAATTATCGGAAATAGAGCATGAAAACTGAACCTAGCACTAATGAAAGTAAATTGGGTGTTTGAGGTAATACCAAGAAATTAGATAAATGAATGCTTCAAGATAAAGCTTTGCTACTCTGCCACATCCGTCTGTGTTGACGCTGCCACGAGTGAGGTGTATTCTGACTTTTTGCTGATGGCACAAAGACTACAGTCTCCCTTGTGAAGAATATGCAATATTCCTTTCTTCAAGTTAAAACTTGGAATATTCTTGAAGTATTTGGGCTTGGTATTACTCCAGTGCAATAAGACGGGCTTGACTATAGTTACTACATCTAATATTTCCTACATGTTTTGTTTTTAATTAAAAATGAAATGAATTCAAGGACAGTCTGATAAACTAATAGCCCATGGGTTCTGCCTGTAGATCTTAACATAACAGGAGCACACAAATATCTTTGGAACTGGGACTGGAATAAAGCACTGAGATGAAGTTAGGATGTCCCAGCTTTGTAGAAGTTGTGTCCAGAGTGGAAATGAGAACAAGAACAGTGTGAGATTGGGTGGTTTGACTCCAGGTAAATTGCTATTTGGCAAACAGCAATTTTTGAATGTACACTTGACAATCAAAATTAAGGCAATTGAGCATTGTAAAATTATGCTGTTGCTATAATGAATGTTCAAGAGATACCAGTTAAGAATCACACAGTCTGAGCAGTGTCACTAGGGGACTCTGTATGTCCTACTAGGTCTTGTGACTGAAAAATGTGGGGAGATTATGTGGAACATCTGTGTAGTTAGCGTGTGAGTTTTAAAGAAGTATAGTATGGCACTTGCAGGGATTTATATATCCAAGGCATTGCTAAACCATTAAGGGATCCTCGTGACATGTTTGTGAATGAAGATTAATTGCTGAGAAATATACAGTTACATGCTTAAAAATGCATGCTTTGATCTTTGAGAAACTTGCCTATATCTCTGTTGTTAAAGTCAGTGGCAGACCATGGTTCCAGCTTAGATGTGTCCATGTGCAGAATCTACTTTCTTGAGCTGTGAGTTTTGAAGAGTCATAAGAATCTAACTGACATCAAGGAAAAATGGTAAAGAAATAAAGAAACAAATAAGCCCCAGAGTAATAATTTAGCACGTTCAATGCCACAGAAGTGTGTTTAGTGATAATCCTCTTTTTAATGCTCTTGTTTTCATTATCTTGGATGCCCCGAGATCTTCCTTCTGTGTTGTATTAATGGCTTCAAGAGGTGAATCTGCTGCAGTCTGTTGTTAAAGATCCGAGAAGGAATTACAGTGAAAGCAAACTCTGTCCATTGCAATTCCAACTAAATTCATTCATAAATCTGGAAAAAAATTCCATGAAGTTCAGACTGTAGCAGAATGGCTTGGCTTTTTGTTTTTTGCTTTTGCCCTTGGCAAATAAAGGCAGTTATTGTCACCTTCAGTGATTTTTCTATAATGTTTTCCTGTGTCAGGGACAAAGGGATGGATATGGGAATGGACTTGTTGTCTTGAAAACTTTTCATGATAAGTTTGTCATCCTTTCTCCAAAGTCAGTGCCGTTTCTGCTCCGTGTAGCTCCCAGGTCTTGAACATCATCATGTCCAAGTTGTTGATCACAGGCAACATCTTTTTAAATGTATTTATATGCATTTTTTTCAACTGACCATGTCAGTTTTGGGCTTAGTCTGTTAGTCAAGTGAACAGTTTGTTTCATTTGTTTAATATTTTCTTGAATTATTCTCTTGAATTCTCCCAGAAACACTTTTCATTTGGGGAAATGCAGTGAGTCTCATAGAAAGCAGGTGGCTTCTTATGCATTTAGATACAAATACTGTTGCTTGGAAGCCGGTAAAGAAATATGTAATATCAGTAACATAATACTTGCAATTGTCCTCAAATAGCACTTACATCCATCTGTCATGTCAACATTTCTTTATGGAAATATCCTTTCCCAAATCTCAGTCTGCTCCATTCAAAACCTGGTGAGTTTGCTGTAAAGTCATCATCTTCAGCTATCCAGAGAAGTCTGAGTGCCTCTATTGCAAGTAATAAGCTTTGACCTCAAGCAAAGTAATTTTATTGTTGAGTTGCTACTTTTCTCCGTCTGCTTTCACTCCCTTTGCTCAGATACATATGTAATTTATTTTTATTTTTATTTTTTTGTTACAGATTTCATAATTATGATTTAAGAATTACACTGGGATGGTGCAAAAATTAATTTGATTTTAATTCAGTTTTTAATTACAGTTTTCTCCAAAGCTTGAGTTGTATCTCTTAGTATACCTAGAGTGGCTGTGTTTGTCTGACATAAATATTAACCCACTTAAAACTGCCTATTACTTTTAATCTTAGAAAAATCCTCTTGTTAGCTTAGCAAGACATTTCAGCTCTGTTCACCATGAAATTGCCACAAATGACTAAGAATAGAGCTCTACTGTTAGTACCGTATGCATGGCATTGAATAGTTATTCTTTAAGCCATTTATGGATTATCTTTTGAACGCAGAATCTAGTTTTGAAATAAATTTATGGATATTCTGTTATCTCAGAGACCTGTCTGAATTTTCCATGTTCTTTATCTGGACTAATGTTTGTCTGGGCAAGGGCTATCTGCTGCCACTGGGATCACAGGAAAGCATTTAACATTTATGCTAGAAAGAAAAATAGACCCCAGGGTCTGGAATCCCACTCATCATCAACTTGTCCCACTGCCCAGGTGCACTTTGCAAGTCAAGAAGAGTGGAATGCATATTTATAACAGGATCTACATCTTAGTCACCATCTACCTCATGTAAAAGAAAAAGCTCTTATGCTCTCTGAATTAATCTTGTTACTGACACACTGATAGGTTGAACATATATGTCTGTGCTGTTGCTGACTCATCAAAAGCTTCTAGTTCTACGTTTCCCTCATAACCTCACTGTACATTGCTTTCTTTCCTGGAAAGCTGTTTCAGCCTCAGTGGATAACAGAGCCAGTAGCCCCCCTCAGAAAGTCTTTACAGATCACTTCTAAGTTTGTCTGACAAGTCTGTTACAGTAAGAATATTTTGAAGTTATACCATGTTGTTTGTTGGGTTGTGTGGCTGCAGGCATCTCTGTTTTGGGAAACGGTGCTGTTTATTTTGTGCACAAATCAGAGGACCACCAGGAATATGCACCTTTTCGTTCTTATATTGGCAATTGTACTGCTCTTAAGAATAGGAATTCAAGTAAATATGCTTTGTTTTGTGCCCAGGCAGTGTTCAATGTTACCTCCTGAGCTTTACAGTCTTTCAAATAAGATCACATTGAAGGAAAGGACTGCACATCCGTCAGCCCTTAATCACATAAGGCAGTACTAGCTGCTGTAACCCAAACTTGATATGTGTTCCTTGGGTTAGCTCATTTTCAGAAGCATTTTTTTAATTGGAATTACGAGCATTACAAGAACTTAACTGGGAACTTCACTGGGCTTGTTTAGTCAGGAGAAGAGGAGGCTCAGGGGGAGCCTTATTGCTCTATTCAGCTCTCAGAGGAGGTTGAGGCAGGGTGGGGGTCAGCCTCTTTTCCCAGATAACAGTAATAGGATGAGAAGTAATGACTTTAAGCTGTTCTAGGAGAGATTCAGGTTGGATCTTTGGAAGAATTTGTTCTCAGGTGTGGTGAGGTATTGGAGCAGGCTGCCCAAGGAGGTATGGATTCACTGTCTGTAGTGGTGATCAAGAAACGTGTAGATGTGTTACTGAGGGCCACAGTTAGTGGGCATGGTGGGGTTGTGTTGATGGTTGGACTAGATGATCTTCATCATCTTTGCCAGCTTAATGATTCTGTGAAGTTAATGAGAAGCAAGAGCAGACACAACCTGTAGGTCAGGGTGCAGAAGTAGCCAGCAGCTCCTCCAGGATCTGGTGACAGCTAGGGAGCAAAGGAATGCTGAGCCAGGATGCGGGGTAGCAGTCACCAAAAGTATGAACTTTAGCAAGTGCCAAATTCTACAGCAGTGCTGGGGCAACCCTGGACATACATGCAGGCTGATGGACAAGTTAATACGTTGTACCTGAGTCAGTATTGTGATCTGGCAGCCAGAATGACTGTTTGTATGTACCCTGGGGTGGTGTATCAGGCCCAGCACTGCCACCCGGCGAGGAGAGAGGTTATCCCACTGTGCTCTGTTCTGTGCAGTCTCACCTCAAGCACTGGGTGCAGTTCCAGGTGCCACGATATAAATAAGGACACAGACCTATTAGAGAGCATCCATAAGAGGGCTACGATGATGGTGAAGGGCCTCGAGGGAAAGATGTATGAGAAGCATCTGGGGTCCCTGGGTTTACTCTGCCCAGAGCAGAGGAACTGAGGGGAGACTTCATGGTGACTGCAGCTCCTCACAGGGAATGCTGCTGTTTGTGACAGCAACAGGGCTGGAGTGAATGGCATGGAGCTGTGTCAGGGGAGGGACAGCTGGGGGTTAGGGACAGGGTCTGCACCAGAGGGCAGTGGGCATGAAACAGACTGCCCAGGGCAGCGGGCACAGCCCTGAGCTGTTGGAGTTCAAGGAGTGTTTGGACTCCAGTCTCAGACATAGGGTTTGGACGGTCTGGTGTGGAGGCAGGAGTTGGACTCATTGAACTTTGTGGGTCCTTTCCAAATTGGGATAGAATTTCTGATTCTAAGGCAGGATTGGGTCCAGAGGCAGCACACTGTGCCCCAGGATCCCCTAGCTGTGTGGACAGGCCCAGAGTGAAGCCACTATACCCAGCAGTGGGTCTGGGATGAAGGAAGGAGGAGAGTGGAAGCAGAGATAACTGCTGTGCAGCTGCAGCTTTAAATCACTTCTGATTTTTTAAATTAATTTCCTCCCTTTTGCCACCCTTTTTTTTTCCTGTGAAGAACCTCTCTCAGCATTCTGGCAATGCCATTTCCCCCAAAATGGACTTACTTCATACGCATCATTTTAATAGATTCATCGCATTATTTAGCAGTGGCAAAGAATCTTAGAAATGCATCTCTTCCCCAGTAAGGTAAGAGCTATTTATGAAGATGCCACTCAAGTGGGTTATTCTTGCTTGTAAAATGTCACAGAAGCGCTGGCCCTGCATACGAAGTTTCCTAATTGGCTATGATGATGAAGCTTTCTAATGTTTTTGGGAATTAGAGTAGCTACCAATGCCTTTATATAACTGTAATTTTTCTCTGAATTTTATGTGTCACTTTAGCTACTGGCAGCTTAAGTGATTTTATAGCTAGTTTGTGCTGTCACTATGACGTTGAAGCATCTGGAAAGATTTTTGGTGAATCTCTGCCCAGAACTACATTCTCCTTTTACAGAAAAGGTTTTCTTGATCTAGATGAAGAAATAATGAAGGAATTTACAATTTCTATATTTATTTGAAATATGAATGTATTTATTTGTTGAGCAGGTAGTCAGAAGAGATATGAAGAGATCATCTCAATGAACTTCCTCTTTCGAGTTAGGGTGGCCTTCTATCACATGGTAATACACAGCATTGTAGAGCTGCCCATCCAGTAAGTTTTTCTTCAAACCTGCCAGTGTTCTAATGAGGTAACTAGCAACTACTGGGTTTTTACAATACAATTGATACTGTTTACGTGTATGTCTTAAATATGAGAGGTGAAATAGCTACGGATTTAAGCTGGCTCGGGTTGCCCACAGGTCGTGGAGTCTCTTCCTTGGAGACCTTCAAAAGTCACCTGGACTTGGTCCTGCTAACGCTGCTCTGGGTATCTCTGCTTGAGCAGAGGTTGGACCAGTTGAAGCAAGAGATCCATGCCCACTTCTACCAGTCTGTGGTTCTGTGAGCTGTAAGCCAGAAACTGGTTCAGGAAGTGCTAGTAGTGTGGGCAGCTTTGCTGTTACAGATACCTGCCTGCCTAGGCCACTTTGAAGTTGGTCACGTTCATACTGTTGAGGCATCAGTACTGAGCTAGTGTTTGTTGTTCCCCATTAACTGGAGCTTTGTCTAGAGTTGCTGTAGATGAGCTCAGCAGTTTGTACTTCTGGTAGCCAGACAAAGAGATCCAAACTAGAGAGATGAATGAAAAGGATTTGAGAGAGTGTGGTTTGGGTCTGCTCATTTCACTTCTTATGCTTGCACAGTGCATGGTGAAGTGACTTTTTACATTTCCTTCCAATGCTTTGGTTCCAGGCTGCTGGTCATGTATTTTCTTTCAGCTGCATGTAGAGGGCTTGATATATGAAAGAATGTCTTCTCTGAAATCCTTACAATCCATATTATTTGCTGTACTCCTTGAACCTTCTGTATGTTCATGCATACTTGTTCAGGAAAGATGGCAAAGATTTCTAGTAAGAATCTGGTGATAAATCAGAACTGTACTGTAACTAAGGTAATAACAGTCCTGAATTTGCTCAAGTGTTTAACTTTTCATACTATTTTATTCATAACTTAGAGGTTATTTGAATGTTGGTTTTTCAGTGGAAATTCTTATGTAGGTGGCTGGCTACAGGGTTTTATCACATCTCTGAAATAGAAACAATACTCCTTTTCATTTGTTTGGAGACTTTTGCCTGAGGATGTTAATGCAGTTTTATAACATTCTCAGGAAGGAAGAGAACATCATTAAATCTAGTCTGCCAGTAGAGTAAATTCAGTCACACACCAGCAGAGAGAGTAGCCCAGTGGGGAGCAGAACCATATTTTCCCCATCTCTTGAGTTTATAGCTTATATTGGCCTGTCACATGTTCTTGGGGGCAGATACATATTTATTTGTAGATAAGCAAGTCCTTCCTAGCATTCGTTCTTTTTCATCAGTGTGGTCCATCAAATCACAGCAAATGATTTGCAGATGGTTGGGATCAAACTAGGATTGATTTACATGAGACTGTGCCATCCAAGCACAGTAATTGTACGCATCTTATGCAGCAGCGATATCTGACTTACATCAAGGGATGTATTTTGAAATGCATGAATTTAAATAAAACAGCACAGCACTTCCACAGCTTCCATTGGAAACTGTGAGAAACCAGTAGTAATCTCAGCTGTGAACCAATGCTCATGGCAGTCCATTACCACAGAGAAGGTAGAGGAGAAGGCTCAGGGGAGACGTTAACACTCTACAACTCCCCAGAGGGAGGTTGTGGTGAGGTGAGAGTTGGCTTCTTTCCATGTAGCAGCAATAGGTAAGATGTAATGCCTATAAGTTGCACTAAGGAAGGCTCAAATTGGATACTGGGAAAAGTTTCTTCTCAGAAAGAGTGGTGAGGTATTGGAGCAGGCTGCCCAGGGAGGTGGTGAATTCACCATCCCTGGAGGTTTTCAGGAAACGTGAAGATGTGGCACTCAGAGCCATGGTGGGGATGGGTTGATGGTTAGACTAGGTGATCTTCGTGGTCTTTTCCGACCTTAATGATTCTATGATTGTAGAAGTAAGTACAGGCTCTGTTACGAAGTTTTAAGAGACACAATAGTGTTTATATTTAGTAATCATGAGATAGAAGTTTCACTTTTTCACTGATATAGTTGATTGATGCTGTGGCTAATTCATTTACAAAAAAATAGATTTATTTTGCTTGCTTTGGAATAGTTTCCTTTCTCCTCCTAGTTCTTCTTCTGCTTATTCTTTACTGTTTGGTACGTAAGGAGTGTTGGAAGTTTGTTGATCAGGCACTGAGATGCTGCTGCTGCTTTGGTAAATTAGCTGTGGTAGCTCTGTGAAACACTTCTTTCCTGAGTGCTCTCATGCTTTTTCTCCCTTTGGACATATTTCGGTCAATTCTGATGGAAGAAAAGGTCTTATCTTTGTCCCCATCAGTCTTCTCTGTGGTCTAGTAATTATGATTGCAAGTATGATCAGATGAAACATATAATGAAGCCAGTGGAACACAAGCTTTTTACGGCATTTACCAAAGATATTAAGGAAAGAACACATGGAAACTTATTCTCCCACAGTGTTTGCCTGAGCTTTTTCAGGAGCAATACCTGGAAAATAAAATGACTGTGTGAAAGGCTGCAGAAGGAGATGAAGGAGAGTGTGGTGGGCAGGGTGGCAGGTTCATGGCTCTGGGAGTAAGCGCTGTGCTTGGCTGTGTGTTTGCTCCATGAGGGCAGCCAGTGTAGCCTGTTCATCTTCTTCACTGTGTCTGCTTTCTGGAAACTTCAGACAGAGTACCTGCCTTGAAAATGCCTTGTGTTTGCAGGCAGTGTTTATAAATAGATGTGTTTTTGTGCAGTTGATTAAAAAAAAAAAATTCCAAATAACAGACTTACTGTGTGATGAATTCTACATGCTTGCCTAAGGAATCAATATCTTCTTTGATTCTCACAGTATGGATTCAATTTTTATGTGCTGAGGGAAGCAGGAATGCACTTTTCTAAAGGAAACAAAATGATTCTTTCACTTGTTTATATAGAGTATTTTATTGCAGATAAAGAATATAACATGCAAGTGTAAGAGATCTGTCATTTGCAAATGATTTCTATGTATATAAAAAGAGATCAAAGATATAACCTTCCTAAAATAAACCCCTTTATGTAATCATTATAAAATACTACCACAAGCAAGATAAATAGAGGCTCATCATGGTGGTAATGTATTTAGAAAGTTGAGTTCAAGCCTAATAAGGAAATTATTTTGCTATTATTGCTTTTCATATATTTCAATTATTTATAAGCATAATATAATGAACCAGAGACAGATTTTATAGAAAAAAATCAACATTAGAAAGCCTATGTCTTTCTACTTTTTATTTCTTAAAGATACTGACCAATACAGTTTGGTGCAAAAACGTTCTTTTCTGGACTATCTGTGTCAGTTCAAGGTGGAAAGGAAATGAGAATAACAACAGAGGTTTAAAGATTTGTCTCAAGTGAAGGGACCAAACAAATTTTTTTAAGGCATAAAACATCAATTCAATTGCTTTTGCAAGGGAAATAAGCTGTATGCTCTCCAGTTGTGTTTTATGAGCAGCTTTATAAATCTCTTCAGTATTTTCTGCAGAGATGGAGAGATCAGAGTCAGAATCATGGCAGTATTTTTACAGAAACCTTTTTTGGGGTTGTGTATAAGCAGAGTTTGTTGCTGTTTATGAATATTTCCAGGGCGAGGAGCTAAAGCAAACAAAGAACCAGTGGAGTTTTTAAGTTATTCCTGTTGCCAGTACGGAAATGTGCAGCAGAGGATGAGAGCCAGCACCAAGCAGCACATCTGCCAGAGCCCCCCAAACAAAGCAGTGGTTCAGTGCAGTCTTTTTGCCTTTTCTTCTCTTTTCTTTTTTTTTCCCCCAGTAGTCATTTAATTATTATTTGGCCAAGCTGTGCTTACTGCAGTATCTTTCATACTAATTTAGGCACTCGGGCTTTTGAATGATTAATGTTGACTGCGCTCAGAAATCTCACTGAACCTTTCCAGTGCTGAGCAAAGTTGAAGGATGTGGACTGGTTTTGTTGTGAACTGTACTGTGCCATGCAGGAATAACCAGCTTGTTTCTGTACTCAGCTAATGACATATATATATATGAGACTCTCATTCTAACTAAAGCCAGGTCTAGCATTTTTCTGACAGCTCTCTGTTTTATTAAACAACCCACAGCCACCCACCATTACCACTTCATATCTGCCCTTTGACCATTTTTGTTTACAAATAAAAAATGGAATAAGTGTTTCGTTCCAAGTAACCCACAGAGGAGAGAGCTTTCCTGGAGTTTGGTCAATGTGTTGGGATTACAGGGCGTGTGAAGAGTCTTAGTGAGTGTACCCCATCCACTAATTTGTGTAGGTTGATCAAAAATTGCTTTCTGCCTGAAATTAAATATCCTGGGGGAGAGGATGTTTTGAAAGCTGTGTGGCAAGAAACGTTCATGCAGAAATTAATATTCAGTGCAGAAGAGAAGTTGGCTGTTAATTTTCACAAGTGTTTTATGATGGCAGTAGTACTTTAATATGGAAAGCACTTCATAGCTAGAGAAAATAGATAACTCTATTATCTGTAAACAACAATAGAAACTATACATCAAGTTGTTTATGTAGCCATCCCATTTTTAAGATTTAGTGAGGCTTACTTTTAATTTTAGTTTCTACCAAGGCTTTCTTATTTATCACTTCAATGTCTCTCAGTTTATTGTAGAGCTGAACTGAGCACTGTCTCCCCTCCATAAATAAACACACCCCATTATTGTATTGTCTGTTAGTACAAAACTCAAAAGTAATATTGAGGCAATAAACCTGCATAAAATTTGGTGGTTGTCTCCTCTAGTTTGTTCTGTCTTCTCATTAGCAGATCTGCTTGACAGTAGATGGCTAATAAAACAGGAACATAAAATCTGTCTTACCAGATCAGACTCACAGTCCTTGCCACCCACTGTCCCAGGTATTTCGTGCAGAAATGAGTATACCCGAGAGGAGGCATTTCAGGAAACACTTACCGAGGAACAAAATACATTCCCCACAGCAATGACCCTCCAACCTGTCCCTCAAGATATGGAAATGTACATCTCTTCCCTGTCTTATTTATCCACTTCAATAAAAGTCCATTGCGCTGGCGGGGAAGGAAAACTTCTATGAAGTCATACTGAGCCACTGTCCTTACTCATGCCCTGGAGAAATGAATTTAACAGTTTATACAAAGTTGTCTTTTGATTTCCTTGCATCTGAAATGTTAACTAGCTGTCAATATCAACTGTTCTCATGTGTGGTAAACTTGTACTTGGGATTTTAAAATTTCTTTTGATATCCTGCACAGGCCTAGACAGGCTCTAGTGGTGGGCCCTGGAGGACCTTATGAGGTTCAACGAAGCCAAATGTAAGATCTTGCATCTTGGTCAAGGCAACCCCTACCATCAATGCAAGCTGGGGGACAAAAGGATAGAGCACAACCTTGCCACAAAAAAAAACACTTGGGAGTACTGGTGGGTATCAAGCTGGACACAAGCCAGCAATGTGCCCTTGCAGCCCAGGAAGTCTAGCCTGCTGTAGGAAGCTTGGTTTGGCAGGGGGATTGGACTTGATCCGACCATCATACACTAAGGGAGGCTCAATGTGAAAGAGTTTTCAAGAAAAATTCCATTTGAATCTAAACACAGTTTATATTAACTTGCTTGGATGAAAGCATAAAAATAAGACAAAGAGTTGGTCCAGTTTGTATGGTCCTCAAAAGAACAATAGAAAAAAAAAGATACGACCTCAAAAATGTTATGGAAGTAAAAGCCTGACTTGTGTTAAAGAACAAATCAGTGGCATATGGGATTAAATACAGGCTCATTTCCCCCTGTGTGTGTGCCCTGGCTCTTAATGCTGGTCCTATTTACTGCATATGCAGAGTGCTTTGTATGTTGTGTGGCTGCTGTAAGCAAAGCCTTGTTTCAGGTCACACAGTAGCCAAGAGGCTGACAGTCTCACGAAACCTGGGAGACTAATGAGGAACCCATGTTTGTGTGGGTAGAGTGGGTACTAATGTAGATAATTATTGGAAGTATATTAATTTTTCACAACTGAGCTTTTGAGACTCTGGAACAAAAATTGGCCTTTTACATCTCCCCCATGGAGAGCTGACTTCTTAGTGTTTTCTACATCTCAGAAGAACATTAAAAATAATTAGTTTTCTACTACTTCCTTAGCTGGTAGTTTGGAGGATGCTGTCTTATTTTCGAGATATTTTCACTAGCATCTGAAACAGTACCCATTGCTTTCCTATTTTGCCATGTCTTTAATTAACTTATAGCTAAAAGTTTCAGTGTTAATTGTAGGGGTTCTGAAAAAGCAAAAAAAAGAAAAAAGAAAAATTATTTTTAAAGCAGCTGGTCTAGAAAATACCTCTGAAAGGAAAGAGGAAATTACTGGTATCAGTGTTTTATTTGAAATAATAGAGAATGTCTGTATTTACACCTAGTTAATAACTATTCATTTTAGAATTCATAAGAAGTGAAACTGTTTAGATTTCTCTTGTGATTTTTGTGAACTTTGGACGGAGCAGCATTTGACAATGACCCTTCAATTACTGCAGATGTTTTTTTTTCGGTCCTCCCATGAGAGAAATAAAAGCACATTAAGAAAAACTGCGGGTACTGATGGTTCTTCCTAGCCAAGCACTGAAGCATTCGGCCTCATACCTGCGGAGATGGACTGAGCTATAAAGTGTGGTTACAGAGGTGTGCTGTTTATGTCCTACTGGCACACTGTACTACATTGCAAAGCAGTTTATGGCACTCTTCAAGCCTGACCAGAGAAAGCACTTTAGCACCTTGCAGGTGAGAACCATGTTCTAAAGCATGTCAGACGGGACAATTTTGAATCCTGCTATAATGAGAACATTCTATATGTACCAGAAAAATACTCAGTGTTTCTCAGTGAGGTGAGCCTTGTAATTTAGGGAGGAGGTATTTGGTGAAATTGCATCTCTACTGCTTCATGTTTATATGCATTTGTATCCAGAGATATTACCTTCTATGCATAAGATAATCTCTGTTATCTTTAGTTCATAGTCTCCCTTAGGCTTCTTTTGAAAATAAGGCATTTTTGATTTCCCTGGAAAATTAGATTTTTTTTTACCTGAATACATCCACACTGATTACAAAAACTGTTACCAAAACCTTCGCATTTAACCTTGCATGAACGTTTCCATCATAATTCCTTGTCTGCAGTATTAAACCTTTCTGAATTTTTCATCCAGGGAGAATTTTTTTTCCATCCTTATTTCTGTCTGAAGGCTAATGTATGTTTTTGGAGCTTTGAATAAAGTTGTTCATCTACTCTTGAACAGAATGGTAGGCAAAAGTATTTTCCTTAGTAATCAAAAACAAACGAATCTTGCATCTCAGGTTATATCCTTGCTTATATAGTGCACCAGCACCTTCAAAGCCTTTAAGGGATCATTCATCTCCATACAGTGTACCTGTAGTATTGTGGCTCTTCCTTGTTTCGGCTTTTGCAGTCCCCCTAAAGAATCAATCATAGAATCATTAATGTTGGAAAAGATCACTAACATCATTAATCTAACCATCATCCTGTGCCTATGATGGCTGTAGGCAGCCTGTCCCAATACCTCACCACTCAGAGAGGAGAATTTTTTCCCAGTATCCAACCTGGACCTCCCCTGGTGTAACTTGAGGCCATTACCTCTTGCCCTGTTGCTGTTACCAGGAAGAAGAGGATGACCCCCACCTTGCTACATGCTCCTTTCAGGTAGATGTAGAGAGCAATAATATCTCCCCTGAACCTTCTCTTCTCCAGACTAAACAGTCCCAGTTCCCTCAGCTGCTCCTTATAAGACTTGTGCTTCAGACCCTTCACCAGCTTTGTTGTACTTCTTTGGACACTCTCCAGGGCATCAGTACAGTTTGCACATGGCAAAAAAGAGAAAGCATATTAAACTGAATATTATCTAAAAGATTTTGGTGGAAAACTTTCAGCAATTTTGTGGTGTCTTAATATAAAATAATGTCACTGTTAGTTCTGTAGCCCACAGCATAAGAAATTGTAGGAAGCAACCCGACCTGTTCTTCCTGCCACAGCAAATGTACATCCTTCTCTCCTGACTTATCCCTATGCTCACTCATGCATCCTTGAAGTGCTACAGAGCACACAGGCTCTAAAAGAAAATGATTTGTGATATTTCTTCTGTGAAAACACTCACCTTTTGAAAATTATTCATCTGTATAATGTTTGTGCATGGTGGGTATCATATCAGTGCATTAGAGAGCACCAGGAGAAAAGAATGCTTCCCCGTGGCTAATACTTGCAGTTTTTTCTACTTTGTTGTTCAAACTTAAGCTTTCTTTGGCATAAGAGCTTTCTGTTTGTGTTGTATTCTGTGCAAAATCAGGTAGGGAAAGCTTTCTGATATGAACTACTGAGCTGAGACTAGTCAGTCTGTTTTACCTATATTAAAGTGCCACCTTAGGGGAGCATAGAGAGGAGCTTGTTTTAGGATTTTGCTTGGTTAAATGTCATAAAAATAAACATAGAATGACACTGCAGAAAAGAACTGGGGTAGGTACTTAGGAAACCATTTATTTTTGATCACAGGCAGTGTGCTCAAAATTGACAAAATGCTTGGAGGTTACAGGATTCATCTGGATTTGTAGTGTTTCACTCTGTAGAAAAGGGGCCAGCAAGGAGATTTCTTTTTATCTCCTCATAGAGAGGAAAAAGTATGTTTGGCTAGCTGAGATGACTGGTGATTGCTACTAAAAGGAAGCACCCATGCCAATGTCCCATTCTTCATGTTTGTTAAAATGCAAGTGAACAAATTATTGCTTCAGTTCTTCTAAATCAGCAGTAGCACATGAAGTCATAAAGGGGATGTATTTTGAGTTTTGGCAGATATAGATGGAGAAGAAAGTTGTCTGCCAAATTTATATTATCTGCCATGGTTCAACCTTTCAGATTTTTCTTATTTAGCTCCTGTGAAGAAAAGCAGCCTTATAAAAATTAAGAAGTGCGCTAATGATAAATACAAGGATGGAAGGGAAAGGAGAAATCAGTTGTTCAGAGTTGGCAATCACAGAGGAACATCCTTGAGCAAAACTATAGAAATTTTATGCCAGCGAGTTTAAGAATCCTTCAAACAACGTATACAGCCCAAGCAACTGAAAGCTAATTTTTAGTGATTGATTACCTTTCTGAAATTTACTGAACAGACTTCTGGAAAGCCTTTAGTTTTCAAAAGCACTATCTATTTCAACTTCATTATGTGTTTGAAACCTTCTCAATGCCTGCTAAGAGTTACAGCAGGGATCCTTGTTGCTGAGATGATAGAATCATAGAATCACTCAGGTTGGAGAAGACCTCAAAGATCATTGAGTCCAACCATGACCTAACCACACTACCCTAACGCTGTCAACCCTCTGCTAAATCATGTCCCTCAGCACCACATCCAAACAGTTTTTAAACACATCCAGGGATGGTGACTCAACCACCTCCCTGGGGAGCCTATTCCAGTGCTTAACAACCCTTTCTGTAAATACATGTTTCCTGATATCCAATCTAAACTTACCCCAGCACAACTTAAGGCCTTTTCCCCTTGTTCTGTCACTTGTCACCAATGAGAAGAGACCGACCCCACTTTCTCTATAAGCACCTTTCAGATATTGGAAGAGACCAATAAGGTCTCCCTATCAACCTCCTTTTCCCCAGACTAAACAGCCCCAGTTCCTTCTGTCTTTCTTTGTAGGACACATTCTCCAAGCCCTTCACAAGCCTTGGTGCCCTTTTTTGGACCTGCTCCAGCAACTCAATGTCCCTTCTGTACTGAGGTACCAAAAACTGAACACGGTACTTGAGGTGAGGTGTCACCAATGCCAAGTACAGGGGCAGGACTACTTCCCTCGTCCTGCTCTCCACACCATTCCTGACACAAACCAGGATGCCATTGGCCTTCTTGGCTCCCTGGACACACTTCTGGCTCACATTCAGCCAACTGTCCATCAGCACACCAAGGCCCCTTTCCATCAGCCCCCTTTCCAGCCACTCCTTCCCAAGCCTGTAGGGCTGCCTAGGGTTGTTGTGACCAAAATGCAGGACCCAACACTTGGCCCTTTTGAAACTCATACAGTTACCCTTGTCCCATTGATCCAGTCTATCCAGATCCCTCTGTAATGCTGTTCTCCCTGCCGGCAGGTCAACACTCCCTCCCAGTTTAGTGTCATCTGCATACTTTCTGAGGGTATACTCAATCCCCTCATCAAGATTGTTAATTAAGATGTTAAATAGAAGCGGCCCCAGTACAGAGCCATGAGAGACACTGCTCCTGGCTGGACACCAACTGGATTTAACTCCATTGACCACAGCTCTTCGGGCCTGGTCATCCAGCCAGTGTTTCACCCAGCAGAGATGCTTCTACTGTTCTTATTTGATATAATGAAAGTGCATTTGTTCTGGAGTAAGTTCTAACAATGAAAGCAAATCAGCATCTTTTGATTTCATATATGAATATCTTTGAATCAGTAGAGGAAAAAAGGAGCACTGGAGATGTGTTTGTACAACGGAGGTATGGTACACCAGATATTGCAAAATTTAGCAATGCCCAAAATGGTTATGAGGAAAAAATCATGGAATCATAGAATTGTTTGAGTTGGAAAGAACCTTTAAAGGTCAGCTAATCCAACTCCCTTGCAATGATCAGGGACATCTACAGCTAGATCATGTTACTCGGAGTCTGGTCCAGCCTGAAACTGAATGTCTGTAGGGGTCAGTCATCCACCACATCTCTATGCAACTTGTTCCAATGTCTCATCAAACTTCTAGCTAAGTTATGAAAAGTAAGTGTTTGGTATCACCCAACATATTGATAGTAGCAAGGATACTACTATAGCATTGGATGGGAGAAAGGAGTTGGGCACAGTGGGTTTTGGGTGCAGAATTGTGTTGTGGTTGTGACTCTGAGGAGATCACATAAAACAGTTGTTGACAGTCGGTAACACTGCACTTTTTTGTGCCCAGAAAATGAGACATTGTCTTTAGAAATGCATCGGTAACTCTCAATGAGAGCAAACCAATCATAGGAGGAGCACGTAAAGCATCCAGCTGAGTGGAAGAAATAAACCTTTATTCAATACTTGCTTTTCTATATTGTAAAGTTTGCAGCAAGCAAGGAAAGACAAATCCAACTGCAGATTTCTGAGTAAGTCTGAAGTGAAAGTAACATGCTGAAGCTGTCATGGCTGCATTACAGAGCAGGGTTTCAAGTATGTGCTTCATTTCCAATAGGTGAGCTTCTTTTCACCCAGCAGAAGTTGGCTTTTTGTTTTCTCTCCACTTAGGATTATAGAATCATAGAATCATTAAGATTGATAAAGACCGCTAGGATCACTACCACGCCCCCCAACCATGTCCCTGAGTGCCATGTCTACCCTTTTCTTGAAAACCTGTAGGGATGATGACTCCACTACTTCTATCATCAGCCTCTTCCAGTGCCTTCTTCCTTCACACAAACAGGTATTAAATAATGAGAATGTTTCACCCCTCCCTGGATTATGAGAAAATTTGTTGTATCAATGTCAGTTGAATGAGAATCTCATACGCAGCGTGACTCTGAAGTCCCAGGAATGGTGAGGGTTCAACTGGGAGTAGCCTTCAGATTCCTACTGGGGTAAATTCATCAGATACTTGATCCAGATCAAAACACGTTAATACCCTTGAACTTCAAATTGGGATTAGAGTGGCATTTTCAATCTGATCACCTAGAAGTGTATTGATACAGTTTTTACTCTTGAATCATGTATTGGGGAGATCTTCTGCAGACTTCAAATTTAAAACAAAGTCTATGACACTATAGTTTGGGGTTACTATTGTACATTTTTGGTAAGTGATACGTAGTGTAGCTTGCAGCATCCTCAGGGGGTCCAAGATGCATGAGCACCTCTGTGGTATCTTTTCCATTGGCTTGAGGAACCCTCATGCTTGTAGATACCTACCTTCTCCTTCATGAGACTTTCTTAAAGTCCAAAAATAGTTCCCTAATGAGAATCAAGCTAAAACTTATCAGGGACAGTGTCTTGTTTCATACCACTGAAATAACTAACTAACTAAGAGTATGCTGATAGTTGGTGTATTTCTGTGGTGTTTCTTCCATCAAATGAAATATGCTTTTTAACATTGTTTTTTTCTCCTAAGTAGTTCAGTCTACTGAAATACACACAGCACAGAGGTAATCAACGGCCAGTGTCAGAGAGAAAAGAACTGAGGCTGCTTGGGATGCAGTACGGTGTATTTTTTTTCTTACAACACTTGTCATCAGTGTGCCTGGGCAGAGATTTACAGTGTAGGCATTTGTCACTTTGGAAGTAGGCAAAGGCCACCGTATTACACTGAGAAGCAGGACAGAAGGCTGCGGATTTTAGTCTTTAGATTAGTGGATTTACTTACTGCAGAGCAAAGAAAAAAGTGCCTGAATCATGTAATTGAAGCCTTTGCACTTCTGAAGTACACCAGCTTGTATTACTTTTGAAACTTGTCCCATTATTGTTAATGGAACCTGTTTGTAAGATCTGCTTCCCCAAATGCTTAGCAGAATGAAAGCATCACAACAAAATTTGGTCTTATAGAGAGATGTCTCTTTTCTCTTTGTACTTCTTTTTTTATATGTACTTTCTCTATTATATAGAAACATATGGAGGAGAATAAATAGAAAAAAAACATGTGATAGGAGGAAGGTAGAGGAACTGGGCGGCATAGCCAAAGGAGAACGAACGTGTTGCCATGTATGACATTTCCATCACTACAATATATCAAGTTAGTTTATAATCTGCCTCCATGTTTATCACAGTTGTCTTGGCCAGAAGATGACAGCCTGAAGCAGGGACACTTGAACTGGTAGCATGAGCGTGTGCCTCACTCCAGTGAGCTCCCTGCTGGGGCTGAGATACTCCAGCTGGCTTCTTGGGTCATGTCCCAACTGTAGTGGAGCAGTTGTAGTTGTGGTTTTAACAATAAAGTTGTTGTTTTAACAATATACAGGAGGTTTTATCCTTTTTCCAATTAGATATTCCAGAATCTTTGAGGCTTCCAATCTAACCATCAGCCCAAGTTTGCTTTCTGAAGACTTTGAAGATTGAGAATGAAGGCTGAAAGAAACATGAGAAGAAAGATGAGGTATTTTTGTAGCCAAGAATAAACTGAGTTTTCCTGGCAAGCCAGGCCTGGTCAGTCCAAGACTCTGGGAAATTAAAATACCTCCTCCTGACTGACATGGATTTATAGCTCTCCTTCAGTTCTGTTTTACCTTATAAATATCCTATAACAAGGCTGTAATAAGATACCTACTTTGCACAAAATTAGGAAATCGCAAAATATGGCAAATATGTAAATAAATTAGACCTTGTCCATTTAATTGCTGTATGTTATCACACAGGGACAACAGAAAGGATATAAGTAGGTTGAACAGAAACATGGAATCAAATGAAAAGTTTTTAAATCTCCCTTGTGAAGTGCAGAAACTCTTGTAATATTGATCCCTTGCTATGTATTAGTTTAAGCAGTAGAAATGCCCTTTATGAAAATTTATGAAAGCCCTTTGGAAGTGTCTCATTGGTTTTCAGGACTTAGCTGCAGGGTTATTGTTATCAATGATTATAATTTAAAATGGGTTGTCTGCAGTCATGAATGTTAAGGCATAAGATCTCTTCACTTTGTGCATGGATCCACTTCTCAGCTTGCAGTTGATGAAAAATATACCTTTTGCCTTACCAGTAGAAAGACTGCACAAAACACTGAGGAGTAGCTGCAAAAATAAATAAATAAACAAATAAGTGAATGAATAGCTTCTATGCTGTTAGGTTTAGGATTGGCTTTGGAGATGCAATTTTGCTATGTTGCAAAGAGAAAAGATAATGGCCTGTCAAGCCATAGGAGGGCAGTTTCTTAAAAAATGCTGTCTTTGATTAGCATAAATGCCTATCTGATTGCTTCTTCTCTCTACCCTATTGATTGAGACACTTCAGGTTCCAGTGGTATGTGTCCTTTCAAGTCGTGGTGTAACCTGATACAGATCCTTTCATTTCTAATGAGTGAGTGAATCTTAACCAATTAACAACCTGTAAAATGGCAGTGATAATTGTTGCCTAGCCAGGAGGAGTGTTATGAAGTCTAATTACGTTTAGTAGTCATGGGGAAAAAAAAAAAAAAAGTACAAATTCTGCTTTGATTTTTCTCTTTCAAGTTTCTATTAGATCTGCTATTGTAGATTTTTTCTCAGCATTTTCAAGTAAGGAAAGGTTGGTAACCCAGCAGGGCATTACCATTCTGAAATAATGATTCTTCACCAGCCTTAGGTACAAAGAGTTTGGTGTTTTTTCACAAATATAAGAAAAGCAATGGTTCAGAACCCTTTGCTTTCTCTCCGTAGGATGTTCTAAAGAGAAACTGTTTTAAATATAAATGCAAAGCAAATCATAGTACTTCATTAACAGTTCCATCTTACTGCTGTTTAAGGGTATGAGCAGCTGGGTGTTTCTGAGTTTCCCTGTAAGTCTGAAAGGACTCTTGAGTAGAAATGTTTCCAAGACGGAAAGTGCTACCTACATTTCTGACAAGCTGAGGTGATTCTTTCTGACCTGTCTTTAGTGTGTTTTGGTTTCCTTCTTTCCTTTTATTAAAATTTTATTTATTTATTTATTTATTTATTCACATTTATCTCTTTGACAGCAGTCCCTGAGTAAATTAGACTTACCACAGCAAGTTTCCCAGTATACTACTGGACTCAATAGACTTCTTCTTCTTAATGGATTTATCCTTATTTATATATGCTCATTAAAGTGCTAAAATATGGGGATACTTCCTAAAAAAATGCAACAACAACATGCCAAGCCCAAATATTACAGGTTTTCTTCCATATAGGTAAGCATCTCTCAGTCTGGTTTTCCAGGGGAAGCCAACCTGCTGGTCAGGAGTTCTGTAGATCCATCTATTCTGTGCTTTATACTGAGCTCTGTTGTAAGCTTCCTCCCTAAGGAGGATTATTCCTCCTTACCTCTCTATCCTTCCTCTTTGCCCACTGCAGTTCAAAAAATCCACATGGAGCTTAGTTCAACTGCAGAAGCCTGACAGCCAACATGGTGGCTAAGGGATTTGATTTAGTAGCTTAGTGGATGGGGATGGTGATAGTAGGATGGTTGGGATAGATGATCTTGTAGGTCCTTTCCATCCTAGTGTTTCTGTGTTTCTGTGTGGCAGTGAGGTGTGACTCTGAGGCACTGTCTGAGAAAATCCTGGTTAAACTAAGGATGTCCTTGATTTTTAGTTAACAAAATGCATGTTTTAGCAAGCAGAGGGTAAAAGCAGCTTTGTGCTCCGTTTCACACACTGCCCCTTTCCACCGTGTGTGTTTAAAATAATAGATGGGCTATTTTTTATTTGTTGTTGATTTAGTAATGGCAGAAGACCTTCCTACCTTACTTCGACTTCGGGATTTAATTCACAAAAAACATATGCCCATGCATTTCTGGTTCTCCTGCACCATCTCTTAACTGCAATGAAAAACTTGCAAGGACATCGTGAAGTTCAGTGAGGTGATTATGGTTCCAATTTAATTGCTAGACAGCCCATAATATTGTTATTATTTAATTATATGATTAACTTTGATTTAATTTTTGAAACTATTAAGGAAAGAGAAGTGTGGTTAAATATTTGACCATTATTTTGACGGACTAATCCTTGCCTGGAGCAAGGGCTTCTCCTAGCTGCTCTGACATTCTGAGATTATGCAAGCTCCTCCTTATTTTTAATTTTACACTTGATTAATTCTACTTTGTTTATGAATTTGTTATTTGCGGCTGACTCCCCAGGATGCTAATTGCTACTGTAAACTACAGATACTGCTGAGCTAATGTATTCTGAAAATACCAGGAAAGGAAAGAATGTCATGAAGGCACAGTTCAAAAATGAACCTCTGAAGCATAATCTTGAGTTATTTGCAAAATATTAAAAACCCTTTTCTTTGCTGCTTTTTGGAGAAAATGTCCATGCTCACTGCATTTATGCCTCTGAACGATGCGGATGTATCTGGTTAAAAAGAGAAGTTTTTCTGTACTTTGTTCTGTATTTGATGTGTCATCCCATTTATGAGGATGTGACCTCGCAGATTTTTGGTGGAAGGTTGTTTAGAGTGTAATATCTGGAAATTACATCCTGAATAAAGTGTTAATCTAACTGAATGTGATAAAAACCAACAGTGGCATCAGGAGTTAGGGTAGTATGGTTAGGCTGAAGTTGGACTTCATGTTCTTGAAGGTCTTTTCCAACCTGAGCAATTCTATGGTTCTATGGTCAGAAATTTAAACTCTTTGCATTGTCCTTTCATTGCTGCCTTTTTCCTAAAGGAAAGGAAGCAAGATAATCTGTGGAGTGCAGAGTAGCTATAAAAGCCATAAATCAAGGTACTACGTACATAGACATAGTCCTTTCTAATGGGGAGTTGTCCTTTTGGGTATTTGGTGATCTGAACGAGGAGCAGAAAATCTCCTTGTTCCTATGTTAATCTTCCAAGTGGGGATCAAGCCTGAGACCCAGGAGAACAGTCTCCCAGGAAGAGGTCTCTGGATGGACTTCAAATGTTGTAAGACTTCTGACTGGCCTGAGGCAAATTAATTTAATGAGTTGGATTTGAATTTCCCACCTTAACAAATGTAGGTATTCAGGTTTATCCATTGTTACAGGATGTCCCAGGGCTCTCCCCTTCGCAGATAAAGGGAAGAGTTTTTTCTAATAACTCCAGTTTTTCCTATTTCTCTTAGGTTTTAAAATGACTCCTTTTTTCAGTTCAGGATGGATTTTGTCTGCTTTATCCACCTTTCCCCATAATACAACTCATCCTTTATCCCACCCTCAGTCAGCCTTAGCTTCTTCCACTGGATAATACTGGGATTTTATTTCCACATTCTTGGGGCTGGAGTGTGTTCTACAAGCTGGCAGTGAGAGACTGGGTATTGCATTTTCCCTTCTTCAGTCCTCGTTAAATACTTTAATTAGCATGACTCTGGCTTCAGGCTGCCTTTTTTATTTGAAGCCTACTGTAGAAGAAGTGCTAATACTTTATATGTCAGTTTACCTGAATCAGTTAGACACTCTCATCTTCAATGTACAACTGTTTTCTCTACGTGAACACTGATTATAGGGAAAAAAAACCTGGTGCTTAGATCAACTGCAAGATTTTCTTCCCTGACAGCTCCTCTAATTCCGCATGAGCTGTACTCTGACTCTTCAGGATTCCTCTTACACCCACCTTTTGAGAGCATTTTGAGATCAACAGGCAAACAGTTGCAACTCAAAACGCAGTGATTCTGCCCATACCTAAGCAGAATCCTATTTGTGATGTTTATCGAGCAGATGGGGCTTTGCACTGTATTTTCATGCTGTGTTTGGGCTGAGACTTCAGATTTCATTGGAGAACATTAACATACTGTAGCATCCTGAGAATGAAGCAATTACCTTAATAGATGCTTCTGTCTTATTGTGATGTTAGAGCGCTTGCCTTGCCATCCCTCTCTTAGTGTTGCCTTCTATAAAATGAAATATTTACTACCAGACTCCAGAAGTCTTCAAAATAGTGTAAAAATACTGCAGTGCGTATTAACGTGGCATAATAGCAATAGAGAGTAGAATATAATCAGAGAAACTGACTTTGCTTGTACAAGGAAGAAATTATTTCATTCCCTTTTTATTTAAGCTTGCAAATGGTGAATAGCCTCTGCTTCTTGGTTTTATGTTTAACTTGAGTCCAGATGAGCTCATTTCTATACCCCTGCTATCAGATCCTTCATTTTCATGATACCAGGCTCTCCTGGCCTCTGTCCTCCTCTCTTTTGACACCACATTGTACTTTGAACTTCAGCTCTAATAACCCAGCAAAGGGTTTGTAGGTATTGAAGTCAAAGCAAATATTAAATCAGGATGTGCACAGTAACTGCTCAAGTTGATTAGCATTTTGACTGCATAGGGAACCTGAAAAGTTCTTGATAGATGTAATATAAGGCTGTGCAGTGGAAGCAGAAGATATTACTTGTTTAATGTCAGCACTAAATAATGTTATGTTGATACTGTTGTCAAATGTCAGTTTTCATTGCTTTTTTCACTACAGCTTGATTGCTGAAAAATTAATATACCAATGTTTTAGAATTTTTTACAGCTTTTCCATGAAAAAGCAATCTTCAGAGATGATATTCTGAAGAAAAAGATGACTGCACTCCAGACACCAAATTTTAAAATGAATACTCAGGTTTTATTCATTAAGGTCAACAGGGAAAGGAGAAACCTCAGACTTTCCAATTTCAAGCTATAATTTTTAAAATCATATGTTCTGAGACTGCTTCATAGGAAAGGAAAGCAGCTTTCTGCTTTGCATGATAAATGAAGTATCAGACTTTTCATATGAGTAATATCCTGTCTTAATTAAAAAGTATTTAACCAAATATTTAAATCAAATTCAAATGTAGGAAAAATAACACACTAATTTAATTAGAAAGCACTTAAGAGAGATTTAAATCTGAGAGGTGAACCAAGGATTAGAAAGTACAGACTGCTATCGTAGAACTGTCAGAATATTCAGAGTGTCTGTGACAAAATACAGAATCACAAAATTGTTGGGGTTGGAGGGGCCCTCCAGAGATCATCTAGCCCAGCCCCCTGCCAAAGCAGCTCCCTAGCCCAGGTTGCACAGGTAGGTGTCCAAGTGGGACTTGAACGTCTCCAGAGAAGGAGGCTCCAACTCTGTGCAGCCTGTGCCAGTGCTCTGTCACCCTCACTGTGAAGAAGTTGCCACACACATTTGTGTGAAACTTCCTATGCTTCAGTTGGTGGCCATTTCCCGTTGTCCTGTCACCACACACTACAGAGAAGAGTCCAGCCTCATCCCTTTGCCTCCTGCTCCTTAGATACTTGTAGACATGGATCAGATCCAGGAATGTCTGTTTTGCTTTGTGATCAGTAGACAGCTTCTGTTCTCACCACCACCAGAAGCTTCTGCAGATCAAGCACATATTCTGGATTTAAAAAAACAATTCTATTCCTCTGGTTGAACTCTTGCTTTAGCATGTTGTGTATGTGTATGTACATTATAAATACTTCTTCAGCATGTTTTCTGACATCATGTAATTCTGACATAATTCACTTGCTTTCCTTCAAGGTACAAGTGAGTATTATTCTACTGAAGTGCATTGCCACTGAGATTCTCTCTTTGGTAGTTTTTTTCTTAGTCATTTAATATATTAAATATGTACCAGAGTGGTCATACTTAGTCATTAAGAGTACCTGATCAGTATTTTACTTATGCACAGCTGTTCTGTGCAACGGAGACAGGGTCCTCTTGTATAATGTGATCACACCCCTTCCTGCAGATGGAAGGAAGGTTTCAGTTTCTTATATTCCAGCCTCTTTCAACGTGAGGCCAGACTTGTATAGGTATACATTTCAACAGCAGGTTTCTTGGTCAGCTTTTCTTTCATATGTTGTTAAAACATACTGGTGATGGGACACCTGAAGAAGGAAAGATTCAGTGTGTGGCTCTCTCATTAATAAAAATGCCACTGAGAGAAGTCAGGAAATTTAAAATTGAATTGCATAGTCAAGTTCTCAAAGAAATGGGAAATGTAAAAATTAAGGCTGCTTCTGCAAGTTTGAATCTAGATGGACATTCAAGCTTTTCAAAGTCCTCAGTTACTCAATAATTGGACTCAGAATACAGAGGTGGGACGTGACAGGTTTTGTCTTAATTTTTCACAAAGTCAAACTCCTTTGCAAGCAGAAGGTTTGGAGATCATCTGTAGGAAAGCTCAGCAAAACCACTGCTTTGCATGCTGCAATTTTGTTCAACTTCTTCATAAGTTGTATTTCTCACAACAGGTTGTTTATGAAATTGCCTTGGTTCTCTTTCATTTATTCAGATGTAAATTCAATATTGAAACCCACTTGTTGTCAGGCTTACAAAAGCTCCTAGTCTCCCTTACTTGAGACTAATTGTGTGGGGAGACACAGAAAGGAGGATTTCACATGCTTGACAATCACCCTGCCTTCTTTCCACTCTTGTGACATTGCTGAAACCTTATCTCCAGGCATTCTTTTCCCTTCTGGAATTGACATGCTGCAGCTTTGGTCCATAAGAGGGGCTTGAACGCTATCTCTTTTTACTTCCCTGTGCAATGCACAAATCACAATATAATTGTTCATATTTCATAGAATCATAGAATCACCAACGTTGGGAAAGACCTACAGCATTATCCAGTCCAACCATCCACCTATCACCAATATTTCCCACTAAACCACATCCGTCAGTACCTTTCTTGAACACCTTCAGGGATGGTGACTTTATTTGTGTGGGGGCAACACTGTAGCTCTTTTAATCATTTTTTATCCTTCCAAACATTATTTTAACAAAACTGAGTGTATTTCACTTCTGCTTGAGCTTGTGAGGAGAGCAGAATCAAAGTTCTTGCTCACTCGTGGGGCAACAGTGATGACCTTCCAGCTGGAGTTAATCGCTTGTGTAGCTGAGCAAATCTGCAGCATGTGGCAGACTTAATATTAAGGAAGTGAAAATGAGTGCTAAATAATCACTTGGAGCACATGACTGGAAGGGTTAACTACAGGCTTGGTTGTCATAGAAGTAAAATTGTGAGAGAGCAAAGTCTTTTTGACATGATGGAGTTCTGCATGGAGCTCTCTAATGGGATGACTGGCCACACTACAGAGCTAGTCGTAATCAGTTCTATGATATCTTTCTTTAACTTTGAGGAATGTTAAGACTCTAAGTGAATTCCAAGAGAATACGTTGATTTACACTGACCAGTTTAGTGTTATATAGTTTGCATTTGAAGGAAATGTGCAGATCCAAAAACTATCAGGGCCAGAAAGGGAAAAAAGGTTGTAAATGACCATTACGTATGTACAAGTCAGTGTTTCTCTGTGTAACCTCTTGAGATATTGGTCAATGAAGCAAAACTGCTTACTGCTATTTGTGAGGAACACCTGTTCTTATGCAGACAGTGTGGTTTGGTGGTGTTTGTCTTGACTCCGAGCTACCATGATGACAAGTGCCTTAGCAGTGCTCTAGAAAAATCCATGCGTATTTGTGTATTACGAATGAGCAGTCATGACATTCTGTTCTTTTTTCATTTTGTTCCGTGCATGTACGAACATCATAGTACTTTTCCCTCCAAGTTTTCTTCTATTTTTTGGTTGATCTTGAAGGAAAATAACTTCTCACCTGGTGCCTTGAGTAGTTACAGTCTCCATCTGTTTGCAAGTAAGATAAATATAATAAAAGTGACGTAGGTACTTCAAAGATATGAATGACAACTGAAGGAAGGCTAGTAAGTTTGTACATTCACATGGGAAAATATTTTATAGCTACCATTACCAGAACATTATCATTCTTGATTCAGGGATATATTTCTTTTTTAGGCTGTTTCCCCACTTACCCCAAGGTAGTATATTAAAACTTATTTCATAATTATTGTTATTACCTCTCAGATCAACTCTCAGAAAAGCTGCATTTGATGTTTAGAAATAGAAACTGGAGGGATTGTCAGAAAATCTGTTGCAGGATTGCTGACTCTTCAAGACTGTTCCGTTGGATGATTCAGACCTTTTGTTAATAATGGAAGAATCTGTTGCCTTCATTGATGAGAATGGCACAGCAGTGGAAAATAAGCCTTGTAGAACTTACAGAAAGCAATCAGCATGATTTTATGCAATGTATGTACACTTCATCCAGCAGCTTATCATGCCTCCTTTAAAATATAATAATAATTGTAACCAAGTGTCTGTGACATTAATGGTACAGAGAAATTTTTCATGCATGTCAGTAATTCACTAGAGCTGGCAGGGAACCTATTAAGTTGTATCAATCATGGTAAGTATAATATTGTCAAAGACTGGGTAATGAAAACCAAGGGGAACTTGAAGAGAAATTGAAGACAACAAAAAGTCATTACTGCTTCTCAACTAAGAATATTTTATTTGGAAAGGGTGGTATTACCAGAAGGTTTGGCCTTTTTTTCTGTTTTTATTCAGCTAACAAAGGATGGCTTTTATTCAGATACTAAAAAACACAGCATTGTGCCATATTCTGACAGTGAAGGAGCTTGATGAACAGGTACCATCCATGTAGCACCCCAAAGGGAGAGATGAGGATCCCCTCTGACTTCAGCAGTGGCTGAACCAATGCTTTCAACAGAAAACCTCACTGAGATTGGTCAAGAATACGACATCCTACACTTGAACTGATGTATTAAAAAAACAGTGCTAAATGTTATGTAGCTCTGCTGGTGGATGCAGGTAGAGTGTAGGAGACTGGTCAGTGCTTATTGGAGTGATAGTAAGTAAAAATCTCTGAGCCTTTCTCATGGCCTCAGGCACCCTAACAGTGTGCTTAAGGTTTCTTTGCTAGCTTATCATTAATGAAAGTATATGTGGTTCTCCCAGTTTTCTGTGTGTGTGATGCTGCAGAGAGCTTTAGGAAATAGCACTGCAAACCAAAACAAAAGCGTAGCACTGAAAAGGATAAAATAACTGTTAGGGTACCAAGGCTATCAGACAAATACCTTGGCAGTGAACTGATACATAGGAATCAGCCAAAAGGGAGGAAAAAAGGCCCTAAAATGTTGCTAAGATAAATTCAATGTTTGTTTTTGACTACAAGAGGCTAAAAGTCCAACAGGCATGTGATTAAAAAGTGATGGACACAAAGCTCTCTAATACCTTCACAGCTGGCATGTAGTGTATGAGATTAAATTTCAGCAGTGAAGAGCAGGTATAAAAAAATTTAACTGTCCCTGTTTTGATCTCTGGTTGCTGGGGCTATCCTTCAACAACTGAAAAAAGCCAGATTGGTCATGATATATTGATAGCTTAGAGAATGTAATTTGTGGTCTTTTTTTTTCAGTTTAACTCAAGTGATTCACAGTAGAGATTACGCTCAGTTTGCTTTAGTTATGAAATACTGAGGTAACTTGCAATACCCTCACGTGGTAAACTGAGTTACAGTCTAGAAAACAACATGAATTTGGGTACTGAAATTCTGTGAAGTCATCATGGCTGTTTTTACCCTCTCTGAAGTTCCCGTTTCTTTTGCTCTAACTAAATCAGACTAGTTTGGAAGTTCAACTTATAATTCCTGGACAATTTTCCTTTTATAATTGCACATCTTCCAGAATTAATGATCATTCTTTGACTATATTCAAGAAGTTTTTTCTGTGTGTAGGACAGTTAGTGAGAATGTGCAGAAATCAAATTACTCCTGTATTTTATTAGCCCCTAGTGAATTAAATTGGTCTCTAAGTTTAGCATATGCTTAAGCATTGTTTTAAATACAAGATCTTTCTTGAATTTATTAATTTTAAATTTGACTTTTTAGAGTACGGTCATGTCTGAACGCCTCTGAATTTTTGGCTGACAGTGCTCTCCTAAATTAAGGAGGAACTTTTATCTCTGCTGTGCAGCTGAGAACCAAGGGAAGAGGATTCATGGTGTGCCTCAAGGTGTGCAAGAGTACTGTGGTAGAACAGGGAATGAGGCTTTGCTCTCCCACATCCTTGACTACAGCAAAGTCATTAAATCTTGAAACTGAGAGCTGCCTTTGTGATACATTTCTTTTCATGCAGCTGCTCAGTCCCTCTTGGACCAAGGAGTGAAAACTGATTTTAGGTGTGAGCATTTACTCCTCTGCTCGGAGTGATTAAGGGCAAACTGGTAGTCTGTGGCAAGTGAACAATTGCAGCCAGTACGTGAAACCACCTCTTGTGTCTGTGCTGGAAGGAATTGAGCTATGGCTGGCTGGCATTGCTTTTTCCTAAGCTTTATAATGCCCATTGAACTCAATGTCTGAGTTCCCTTGGTTAACATATGTTAGCCCAACACAAGGATGAACTATCCTTTTTCTCCAATTACAGGACTTGGCTTTGGTGGCTTTTGTATTATAAATCGTCATCTTCAACAAATTCTTTTCCCCATGGACAAGGTCGAGATACTGAATGACTACCTTTCTGTAACATAATCTAATAACACAATGATTTTCAGACTCTTAGGTACAAAATGAGAGAAAAGCCTCTTTAGACATCCTGCTTAATAAGATTTACAGTGTTTTCTATTAACCACAGATATAGTTTCATTCCTTGCTCAGAATACGTTCACTTCACAGCCAACCTTCCTATATGAACAACTGGTTCCTTTTGCAGTTCATCTCTTTTAACTGGCACCAGTTTGTTTTGTTTAGGTGAAAATACCTTAAAAAAGGCATACAACGTCCCTCAGTCTCTTATTTCAGATGAACATTGATCTTTTTAGCAACTTTTAAGATAGAATATTGAAACTGCAGCCTTAGAAGAAAGCTGATGTTGTTTAATATTTAACTTCTGTGTCCTGCAGATTTTTCAACAAAAAATTGGAGGGTGTATAACCTTAATTTCCAATGGTATAATAAAAATGGCATGAATTTCTGATACATATTTTATTATTGCAATTTTGACGTAAAAAGCATTTCTTTTAGACCAGATTCTGATTGTTAATAATAACTAATCAGCATACACATACTCTACTCTTCATCATCTAGGTGACAGTGTACTTCAGCATAAAACCTACAACCTGTTTACTTTGTTTTTACGCATTACATGCATTTTAAATGAGGGTTTTATATTTTGCTCCAGTTTGTCATACATTCCACTGCCTTAACTACACTGACTTCAACAGAGTTAACCATAATCTTCATTTACGTAGGAGGTAAATTGTGCACATTTAGCTAATTCTCTAGGTGTTTGGGCTGGAAATTGAGTGTAATAGATCTTAGTCACTGTTATGTTTTCATGCAAACTGTTAAAACAACACTTTATTTGCAGATTTTCCCAAACGAATGGAAAATAAAGAAGTTCTAAAGCATGCTTTTAGCTCAGGAGGTGAAAATCTAAAATGTGCCGATTTCACAGTAAGAGAAAGGAAGGAAAACCCCAAAATTTCAATGGCCGACAAACATTTCCAGCTGTGACTCCTTACTACATTATTTTCACAATGCAGCCTTTTTCACTTTTGTTTTCCGTTTGAAGCTTATGACAGGTAAGCATGGTGCCTGCAAGGGTAGTGAAGAAGGAGCAGAGTAAACAGAGAAGATAAAACATCATTGTCTCATTTTGATAGCAAACATAAACCAAACACATAAGTAGCACAAAAGGTTTAGACACAAGAATGTAAGCATAAACTGATGATGGACCAGCTGGGAGCTGATGGTCAGAACACAGACCAGCACAGGGCTGTGCTGGGTTTCCCTCTCCAGCCTTCCTGTTAAGGAGGAAACAAACATGACCATCTTCAGAAAAATTGAGGAATCCTTTTGTTTGCTTTTGATAATCCCCATGGGGGAACTGTAACCATCCCAATAACTGCTGGAGGGACAACAGAGCAAGGCACAATAAATTCAGGAGACTTCTGGAGGGCTTTAATGACAACTTCCAGACACAGGTGATCAAGGAGCTGATGGGAGGGTGTAATCTGCTTGGATCTGACCCTTTAAAGAATTACTGGCCAGCTGGGGGCAAGTTTGGCTGCAGAGACCATGTAATGATGGAGTTCAGGATCCTGAGGAGTTGGGAAAAATAACAGGAATACTACACTGAATTTTTTGACAGTTTCTAATAATAGCTTCATAGGTAAACTGATGAAGTACAGCTAGGAGGAAATGGAAAGTGAGATGGAGTGGAAACTGGCAGAAATGCCAGGCTTAGATTGTGGTCACTGGCACAAAGTCTGTGCAGAGGGCAGTCACTTGTGACTCACTGCCGTGCTTGAACCTATGGCCAATACTGGTTTACTCCCTCAGTAATGACCTGGACAGTGAGATGATAGGTGGATCTCTGCCAACCTCGGTGGTTATCTGAATCCAGAATCTAGCAGCATCTAGTTGACACAACAAAGTTTCAGGAAATGTAATGGTCTGGGGAAAGGACCTGCACGCTATGCAGTTCACCCCTGCCCACTGCTGAGATGCTTATAGGAGTTCTTCAGAGTTGCATGGGAAACAGTAACTCCACACAGTATGATTACACTGGAAAAAAGAAAATGAAGGAAATTGCTTTCAGGGAAATCTCTTGGTCTGCCGACCAGCCTGCTGGGAGATCCACTGAATGTAGTTACTTAAAATGATAAAAAACAATATGAGAAGCATAGTAATGGTGTGAGAGGATGTAATTTAGGTTTCACTCAGCTGTGGCAGCAGCAGTGCTTTCAGGCCCATATTCTACTCTCAAGAGGCACAAACTGTTTTCCACTTTTGCCTCCTGTGTGAACTGGGGATGAACATACAGCTTTTTTCCTTCTGAAAGAAGGCATCTCTATTCCGTAGTGCAAGTTCAGAGTAGATACATCCATCTCTGCCTCTACATCAGCTCTGTCTTCAGACTGCCCTCCTTGGCTTTCTTTAACTCCCATTTGTTTTTCAGTGCTGCCTTCTTCCTTTGTAGGTAATGAATATTTTTATATTCTCCTATTTGTTCTGAAGAAGCCTAGATGAGGTATTTGCCATTCCTTTCTCATACTGTCTTATATTAGCACACATCCATCGTTCCCTGTTTACCAGCCTTTGTCTCTGCTGTACAGGCATTGTTGAATTGAAATAGCCTTTTGGGGAAACTAGTCTGCCAAATGAGTAAATATGTGAGATAGTGAGCAGTGAATCAGTTTTATGAAAACCTCTAAGTCTGAGAAAATGGAAAAACTCTTAGTTCTTACAGACATCTGGTTGGATCTCTTCTGTCTTTTATACTAAATAAAGGCAAATATATGTATATATTTGATGTCTCCTTATAAAGCCATACATTTAAGCAAAATCTTTGGGAGGTGATCTCCTTTTCTGTAGACAACTCTTTGTTAACAGCTATTTTGACCTAAAAAAAATTAGATCTGTGCCAGGGACTTCTTGATTTTCCAAAGCAACTCACTCATCTATTTTATATCTGTGATATCTATAAAAGCCATAATTTCTGTTCTTGTTTTATGCTTAATGTTTTGTCTTTGTCTTCTCTGTCTCCCATGGACACATTTACGATACGTGTTACCCAGATTCCTGTCCTCCTCCACTGTTTATCTTTAAAAAGTGGCTGAAGAGAAGGGAAGTACTGAAGGCCGTGAGGAGTTGAATCCACCCTATTCATGGACACTTTGCTCTTATTGGATTTACATACACATTCAGCTTCCTTCACATCTCATCCTCCCAGGCTTTCCAGCTTCATCCTTAACATCTGCTGGGTGCTCCTTTTTGTCACACTCCCTCATTGTTACAACAGACTTTTCTTTTCTCCCTTGCTAAGGCCCAGCTCACCACTGTCTTTCCCTTCTCTCCCAGTGATCACTGCAAGTAGTATTTTTGAGTCCGTAGAATTTATAAACTTCTTCAGTGAAAAGATGCCACTCAGTCTGATTTCCCATGTACTCTGAAAACTTAACTGTCACTTCTTGCTAATATATTGTGCCCAACAACTTGTTTTCAATTACAGCAGGCACCAGTCGTTATATAATGAGTCAGAAGCAATCCTCTTTCCTTCCTGCTCTTTGTCAGTGCTTTATCCACCCTCCTGGCTTCCTTTCTAATTTGAACTTCTCCTGTCCAGCGTCCAGTCATTACTTTTAGTAATGTGTTTCTTCACTAAATTTAGGAGTCCTTTATTACTCTTCATTTTCTCTCCATAGAGATACTTACACACTAGTCAAGTCATTTTCCAATCTTTTGATAACCTAAACAGATTAAGTTTTTTAAGTCTGTCACTGAAAAATATTTTCTCCAACCTTCATTTATTTCTTTTTCCTTTTTTCTCTACATCCCTGTTGTTCTGCGTTACCACTTAGAAATGGACACCAGTGCTGTGTGCTGGTTGTAGGGCTAATCGTTCCAATAGCACATATCAAAAGTAAATTCTCACTTATTCTCTTTGCCTGTTTAGGTGGTAGCAAAATTTTTCATACAACTTGGCATCAAAATTAAAAGTTACTTGTTTCTTGTGACTGTTATAATGTGTGAATGTGGAAAGGCCCTTTCAGGGCTGGACTAAAGCTTTATGTGGTCCTATCTCTGAGAATACTCAGAGGTAGATCCTGGAGAACGGTGAGCACAGCACTTCAGAGCAATTTTCAGAGCAGTGTATGGCTCAGTCGAAGAGTAGCAGTGCTGTATTTATTAGACCTCTCTGAATCTCTCTTCCAGTCCTTTTGTCCAGTCACTTTTTTGAACTAAAGGAAACTTTTTACTCTGATATCTTGGCTTAACTGTGGATCTGTGGCAAGGCGTACCCTTTGTTTTCAGTGTGCCATCTGCTACTTCTGTTTGATTTTCTCCACAGCATCTGATAGGGGATCACCTGTTCACCTTTCCCCACGTCATTCCTGAATTTGTAGGTCTCTTTCTTAGCCCTCCTACGTCAGCTTCTAAAATACTGATTTTCATGGCAGATCTTCAATTTTCTAAGAGTAGTCTTTGGTACCTGAAAAAATGCAAATGTATTCATTCGTGTTTGTATCAAAACAAGTGCCTTTTGAAAGAACCCAGCTCTCTGAGTGGTCTGTATTGTCCTTAACAGTTCCCTGACCCTCTTTATATTTAGAGTTATGTCAGTTATATTATTTCTCTTAGAGAGGTTAACAGTAACCACAGCTCAGTAAAAATAATGTCACCTGATGAATCCTAGCTTGCAGTCTTAGGTGCTCGTGCAGAGTTAGCCAAACAACAGTGATTAATGTATGATCTTTTTGCAATGAGTTTACTTCCAGATCTCTTACTGTAAAGGTTTGTTATACCTAATACTTATTTAAAAACTATTATTTCTCTTTCGTAGTGGCTAATTAGGAAGCCTTTAGTACAACTCTGGATTTGTGTGAATTAAACCCATTGATATGCTGTGTGTTTTTCTTTCGTATTCTTAAAATACAATCTTATCTACATAGAACATCAAGGATTTGCTTTTACATGGTAGGAGCACGAATCATTGCAAATACTGACTTGTACAGTAAGGATCAGATACCAATTCACTGTTGGAAAGAGAAGGGAAAAGCCAGTCTTGTCTCTTCTTGCCTGCATCATGCACTGGCACAAAGCCTCCTGAATGAGTAGCCTGTTCCATATGCTTACTCTTCTAAGCCAACAGCATCACATAAAAGGTTGGATGTCTGGTGTTTTCTTTTTCCCCAACATTATACTGGTGATAATTTGGAACAAAGCAACCCTAAAAAGAGTCTTGCCGTGAAAATCGGGTTACTTGGGTAACTGCTTCTCACTGGTCTTTTACAAAGTGTTTGAATGCAGCTTCCCAAGAAATTAGCTAGAAACATTAGAGACAAGATTTGAAGAGAAGCAGGTTTTTGCAGTCCCGAAGAGGTAATTTCCTGACCTGGTAACGGCAGCAATTTCTGTGACAAATAATAATAATAATAGTCATGAAAAATAGTTGAGGTAATCTTTTTAGATTTCACAGAAGCTAGCAACACCTGATGGTAGTCATCTTTTTTAGCTGTTTCGTTCCCAATATTACAATCTTACTTGTGTTTCTGGGGATTTAAAATTTTAAAATAGTGCAGTTTATAACCTATCAGACATATATCTCTTCTCAATCAGTTAGCCCATTCAGAAGACGTCTGGTTAACCTGGTGCTCTAGGGACAGCATCAGGATTTAAACTATCCAGGAACAGTGAAGATGCGCTTGTACAGACTGTTGACTTTGGTATGATTTTGAGATTGTAATTTCACCTCTTTGCACTACAGAATAACACCTTTTTAAAATGATTTGAATTGAAGGAAAAAATAATCGGTCTTTTGATCCAAAATCATAAGCCAGATTGAGAATGAGAATTGAATTGTGTGAGTGATACTCCATAGCAAAAATAGAAGATGTGAGAATTAAATTCATAGTTAACTATTCACAGTATAAAATGTTTTCTGCATGGAGCCACAGGAAGAGTTTTTAAAGTTCCTTGGTGAAACTAGATGCATGTCGGTGTAGTAACAGAGGCTCAGAATTGTTCTTCCACCTTCCTCTTATGTCCCAAACTTCTGTTTTACTGGGGAAAGAGAAGTAGAATGCTTGGTGTCTAAGCTGTGTCTAAATTTCTATAATTTAAGGCTGAAAATAAATGATGAATTATTCTTCCTCCTTCCTGTCCCCTCCTTTCACATACATACACATTCATACTTTCAGAAATAGCATACTCTTTATGCAAAGACTCCCTGCTTTTGAAATAACAGCAGTATATATTTTAAAATACTCCATATGCATTTCATAAGGCACAGAGAATTTGATTACCTCATGCTCCTAAATTCAGCTTTTAATTATTTATTTGGACGTGTTGGATGGGCTACCACAATTAGTTTTGACATATTAAATAAATTGTTTTTTATGGTAATTGGTAGTTCATGCCACGCTGCTTGGAATAGGTTTCAGTACTTTGTTGCTGTCTTGGAGCTAGCTGTAATTTTGAATTTTGTAAAGTACTTCAGGACGCTGTAAGAAAAAATAATCACATTACAAGTGAGAAGTGTTGAGGAAATTTCTTTTCAGAAAAAAATTCATCCGTTATAAATTTAGCCCTTAATTGGTAGCATTGCGAAGTGCTGAGATGGAAAACAAACAGGAGGAAACCTAATAATCTGTCACGTCAGGAGTCTGCACCTGCAGCTCACTCGTAGTCTGCTTGCCAGTTTGGGTACAGGCTGTTGAAGAAGTGGAGGCTTTTCATAGTAAGACAAAATAATCTTCAGATACTGAGTGCCTTTGTTGGAAAGGTGTCCAGCTGAGGTAACAACAGGTAAGCAATGACCTTTCCGTTCTTATTTGCTGTCATAGGCTCAGCCAAAGGGTTTCCCTATCCTGTTGCTTCCAAGGCAGCAGGGCAAGTTATTGTGTCTCCAGGACTGATCAGTGCCAGGCTGCCCAGTCTGCATGGGTAAATGGCCTCTGCATGTTAGCAGGCTGTTACTTGCTTTCAGCTCTAGGCAAGCATTTCAGGCTTCTCATATCAGCTGGATGTGAGAAGAAGCCCCAGATCTGTGTGGGGATAGGATTGGGCTGTGCAGTAATATAGACCTGGCTCTCTTTCTTGTTCTGAGTGACTAGACTCAGAATGAGTGATCCAGGCTAAAAGACTCCTTCTCTCCTCACTGCAGGGTTTCTACAAGAAGAATTGTGTAGCAGGATTTGTTTTTGCATGACAAGTCTGCCCATCCAGGATCTCATTTGGGATTTCTTCTACCTCTCTTATTATTATATAGGTTGCTTGTGCCTTGAAAAATTGACAAGCGCAATAAAAAAGGACTTGGAGATCTGTACTTGGTTGGAGGCTTTCATACCTCCAAAGTGGTAAGATACTGTTCATCTGTCATAGTTGACTTGTTTCTCAGGGAGTTTCAGCACTCTGATTCTTCCTTTTCTCCCAGGGCTCCATCATCTTCCATGAGTCCTTTCTGTTTAGGCTTGAGGTCACAGCTCATAGGTCTGTTGTGTTGAACTGTTCCAATAGCAGGTTCCTTCTGATCTTTTCATTCCATGTTTGGGTCCAAGTTTCAGGCATATGATCCTGGCTTAAGTCACTGGTTTGTTAGCTGTTTTGTCTTCTGAAGTTCTCCAGGGGTCTACTGGTTGCCCTCTTGTGGACATGACTTGGGCAACTGGCTGCAACATCCTGTAATGGAAAGTGCTGATCAATCGTAAGTTACAGAGAACTGATTGCACTTCTCCTAATGCAACTACTCTTCTCTGTTTATGGGAAGATGCCTTTTAAAGGCAGCTGTGGGAAAAATGATACACAGTTCCACAGTTCTGGGGATTGTGTGGGTACACGTTTCCAAAATGAAGATCTTTGGGCAAGCTAATTTGCATCTCGGCATGCTATGAGACCAGTTCTTCTTTGCTACCATCCTTGAGTACTTGGCTTTAGGGCAGCATTCTTAATGCTGTCTTCCTTACCAATTTTTTGTTTCATTTTACAAATGTGTAATAATTTCTGTGAAAGCTAAAGCCCTTGCCTTTGCTGCATTTAAATCTTTAATATAGTATTCTGAGAGGCTGGGATCAGAAGCAGACTTTTCTTGCCTGATATCACTATATTTGTTCATTGATGCCTTCTGTTAAATTTCTGTCTGCATCAGAACCTTCAAGAAGCAATAGTCACAAGTGTATCTTCTAATGAACAGACAGATTTTGGGGTGGTGGTGTGTGGATGAGCTATATAACTGAGAACTGTAATAGAGAAGCTATATACATTTTCCTCAGATGATAAATGAACCTTTTGACATAGCAGTATGCCTACAGTTTTCTTTTTTCTTTGTCCTGTAAGAGGTGAGAAGTTTTGGAGAGAGGTATGCTGTAATGTGAGTGATGAACCAAATTAGACTTTGCTGCTTGTTCCATAGGGATAAAGCGTGACCTGGAAAGATGCCTCTTACTGTAAATCCCTTCTGTGCTAATGACTTGTGACGGTATTTCTGTAAACCATTGCTCATTCAGTAGAGGGAACGAGAAGAATCCTGCCTTCTTTTCCCTTCAGATGTTTCCAGTCAATTATTTTGGCCTCTTACACTGACTTATTTCTTTTCCGCTCTTCCCTTTGCATGCTGAACTGCCCTTTTCAAAAGAATGAACCTTTTGTGAGATAAACTTGTGAACTGACTCTGACAGACCGCTGTTGTCTAATACTGGAGGAGATAAGCCTTTTTAGCCTTTATCTTAAGCTCCTGTGGGCATTTGTATGGATTCAGACAGTTGTGCTCAATGTCATGAATGGTTGAATTTTAATAGAAGTTTGAATTGAATCTTAATAAAACTTGAATAGTGGCAAATAAAGGCAATTACATACAGAGGTCAGGAAGCTGAAGTCAGCTGTTAATTCACACAGGTGATGAGCTAGCTTCTACCCAGTCCTCAGTAAGTATGTTTCCTTCCTGAATCATAAAATCATAGAATCACAAAATGGTTTGGGTTGAAGAAGGAACCTTTGAGGTCATCTAGTTCCAACCCCTCTCTCTAGACCAGGTTGCTCAAAGCCCCATCCAGCCTGGTCTTGAATGGGATCAGTTAGGTAAGTACTCATCTCTCCTATCCATGTGATGCAACTCTGTTAAAATACGTAGTAGAAGAGTATCTAACTGATAAGCACCTATCTGGCGTAGAGGACTTTGGTAACCCAGTGCCAGTTGTTTCTGTTTACTCAGACTCCTGTGCTAGCAGTAATTTGAACAAATTTATCATGTTATTTTTATTGTAGAGCACCCAGTCTGACTGCAGTAGGCGCAGCTCACGTGTAGCAGAGGGTCTGTCATCTGAATACCAAAGAAACTCTGGTTGGTTAAAATAGAGAGAGTAGGGGAGGTGACAAAGATGAGCATCTTTCTGCAGTGTGCTCATGGCCTGGCACAGGCAATTGCGTGAGAAATCTTTGAGGCTACTGCTGTGAATGGGGACAGCTGTCACTGTAAAGGTTTGTGAGACTGTTTAATTTTAATTCAAAGAGGAACTGAAATATGAATGAATTGCTTAAAAAGCTGATATAATCTGTCTCCAGTGTCTCATATCTATTATCTTTCCACTTTTCAATAATCACTTGGGAATGGATTTCCCGGTGGGCTAATTAAAATCCTCCTGTGTCCCTGTCTCTCAGCAAACTTCTTGCTCTTTGCGTGATGATCTGATGCTGTCACTGAGAGGATAAGTTTGGATTCTGTGAACTATATGGGATAAACTTCAGCTTCTTTAATGTTGATCTGATTTTGCCAGAATGTGACTTAGTATAATGTTTATTGGCTGGCTTCAAGACTGTCTGAGAGGAAAACAATAGAAAACTGATAGCAGTAAAATACAATTAAGTCAGAAAAATAAAAATACCATGCTTCTAACTACCCAAAGCGAAACACTCCAACCAAACCCCAACATATTATTACTCCAGCTTTCTGCATGCAACACCATTCATTTAGTCGAGTGTTAAAGCATGCCCACATACCAGGAATGGTACATTCTTTTTCTTTATTAAATCATTAGGTTTACATTTATTTTCTTTTAATAGTTGTTACTGTTTGGGGTAGTGAAAGCAAAAGTTTCTACAGTAAATCATAGAATCTTATTTTACTTGTTCTGTTATTTCCTCTGGTGTGTTGCATTTCCCTTAACACACTTAAAGTTAACTTGGAGGTCACAAATAATAAAAGCAATAAAGAATTTTTCTTCCTTAAGGTACACTGCAATTTTGAGCTGTCCTGTTTCTAGTAGAGTGCTGGTCGTCTTGGGAGAGGTCATTAGTATGTTGGTAAGAGGTTTTATAAAATTCTGGCTTCACTTTTCAGGCTTCATCACCTAGTGAGATGCATTTGTGTGGCAGTCATGTTTTTATAGTGGAGAGAAATGCCAGAGCAAAAGTGATATTGTGAAAAATATTGCGGACTCTGCTTGCATTTTTGACATCTATGTGATGAACAGGCAAGACATGCAACTGGCCACAAAAGAATCATTTGGGGTTGCTCAAGAGCATAACCAATTTTTTTTTCCTAGATGTCATTACACGTTAAAATATATTGTATGGGAAGAAACCCTGGTTTTCTGTAGGAATGCGTTGCTGTTGTTGGATTTTTTTTTGTTTTATTTTTTGAGGACTTAATCTAATGGATCACTTTTATGGTTTTCCATTTCTGTCTTTTCTCTTTAGTCTAAACAATAAGTCTTGTTATCCATCGGCAGTTTGTGTTGCTTCCTTGGGGTCCCCATGCTGGGGATTGCTTTTTTACTGTGTTTTATCCTGCACTAAAAATGAAGATAAAATAAAATGTCCAGATGGGGATTTAAAAATACGAACTGTGAAGATGTACAACCTAAACAGGCAGTGAATAGTTTTTGATAATCCTGCAGCACTGCAGGAGAAGTACATGCTCTTTGTGCTTAATTTCAACCTCAGAAGCAAAGTATGACAGACTCCTTTTTTGTTTCTTTCATTGTTGCTTTCATTTCAAGCAAATCCAGGACAATAGAAAGAGTGTGGGGGAAGGAAATTTGACAGTACAGGATTAGACCATAGACAGGACTTGAACTAAATAGCAAAGGAATCACTACAATCCATGTTCTGGGTTGTTTAATCTTCTGGGGTAATACTGAGGGGATGTATGTGAGGAGTTTTCCATGGCAGTTCACATAGAAATGCATGAAAATACCTCAGTATTTTCACACTGGGTCCTGAAGTTATATGACAGTGATGTTAAGTTGGATTTTTGAAGACTCAAGTCTGCCTATTGTCATTACTAATCTTCCAAGTTCCCAGTTCCTCTCTGACAATCTCTGTATGTACATTTATGCCTTAAACAAGGGGTTAAAATTTCACCTTTTAAAATCCTGATGGAAAGTCAGACCATAATCAAGATACACATCTGAAAACTAGGATTGTTGGCCATTTAAATTGACACTGTGGGTGCAGGTTGATATTCCTGACAAAATATAATATAGAAGCAGAATCTGGTGGGGCAACACTTTCGTCTCAGAGAGCAAACTTGAGGCATAAGTTTTGCTAGAAACCTAAAGTGTGTAACTCTTCAAAAACTGTTTAATTTACATTAGATCATTTCTTAATTTTAGTAAGTATATCTTTGTGCTAGTAGTTCATTCTCCTGAGTGCTAAAAATCCTGCTTTTGCTTAACAGTACGTCAATGGTTTAAGTTCAGTACATGCTTGAAACAAAGATAACAGAAAAAAAAGGGAAATTTTACTAGATTTTGTTAGTTTACTGTCAGATCATAAATTGGAAACCCTGAAGTTTTTACTCTAGTTTTGGACTTTTGACAGTTCTTTACAAAATTATATAAATGCAGAAAGCTCTAACTTGAAGACTGTGAATGGTTTTGTTATTGAAAAGGGTTTGGTTTGGGGACAATGTGAACATGAAGGTAGAATAGAAATAACACATAGGCGTTCAACTTTTTCTTTCTTTCTTTCTTTCTTTCTTTCTTTCTTTCTTTCTTTCTTTCTTTCTTTCTTTCTTTCTTTCTTTCTTTCTTTCTTTCTTTCTTTTTTCTTTTTTCTTTTTTCTTTTTTTTTTCTTTTTTTGTCTGAATCTAGATTTTACTGATTCTGATGGAATTTTAAAGACCCTCACCTCAGCAATGTCATTTTTGTCATTGGAAAGATTGCACTGGTCAGTAGAGGCAGTGGTGAAATCTGTATTATTGGAGACTTCTTGTAAAGTTCTTAAGGAATAAGTAAATACTTAAATACCACTTAGCATCATGATTGAAGCAATTACACTTTTGTTTTCATTAACTTCTGTTTTCATTCATTATCATAATCTAATAAGAGGGGTGATAAGCACCAAGTCTTCTGTACAACATTTAAAAGGATGCAAAATCTCCAAGTTGAGCTTGCTTTTTTTTACTGAATAAAGTCAAATCCTCTACATGGACCCTACAAACAGAAGGATCATTAAGAACTCTACTTCTTATCAATCTGGAAGATGACTTCATTCTGTGGGCCTAAGAACAGTTTTCCCCACTAGCATTTGCCATTCGTGGCACGCGTGGGAACTTCTTCACAGTAAGGGTGATGGAGCACTGGAACAGGCTGCCCAGAGAGGTTGTGGAGTGTCCTCTGGAGATGGTCAAGACTCACCTGGAAACCTCCCTGTGCAACATGGTCTAGGCAGCCCACTTTGGCAGAGGGGTTGGACTAGGTAATCTCTAGAGGTCCCTTCCAACCCCTACAACTCTGTGAAAATTAGCAGCCTGCTGGATGAGGGAAAGGAGAGCAGTGATATTATCTTCCTGATATAAAGTATGGCCTTTGACATTGTCCCCCTAACAGCGTGGGCTGGATGAGCAGACAGTGAGGTAATCAAAAAGTGAGCAGACCTGGAGGGAAGTGGTCAGTGGTGCAAAGTGTGGCTGGAGGCCAGGAATGAATGGAGTACCCTCAGGGTTCGGTACTGGGCCCAGCCCCATTTAATATCTATATTAATAATCCAGATGATCGTGTAAAGTGCACCTTCAGTAAATTCACAGATGACACAGGACTGGGAGGAGTATCTGACTCACTGGAGTGCCATGCAGCAATCCAAAGAGATCTGGACTGTCTGGAGAGGAAGACTGACTGAAACCTCCTGAAGTTCAATAGGAAGAAGAGCAGAGTTCTGCACGTGGGGAGGACAAACACTGGGCACCAAGACGTGCTGGTAGCACCCATTGGAACATGATTCAACAAGGTGACTTAGCTACAAAGATCGCTAACAGGCAAAATATTGTCAGTAAGTTGAGAGAGTTGATCCTTCCCCTCTACTCAACAGTGGTGGGGCCATGCCTGGAGTGTTGTGTCTTGTTCTGGACCCCTTAGTATAATAGAGACCTCAACTGACTGGGAAAAGTTCAAAATAGAGCTACCAAGATGAGCAGGGTACTGGAGCATCTCCTGCTAGGAAAGGCTGAGAGAATTGGGACTGTTTAGTCTGGGGAAGAGGAGGCTCAGGGGTCTGTCATTGATGTTCATAAATATCTGAAGCGATGGTGCAGAGAGAGTGGAACCAAGCAATGTGGTCAGTGGTGTCCAGTACCAGGATGAGTGGTAGTGGGCACAGAGTGGCTCTCTCTGACCTTCAGGAAACAGTTCTGTGCTCTGCAGGTGATTGGCAAAGGCTACCTGGAGAGGTCTTGGAGATCTTCAAAAGGTGCCTCACCATAGTCTACTCTGGATGTCCCTGCTTGAGCAGGAGTAGGATCAGATACAGGTCCCTTCTAACCTCAACCATACTGTGATTCTTTGAGAGTAATGTGAATTGATTAAGTTAGTCAGTGATTTTCTTCTGAAATTACCACTTATCTGTGCTCAATTGCACAGGGCGCTGTCATGAGCACTTACACTGCATGTAAGCACATCAGGAGAGGAAGACAACCATTTTCTATGACTGTTGCCTCACCTTCGCCGTCTCTTTGGCAATTTGATGAGGGATATGAGTTTCTAAAGACTATCAGCAGATGCAGGCTGGGCAGTGCCAGTTGCACTGCATTCTTTACACTACCATGTGTCTCTTGCATTGCTAGTGAAGCTAAGCTGCAGGGAACTGTGAGGCCTCAGGGTTCCTAACTGTTGTTTTCTTCCTGAGCCCAGTGCTCATGCGCTACAGAGCAACGAAATCGGAGAAATTTACTATCCTGTTGTTTCTATGGATCCATTTTATGAGAACACAGGGTGGTAAATTTTCCATTTCTTTTCTGGCTTCTCTTCCCTGGCCGTCTCAGTGATTTGTGGGAATTAATTATTTTTTAAGTTATCTTAAAAAAAAAAAAATCATTTTTAACTTGCTAGTCTAACTGTCAAGCACTCTAGAGCAGAAGGGACCACACAAGGCACTTGCTACTACCCAACAGATCACAAAAAATGAAAGGGGGAAGTTAGCAATCTTTGTTAAAGACCTTGGGGTTTCGCATTGTTGTGTTTCCATATGATTTATTTTTCATATAAAGTTTCTGGCTGAAGCAGTGTTCCAATGTCAAAGCCTGATTTTTATATTTTTTTTCACTTAAAATGCTTTAAGAATAGTAAGCAGTGTTCCACTTGCCTGTTAATCTTTACCAGGGTCTTCTTCAAAAGCAAAAATAAATGAGAAATACTGCCTAATTGAATACGATTAATTTGGTATATTTTGCAACAAATACAGTACAAAATCTGTGGATGAATGAGACTTTCCAATTTACTGTCTCCTGCAGAAGGGGAGGACCAGTAGCAATCATTGATAGGTGGGAAAAAAACACATCCAAATTCTCACCTGGGGAAAAGTAAGGATAAGAAACAAAATAGTACAATCTCTGCTATTTTTTAAATTTTTTGGAAGCAGTTGTGTTACTTTTTCATTAGAGGCGGATGGGATCAGCATATTCTTTCATAGTGATACTGAAAGATATTCCCAACCAATGACTGAATTTAGTCCTCAGTTGGGAGCTTCTCCCACTGCATTCTGAAATTCATAAATGTACACCAGGTTATCTTAATAATGATTTTCTCTTTGATGAAATGTGAGGTAGTCGAATAAATACACGCTCATTTAGTTTTCTTTTACCATGTAGAAACCAGTTTCCTGAAGCATTCATAGAAAGGGCTCTATAAATATCTTTGGCCTTTGGAAATAAGAGACCCTTTTCTGCAGATTATATGTCCTCCAAGTATGTAGTGAAGCAGAAGTCTCTCCATTTTGGAGTGTTTTGCTCGCTGCACATTTTCCATTTAGCGAGATATTAAAAATATATCCTTGAGGGCAAGCAGTGAAATGTAACAGCGAAAGGTCACCCAAAGTGCAAGAATATGGCCATCGTGCAGAGCTAGTTCTACTGAAAATAGAAAAGAGAAAAAAATCACTTTCTAAAATATTTCAAGATTAAGAGATTTTCATTTTTTCTACTGGTTACTCTTTAGGCACACTATGGATTAAAGTTATGCCTACAGCTTATAATTGGAGCTTGTCCTTCAAAGTTCTATTTTAACTTGTGGAGAAATGGATAGACCTGTTTTCTTAAAATATGATTACTTTTTATAGCTTTGAAATAAACTATCCTGTCTGATTATGTTAGCAAGAGTAGAAATAAAGGGGTGACAGGGACTGCATGTTTAACTATCATTGGCTGGATTTTTAAGGTTCTTGGTGGCTGATGACTTCACAAACCCTTTCTTGTTAGTCATGAATACATGTTCCATGATGGTGTTATTCCTTCAGTTGGAAGAAAGTCCATCACACTTCTTTGTGTGTTAGTACAGGAAAGAAAACAGTGCACAGGAGGAGCCACATGTGTGCATTTGGCCTTTCTTAGTTGATAGGAAGCAGTGTGAAGACATTATTGGTGCTACACCATCAGTGGTTCGGAACTATATGTGTAATGTTAGTCTGAAAGTTATAGAGGAGGTCTCTGAAGATGCTTGTGTTACCTTTCTTTCTAAATTTTCAGCTTCATTTGATATTTCTATGTCCTATTAAGGATATGGAAATGTCTTTCCTTAGATGGGAAATTAAAGAATTACTCTGGTCTGAATGAAAGCTCTTAATCCCTGGATTTCGTAAATAAGAGGGGAAAGGCGTGGGGAGAAATACAGTGCAGCTTGTTTACATTAAAAAACAAATAACAAAAATAAAACCTTTGTGATGATCCAAGAAAATCAGTCAGTTGAACAGTAACACTTGAAATTAGTAAAAGACATTTAAATTTAGTAAAAGAGTTATGATAGATTGTCTATGCACTATTAAAAAAAGAAGAACTTTTCGTTTAGTTTTTATAACTTTTTTTTTTTTCTTTGAACTTTCTGTTGTTTATATAGAATTAGCATTCCTTGGAGTTATATTCGATGTTCTTTTATCATGAAGAATTATATTTGTGTCCATATTGCTGTTTTCAGATTGCCTTTTCAGGAGTTTTTTACTAGAGATTCCTCTGTGGAAGACCTGTGTATGTGATGCTTTATAGCTGGAATTCATTAAAGGTTCACACTGCTAAATATGAATCCAGCAATAAACACATTTAGGCTTACGTATTTGCTAAGGGCTTATTTCTCATAAAAACCAAGACATCTTCTATGATCCCAGTGTGAAAGAAGTGGCCAGCTCTTAATCCAGCTGCTTCTTTCGTCACCTCCAGTGTTGAGAATGGATGCTGCAAGGTACTAAAACTGGTGGGTTTTTTGAATTTTACTTTTCATTTTCTGAATTGGTATTTCATAGATCTCTTTAATGCCTCAGGAACTTTTTAAAAGCCCAGCATAAGATGAGACATGCTGTTCCAACCATATGTCAGTGACTGTATGATGAAAAGAAAGGAAAGGTCATTTTATTTTTGCCACTGAAAATTGCTGTTCCAATTAGTAGTGTTAGGAGAAGGGGTACAAATACTAACAGAGCAATGTTTCCTTTATTACTGCGTTTTCCTGGTGCACTAGTTCTCACTACTCAGTGGCTATTTCCACAACACTTGTGCTGTTCTTGTGGCTTGTTTTTCTTCTGTTGCTTATTTCTTTCAAGGGAAATTATCTTAAGTCCAGGTAGCCTAAATTTAGGAAAAGTTTATCATTTTTCTTCGTGTAAATTCTCTTTTAAGAATTTGTTGAAGTCATTAAGACATGATTATTACTGATTAATTATCTTGTCTCACCTATAGTGTAGTTAAGCCATTTTCCCCAGCCTAGTCTGTAGTAAGATTACTAGGCTGAAATAGATAAACCAAACTACTGTACTGCGTTATGTGTGTGATCCAGCTTGTGTCTGCGTTCTTCATAATGCCTTCTGTCGTTGTCTTTGAGTCCTGGAATCTGTCACCATTACCTAGAAGGATGTTCTTTGATCTCTGTTTTTTCAGCTTGAGAAGTAGGAGTGATTTTCCAGAATTGTTTGGTTACTAAAGTGATAGTGAGCTTACAGCATGCAGCAGGATTTGAGGCAGGGATGCTGCTTCTAAAATGGCCCAAGCATGACACAGTGAAATAGAGGCAGAGTTGCTGTTGGGAAGAACAGTACGTCTATAGTTCTCTGTGTGCCTACTCAAGAATATTGCCCTCTGTGTCTTCTTTCTCAGCTCCCCTAAAGGGAAGACTGAGAACAGAACCACAAATCAGCTGATTTGGTCATACTGCATGGAAGCAGAAGGCACGCTTTCTTTTAAATCCAGAAGAAAAAGGGAGGTCGCCTCATCTCCCACTAATGAGCAGTAGGTTTGGGGTTTCCCCCCAGCCTTCTGGTTTTTGAGCTCTAAAAGGTGCGGATGATTAGTGCCAACTGTTGGATATTCCCCTATCTCCCCCTTGAAAATTAATGATGGAAACCTGAGTTATTTACCTCTCTTTTCCTGTAACAGCTATCACAGGCACCAACAAAAAAGATCTAGATAGAATCACAGAAAATGTCTGATTGGTGAGTACTTCCAATACTCTCTGATAGTTTTATGTCATTTTTTATATTGTGGTGCCACAAACTGCACCCAGGTGCAGGCCTTTCAGTCAGGTTACTCAGAGCTGCCTCCAGGAAGTTTTGAAAGGACGGATGGGATGCAGAGTCCACCATTTTTCCTTCTGTGGATATTTTTACCCTTGTCTCTGAGCAGGATTTCCCTCACAACAGCTTGGAACCATTGACCATTGTCCTTCTGCTGTGCATCTCCAAAAACAATCTGGCCATGTTTTCTCTGTATGCTCAATATATGTGGGAGTATTGACAATGAGAAGGTCCCTGAGCTTCTTCTCCCAGTTTCTTCGATCTTTCCAGTTGTGTTATGTGTTACAGATGTGAGAATTCAGTTTATCAGTCTTTCTCTTTTACTGGGCAGGCCTCAGACTGGACACGTTACCTTATGTGTAGAGGGGGAAGGCCAGGTTGCATGGGACCTTGGGCAACCTGACCTATAGTCTGATCTAGTGGGTGGCAGTAATACCCATGGCACAGGGATTAGAGCTAGGTTATCTTTGAGGTTCCTTCCAACCCAAGTCATCCTGTAACTCAGTGAAAGCAGTACAGTGCACATTTATCTATCCCACATAAGATCTATCAAGATCTTGATGATCTTGAAGGTCTTTTCCAACCTGAGCAAATCTGTCCTTACTGCTGGGGAATCTGAGTGGTTGTTGCTTCTTACCAAGGGCAGGAATTTGCCTGTGTGTTTTGTAGCAGCCCATTCCTCCAGCTTCCAGACATACCGATGAACAGCAAAACTGCATCTTGATGTGAAAAAAAAGCATCTTTATAACTCTGTTTGCACAGTCTGAGGCCGTCTGCAAGTCAGCTAAGAGCACATTGCATCCCATCTACTTGGTTAAGATGGGACATAGCATCAGTTCCGGTACTGAACCCTGAGAAGCATTCCCTTGTAAACACTTGCAAAGCGTTCAAGCTTACTACTGGTACTTTTTGGCTATGGTATAATCATTTTCTTTACCTAAGGAAATTAAGAGTAAAATCAGCAGCTCTTTGTCCCTTGAAATGAAGTTCATATCTTAATGTCATTTTTTTCTTTGAATGAGAATATGATTTCTCTGGTTTCTATAGCAGTGTAGTAGAGTAGAATTAGTACATGAAAAATACCAGGAAATAAGTTTTATATTACTTTTATATGCAGTGTAACATTTGATTTTGCTTTAATAGGCTTACTATTGCCTCGCATCTGGTTCAGTTCAGCTGCAAAAAGTCAGGAGTACTACTGCAGACGCTGTAGCCAAAATGCCCTTTTTGAAAGCCAGATTAGAAGTCCACATAACCAGTGGTATGGAACTGCCAGTACTGGCCCTGCTCTGCATAATATTGATGTGTCGGATGAGTGTGCTGAATCTCAGACAAGTTTGACTGCCGAAAGGTTATGTGCACTGGGTTGAATTGAAGGTTTGGGGGAAAAATAAGGGGGACGCCTTCAGCATACAATTACAGTCTGGAGAACTGCCCTCTCACCATCACAGGCTCAACTGATTCTTCTCACTTACATCAGTGTAATAAACTGTCAGATACAACTTTTCGTTGCTGTCAACACGGCCTAGCCAGTATCAGAGTGAAAGATGAAGCTGTATGCCTGCACTGCTTCCCATATCAGTCAGGCAGCTGCCAGCTCAGTCGTGTGCCCGGACTCCTCAGTGCTACTACATGAAATATCTTGTCTTGATTTGTAAACTGAGCAAGCCAAACAGCAGACACATTGGGGGAGTAGCTCTGAAATCATGTACTGCCATGGCCGTGTGTGGTTTTAATATGCAAAGTCAGTGCTTCTCCCTTGCCTTCATAAATATCTTTTCAAGATATTTATATTTTTCCCTGAAACAGCTGACTTTTGCTGGGAGCGTTACTGTCTGGTGAGGATTATAGCTAGAGGAAATCCTCCTCCCTTTGCCCACCCCCACAATTGATAACATTTTCTGTGGGGTAAGTGCGAGGTTTTCTCCAGCTCCCCACCTGGGAGCCACATCAAGGAGTGCCTTGGCTGCCTGTATCTCTGTGGATGCTTCTCGACAGTTGTGCTCCACTGTCTAGCCCAAAATTTGGCTTTTATATATCTATATATATTTTTTGGTTTAATGCAAATGAAAGTGCTAAATAACAGTCCTGTGCCTCCGAGGAGTGCGGAAAGATTATGTTAGCTTTAGCCTCGGATGGTTAATCATTGATGGAGAAGCAGTAGTTGCTGGCCCGTCTCCTCCTTTCTTCCCTTGCTTTCATTCTCACTCTTCCCGATACGAAAGTCAATTAATATGCTACATTATTTCAGGATACTACCTGATCTTAAATATGCAAAATAAAGTTTTCAATTTTATGCCTTCAGTCACCTTGGCAGGGGGGTATTTTTAGCCTGATTTCCACATGAATATTATATCATAAAAGGGCTGATTAAAATGAGGTAACACGACACATTGGCTCATAGTGAATGGATATGTTATTTGTCCTGTTGAAAGGACATCACTGTAACCTTGCCTGCAATCCTGCAGAGTGGTTCCTTGTAAGTTATGTGTCATCTAATCTTCCCTGAAATTTATTCCGAACAATTGACATGTAGATCGTCAGTGCAGCAGATGGCTTTTATATTCTCTTTAGAACTGAGGGTGGCAAATAACCAACCTTTCATGCTACAAACCAAAGCTCCCATTGATAAAACTGGAGATACATCGTTTAGAATTTTTTTGTTAAATTCTAGTTTTTATCAGAGGAGTAAAAAAGCATTGAAAGAATGTGGCAGTCAGAAAAGTGAGCTTTTTGTGCTGATTTCAAAGGGTTTTACCTTCACTTGAGTAAGGTATTTCATTTTTAAAACAGATACCTGCTACAGTGTGAGCCTATAATTTTAGAATAATGATGGTGTTATCTTTTGTATTGAATTAGCTAATGAAAAAGTTTCCTGAGGTGATAATAACATCACTTCAGCAGAACAGTTTTCAGCAGTAGACCTTAAAGTGCCAGACATATGATGTAAGGATCATCCTTTGCACGTTATGGATAGGGAAACAAAGGCACAGAGAAAGCCACCAGTTTTCCCAGCATGCCAAGGCACATCCTTAAATGCAGGTTTCCTGAATCCTGCTAAATAGCATCACTATTGGATGTGCTGAGAGAAAAGGAAGTCTGCAATTGGTCATCTACTATTTTGAACAAGCATCAAGGAAACAATAAAAATAAGAGGTGCACGTGAAATCTCTTTGCACAACGTGGTGCCAATCTTTCAACAGAATAAGATATCCCATTCATTTCCCTCCCTTCTTTTCACAGACCTTATAATTGAGAGACCTGAAGAAGAATTGCCATGGTCATCCCATCCGTAAATATTTCACATTCTAGGACTTCACTTCTTCATTCGTGCACTGATCCCAGTAAAGTCCAGTTGAATAATTGGGGGATTTTCAGAATGATACAAGATTTTGCTGGATTTTTTCACACGCTTTAAAAATCAACTAGCTCTATGATTCCTTTTTTATTTCCCATTCTAATTTCTTTAGGTTTAACCTTCACCACTGGATGTCATTCTGTCTTCACTAGAGTAGGGCACCATCCAATATCAAATAAATTAAAGTAGCCTCCAATATCAGTTCTCTGAACTGATCTGGTGACCTAGGTGGTGTTGCTGCTTCTTTTTCCCAGTCTACTCTGCTGTCCATGTTCAACATTCAGATCCAGCTGAGAAAAGGACACAAACTTCTCCCATTTTCTGTGGTAAAAGGCTTTGAAAAAGTCGCTTGTTTGCATCAGTGTAGTGAACCTTGCCTCAAAACTATATTGTTTGGTGTTGTTTTTTTTTTTTTTCCATGCTGATTGTGATTTAAAAAAAGACCAAAAGGTATTTACAGTCCTAATGGCAAGAAGATAAGTGGGTGTTACACACTTCTGCTGTCAGCCCCTGTTATGGTAAAGAGTGATGTAATTGAGCCTTTGACTAGTTTCTTTAGCTTGGGCATAAATCAGTATTGCTGTCGATTGAGCTGGAGAGCTGAGGTTAAATAGTTACGCTCATGAGTGGTGTGGAGTTAGGGAGGGGGACTTTCTTGTGGTGATTTGGGCAGGAAGCTATTTTTCAGTTTTAAGAAAATTGGCATTCTGCTTTTTTATGCCTATCTACCTGTCCCTAGTAATACAGAGTCCTACATGTCAGCTCAGGTGCGCATCTCAGTAGACTGGAGATGACTTCTTCAAGGCCAGGTTGGATGAGGGCCATCTCCAGGGCAACCTGATCTAGTCCACGTTGTAGAGGTTGGCAGCCCTGCCCGCAGGANATAAAACCATGACAGGCAGACAGAGAACGGTCAGCTTTTTCTCCCATTGCTACACAAGAACCTACTTTCCATGTATGCATGGGAGTGCGAAGGAAACGTTTCTGCTGCACATCACATCAAAGTCACTTCAGGACTCTGACCATGTGCTGTAGTTTTAAAGAGGCAATTACAACTGTGTTAGCAGTGGGGGCCAGATTTAAGCCCTTCAGCCTGTGTAGCTGTAGACACCGTTTACAATTTTATTCCCATTTTATTTTGCTGTTTCTGTCATTCATTCTCTGAAGGTAAACGTGTTTGTACGGTTTGTAGCTGTTGAAGCGACATCATCCTTGGGCTCATTAAGGCTGAGGCCACTGATTGGGCACTAATGGGAGGTTTCTTTTGGAATAATTATTTTTGCTCATTTGATTTGACATGCAGGGAATGGAAGTAAGTGCCAAAGAGATGGTTAGGACAAGCTGTTTGTATCTGGTCTTAAATAGGAAACAGTTTCTCCATCCTTGATTTCTTCCTCACTTTATTTGAGCTATATTAAGTGAATGTTACGCACAAACTATTTTCAGAAAGTGGTAATTATTTTAAATTATCTTCTTCCAATATTCTTTCATTTTCTAATGTATTCAAATGCTGGTAAGATATTGTCCAGACTAGATGATGATAAAATTTTATCATCTACTGCTGTTTAGTAATGAAAGCAATATTGGAAGATTGTATAGCAACCTTTAAAAGCGTACTTTGACAGTTTTTATTTTATTGGAGTTGTTCTAGTCTATTATTTAACAAGCCGTCTCTTTATTACTTAAAGAAGTGATTGCTGTATTTCACATGGATCTCATTTTTCTTCAATTTCTATTCACTTGTACAGCATTCTTCAGATAGCTTTGTGCTCTGCTTCTCATGCTAATTCTTTTTACGGCAGCTGCTAGAGCATCTTAATGAAATTTGGCATGTCAGCCACCTTCACTACCTGCCATGTACAGTGCAGCAGCACAGCGTGGTTGAGCATATGTGTAACCTCTTCAGGACAATCTGGTGGTAAATCTGGCCACTCAGCTCCTGAGCCTGCAAAACTTTGCTCTCATGTCCTTTATTTATATGAATTCCCATCTTTACATCATGGCTTATAGTGCAGATATTATAACATCTTTTCAAGACCAAATTGGTGTTGGTCTAACAATGGACAAAGCTACGTTTGTGTATAATGATATGTATAATGCAACTAAAGTTTAATGGTGGTAGAACATTGTTCCAACCATTTGACCAAAGAGAAAAGTTAGTTTACTCTTTGATGCCATATGCTACTCTGTTGTTTAAAATCTAGTGAGTGATCTGATGAAAACTGTGTTAATTCTCGTGAAACTCTGCCCCGTTGGGAAACTCTCAGGCTAATTGAATAGAGTCTGTGTGTGTAGCTTTATCCTAACAGTTTAAATATTTTAGTTTTATCGATAGATCTTTAACTTGCATAGTCACAGACATGGGAATGTGAGAGTCCAACCATCTTTCTCTTTCTTTTCAATTGGCAGTGGTTTTTAATTTTTCCTCTATAAAGAAACTGACGTTTCCTATGTTCCTAAAAAGACAAGCAGGCAAATTGCATTTAGGCTGCAAAGGTTTGTTAGGTCTAACTCCAAGCAGGCAACTATATACCTGAGTGAAAATAGAAGAGTGTGAGTCTGGTGCTTTATTTTAGGTAGACAGGGATGTGTTTAAGGTGAAGTGTGTTCGAAACTGTGACATATGCAGTGCTTTGATGTTTCTGTAAAGCTCAGTAGCATTTTCTGTGGATGGTAAATGGTGCTTTGAATAAAAAAAAAATTTTTTTCTGCATGCTCTTTTGAGGAGCCGAATTGCTACCGGAGCAATCACTGAAATTGAACTGGAAAGGGATCATGCTGCCGTTATTTTCATATTTATGTGCTGCCCTCTTTGGCCATTATTTTACTTTTACATGGTCCACTATTGCATTTCCCAATTGGAGCTAAATGCTCTGGAGCCCTGGAGATTTTTGCAATTATTGCCACTGATAGAGCAAACAGGAGCGAGGAATCTAAGCCGTTGCTATAGAGGCTGTATATGACACAACACCCTTGGAGCACTGGGCATAATAACCGTAACATGAAAAGTGAGCTGTTGATTCTCTGCCCACTCCAAGGGAATGAAAAATTTCCTCCTGATCTGTAAGCCAGTGTGCTGACAGCATCCTCCTCTAAGTGCCTGTCCACCGAGGTCTGACTCTGTCCTCTGTCCACTGTTTAGTTTAGGCTAATGAAAATGCATGTGTATTTGAGACAAAAACTTGTCATATGCTTATTTTGCACTTGTATGGCATGCATAAGTTTCATGGCACTTAGCAAGCTGCATGGTGCTGTCTCAACCCAGTGGGTTCCAGTCCTGCTTTACATCTTGGGGAGAAGTGAGAGTCAAATCACAGAAAGAATCAAGAGGCAATTCTGGCATCCTTAATCATTTGGAGTGTTGCTTCAACTTCTGCGTAGTCCCACTGTGCTTAAATGGAGTGCTTGATGTGAACAAATATGTCTTGGTTTTAGTGATTTTTGCCCCTTATCACTCAGGAAATCTTTGGGAAAGATTAGATCCTATGTCATAAGGAGAGACAATAACAGAAGTGATTTTTCCCATCCTCACAAGCTAAAATCCAGTTATTTCCTTTGAAGTGATAAATGATTTACTCAGGCTTGAAATTTTACATTTGTTTCTCATAGTAAAAGGGGGGAGATTTAGATGATCTGTCAGAGGGAAATTTTTCTCTGACAGTATGGTGAGGTGCTGGCAAAGGCTGCCCAGGGGAGCTGTGGGTACCCCATCCCTGGAGGTGTTCAAGGTCAGGTTGGATGATGCCCTGGGCAACTTTAGCTGGTGGGTGGCAACTGTGCCCATGGTAGGGGTGTTGGAACTCAATGAGATTCCTTCCAGTCAAAGTCATTCTGTGATTCTATGACTCTGTCATTACTGGGATTCTCAGCAATGCCCTTTGTGGTGGCCTGGGGGTGGTGGCCCATGGGCACATCAGCCAACAGCACTGACATGCCTTTTCCTTTCTTCTACAACCCCTCTCACTGGCTTTTCGTACCAGTTAGAGGGCAAAGAGCCTGCACGAGGCAGTGTTAGCTCTTTGTGGGCAGCTGGAAGAGAAGCACCATGTGGATATCAGTAAACCTTGGCTGCTTGCTCTGCTGGCATCGGTGCCAGAGTTTTCTTTGGTTTGCTCCATGCAAATTTGGGACCTTGTGTTTCATTTGGAATTTTGCTTGGGACTAAACCCAAGCTTGGGAAGTGACACTGCCAAGTTTTCTCTGGTTTTGTGTCAAGAGCAACTTTGGATTAAAGCTGGAACTGAACCAGGCGCGTGATCTAACTCTCATGCTGTCTTGTACATTGAGGAAAGCTTGCCTTGTCTCGCCAAAATGGAGTCAGACAGAGGGTGTTACATTCCTGGTGTAAAATCAGAGTAACTGCTATGGGTGTTTTTACTCATCCTTTATTGTTGATCAGCAAGCATCTCAGAGAAGAAAATCTGTAGAACAAGCCTTCAAAGTGAAAGTTACGGATGCTTTTTATCTTTCTTTCACTCCATTTCTGATATTACAACATTGAAAGATGACTCTGCCCTTTTAGAGTGCATGGTTGAACGAAATAGAAGTGAGGTCAGTGAATGAAGCCCAGAGGTTGAATGCCAGACATCTGGAGTTGCCACATCCCTGAAGTTTGGGGGCCGCTCCCCAAAAGCAGCTTCTCATCACCTCTTTTGAAAGCTTGAAGTGTTCTGCCGAGTCCTGTGCTGAAGGCTGTCACTTCAGGATAATATATAGGAACCCAGTGAAATGGTTTGATGTGTCAGCATTTCTGTTAGTACAAATAATTAACAAGAAGATTAATTTTTGGACTGAATTCCTTTTTTCCTCTCTGGAAATGTTCAAAACCCGCCTGGATGTCTACCTGTGCAACCTGGTCTAGGTAGCCTGCTTTGGCAGGGGGGTTGGACTCGATGATCTCTAGAGGTTTTTTTCTACCCTACAATTCTGTGATTCTTTGTAAAGAGATGATCACACTGAGGGTATCTTGTTCTTCATTTAGATTTTTCAGCACTGTTTCTCACATACCAAAAGAACCAATGCTGAAGAGGATCGTTATGGCATTTTTAATCCTCTTGTCAACAAAATCTGTGGCATGAGACTCATTAAATGTGAACAGTGTGTTAATGTAACCCCACAAACACACGGGAGGTACAAGTACATGACCACTCTGTGTCTACTAACACTGTGTGCTCCATTTTTACGCAGTGAAGCACTGGCATCGGCTGCCCAGGGAAGTTGTTGATGCCCCATCCCTGAGGCATTCAAGGCTAGGATGAATGGGGCCCTGGGCATCCTGATCTGGTGTGTCTTGCCCCATGGCAAGGGGCTTGGAATTGGGTAGGCCTTGATATTCCTTCCAAACCAAGCCATTCTACAATTCCATGGTTCGCTTACCTCCCCTAAATCACTTAGTGTGCATCAGCTCAGCTTAGAGAAAACCAGGCTTGGTACCATCCTCAGGCTGTATTTAGAAGTCTGATTTCTGTGATAGGATCCTGGAATTTTGTGCTTGCTTCATCTAGTGTACAACAAAAATCTTTTGATTAATTTCAGAGCCAAAGCTCCTTGGAATAAAATTTGGATTAATAATGGAAATGCATTAAAATTTTATATGAGGAGTGGGAATTTATATCTCCCTGCGAACGTAAATTTAAATACAGTCTACCTGAAGCAGGCAGGCAGGATGTAAAAAACACAAGAATCACATTGAGTATTTGAGCTCTGTTGAGGCCTCCAATCTCATCCTACTTGAAAAAAAAGGTAGGAGTTGATTGCCATGCTTCTCACTCACAGCCTTTTTCTATTTTCTAGCCTGAATAGATCAACTCACTGCAAGTATTTAAGTGTCAAGGTGGAAACCCTTTACCTTGCTTGTTACCATCTTCAGACCTTTTTTTCCATTTGGTCTGGATCTTGAAATTTGGACTCAAACCACAAGTACTTAGCCAATCTGCTAGCAAAAAGCCTGCCCTTAACTTCTCATCCCTAATCCCGGTTTTTGAGTGTTTTAGCTGCGAGGTCTCATAGAATCGTAGAATCATTTGATTTGGAAGAGACCTGTAAAGATCATCTAGTCCAACTCCCCTGCAATGAACAAGGACCTATACAGCTAGATCAGGTGGTTCAGAGTCCCCTCCAGCCTAATCTTGAACGTCTCCAGGGATGGGGCATCTACCACTTTTCTGGGCAGCCTGTTCCAGTGACTCACCACCCTTTCTATAAAAAAATTTTTCCTTATGTCTAGTCTAAATTCTTCCCTTTTTTAGAATAAAAGCATTTCCTGTTGACCTGTCACAGCAGACACTCCTAAAGAGTTTGTCCCCTTCTTTTTTATAGACCCCTTTAGATGCTGAAGGTCTACAATTCTATGATTCTCTTCTCATGGTGAAATTAGTAGTTTGTCCTCATCCTAAGTGAATTATATTTTGGGACTGACTTCTCATAATCCCATGAAATTTTGGAATCATAGAATCATAGAATGGAATAGAATGGGTTGGAAGGGACCTTTAAGATCATCTAGTTCCAATGCCCCTGCTATAGGTAGGGACACCTCCCACTAGACCAGGTTGCACACAGCCCCATCCAGCCTGGCTGTGAACGCTTCCAGGGAGGGGACAGTCACAACCTCTCTGGGCAACCTGTTCCAGTGACTCACCACCCTCACAGTAAGGAATTTCTTCCTATTATCTAGTCTAAATCTACCCTTTTTCAGTTTAAAATCATTTCCCCTTCTCCTTTTGGTACCTGCCCTTGTAGAAGTCCCTCTCCATCTTTCCTGTGGGCCCCCTTCAGGTACTGGAAGGCTGCTATAACATCCCTCCAGAGCCTTCTCATCTCCAGGCTGAAGAGCCCCAACTCTCTCAACCTGTCCTGATAGGAAGGATGCTCCAACCCTCTGATCATCTTCGTGGCCCTCCTCTGGAGCTTCGTGGCCTCCTCCAGAGCTACAAACAGATCCATTTTAAATCACGTGGTCCAAATTTTGACTAGCACCTTCCAGCTTGAGTTAGTTTTCTTCTATTTTTTGGACTTATTCTCTTTTCACAGAAGTATTTTGACAGTGAAAATATTGGCTAGACGTATGGGCTCACCCTCAAGGGAGAGATCTTTGATATATTCTGAAATACTTTGGCCAAAAGATGCCAGATTATCGGCGATCTCTATGAGTACATATTTTCAATTTAAATCATGTACAGTTTTAGGCCACAGTTGAAAAAGTAGATGATGAAGTGCTATGGAAAAGGTAGTCATCACTGTTCTTCTGTCCCAGTTGAAAGCAGGAAACTCTGGTATTGTCGATAACTATCTTCTGGCTCAGCCCTATTTCGTAGCCCTGCCTCAGCTCAAGGCAAAAATGTACAAGAATGTAGCCCATAAAAATTTTGTATCTGTGGCAGTATGAAACAGAGCACCCTTTTAAAAGTTGAGTATAAGAAAATGAAAAAAACAGTGATGATGTGATTTAATTCTGGGGTTTAAAAACAGCTGAATCAAGAGCCTAAAAGCATTACAGCCAGCTCAGTGACTCTGCATTGCAAAGAAATTGTGTTCTGGATCATTTTGTCTTTTTTTTTTTTAAAAAAAAAGGAGCATGTATAGGGCAAATGGACTAATTTACTAGTAGTAACACATAACATTTTTTGAATTTACTTGTGCCAGTGCAAATTGAAATGGAAACTGTTATTATGATGTTAAACTCTACCTTTTTTGCTGCACCGCAAGATTCAGATCATACTTGCTTTTCCAATAAGTGCTGGACTTATACCAGATTTGAATTATACATATCAATCTTGTTTATTTTTTCAACTGTCTTTCATTTCAGTTTGCTTCTTGCCTTTGACATGTCTCATAAAATCTATTTAGTTTTTGTGCTCTGCATAATATACTCTCCCAGTATTTAATTTGTTGGCGGTTAACAGCATTCTGATTGAAACTTCCATCAGCCCAGGAATGGTATCAAAGGAGAAAATGATAGGTAAGGAAGTACTTTAAATCTAAAAGGCTAATTTAGAATAAATAGAAAATGGAAGTGAACAACTACCCTAGTATTTTCACAATAGCCAACCAGACAGCATCTGAAGAAAAAAGCACTAATACCTTCATTTATTTTTATGTTATAAAGTTGGCAAGTAGTGATATAGGAGGCAAACTAACTCATTTAAACTAAATTGGGTAGTTCAAACTGAATAAAAGGCATTCAGCTGCAGTTGCACAGTACATGGTACATAGGTCCTGGAATCCTGAACAGCATCTTTTGATATCTTTGATATCTTTTGATAGTCAGGCATAGAGAGTGGACTGAAGTCTACATAGAGTTTAGTAGAGCCTTTGACTGTTGTCTTCTACAACATTCTCCTGAAATGTGGCTTGGATGGATGTACTCTTTGCTGGATAAAAAACAGGGTACATGGCCAAGCCAAGAGTGGTGGTGAATGGAATAAAATCCAGCTGGCGACTGGTCATGAATGGTGTTCCCAAGGGGTCACTACTAGGGCTGACCCTACATTAGATCTTTACTGATGATCTGGGCAAGGAAATTGAACGCACTCCCAGTAAGCTTGCAGAAGGCACTGAGTTGGAGGTATTGATCTGCCTGGGGGTATGAAGGCCATACAGAGGGACCTGAATAGCTTGGATTGCTGGGCTGAGGTCAGTGGGATGGAGTTCAGCAAGTCCTGAACTTCAGTCACAAAAACTTCAGGCAGCACTACAGGCCGGGTGCAGAGTGGCTGGGAGATGGATGGAGTGGGTGAGAGACTGGGTGGAGTAAAAGGGTTGGGAGATGTTTGTTGACAGCTGGCTGCACGTGAGTCAGCAGTTTGTCCTAGTATCCAAGAAGACCAATATCATCCTGGTTTCTATCAGAAATAGTGTACTCAACAAGACCAGGGAGGTAATTATCCCCTTGTACTTAACTCTGGTGAATCTGCACCTCAAGTGCTGTGTTTAGTTTTGGGTTCCACTCTACACTGAGGCCATGGAGAATGTCCAGAGAAGGGCAACAAAGCTGGTGACATGTCTGGAGCACATGTCTTATGAGGAGTGGCTGAGGGAACCGGGATTGTTTAGTCTGGAGATGAGGAGGCTCAGGGAAGACCTCGTTGCTCTCAACAACTTCCTGAAAGGAGCTTGTGGTGAGGTGGGAGTTGACCTCTTCTCCTGTGTAACTGGGAACTGGATAAGAGGGATTGGCAGTAAGTTGTGTCAGGGGAGGTTCAGGTTGGATACTAGGAAAAATTTCTTCTGACAGAGTGATGAAGCTTTAAAACAGGCTGCACAGAGAGGTGTTCGAGAAAGGTGTAGATGGGACACTGAGGAACATGGTTTAGTGGGTGTGGTGGTGATGGGCTGACAGTTGGACTAGATGATCTTAGTGGTCTTTTCCAGCTTTAATGATTCTAATTTGGAGATTCCTTCAATAGACAGTCTGAAACTTAGTATAAGGAAAATTCTCTACATGTGAACTTCATGAAATTCATTAACTTTCTAACCTCAGGTTTTGATCCAAGCCCATTTCTTGAAGTTTTTTTAATTTAATTGACAAGTTACACTAAAGATGCTGAGAATTGTCTTTGTCTATGAGTTTTTTTGATCTGCAAAATGCCTTTGCAAGAAGCATCACAGAAACGTACAAAAAAAAAAAAAAAAAGACACTAAAAAGCCAAAAGATTAAGGAAAAAAAGGATCCCACTACGTGGTCTTTGATATTGTCTTTTGTGACATGATTTATTGCTTCCTCGGTTTTGTTTCATGCCTCAGCTCAGAGGATAGTAGCTTGAGGAACAACCAAGTAGGCTGGTTTGACAGAGATGCATGTTGGACTCGTAATGCAGAGGAAAAGCTGAAAGAGGTAGCTCAGAGTTCAGAGAAATAAGGCAGCCATTTTTCCTGCCTCTCTTTTCCTCTATTTCTTCCTTTTTTTTTTTTTTTTTTTAAGGAGATTGTGCATAACATCATGTATTTGCTAAACTGTTTGTTTTCTGTAGGCCTTTTGACTGGCAAAGGTTATACCTGCTTGTCCTCATTATTTATCTTGCTTTACTTACTACTCAGATGGAAGTTTAACTTTATATCATTGATTTATTTTAATGACCAATAGGTCATAAATCAGCAGCACTATAAACAACTTCCAGTAGGATCACTGTGCATTGATATTTATCTTTATAGTGGATATGAAACAAGATGAATTACAGAAACCCTACCTACACTTGCAACACCTACATGTTCCTCAGCTGGTTTTATGCCCATGCTATCTGAAAGTGGATTTGGCATTACAAATGTACCTTCAAAATATTGATAACAATAGAAAGGCATCCCACTGGATTACTATGATGTTGTGACCGTGGGAGTTTGTGCATAATTATCTCTCATATCCAGTAGATGATATTTATCTCTCTCAATTCAAGTTGCCTGAAAGCCCCAGCTCTGTCCACCATCAGTGTAAGAAGATGAGCAGTCGTAGAGCAATTCTTCCTGTCCTATGTGAACTACCTAGGACAGGAGGAATGGGGATACCTTTGGAAGTTTGTTTTTCGCTGTAAGCTGGGTGAGGATCTTGTTTTCACTTGTCTGCAGTCTGAGGAGACTGAAATCATAGAATCGTTTGAGTTGGAAGAGACCCTTAAAGATCATTTAGTCCAACTCCCCTGCAGTGAACAAGGACATATACAGCTAGATAGGTGGTTCAGAGCCCCCTCCAGCCTGACCTTGAATGTCTCCAGGGATAGGGTATCCACCACCTTTTTGGGCAGCCTGTTTCACCACCCTTATTGTAAAAAATGTTCCCTTTATATCCAATCTAAATCTCCCCTCTTTTACTTTAAAAGCATTTCCCATTGTCTTGTCACAACAGACCCTCCTAGAGAATCTTTCCTCTTCTTTCTTTTTCCCCTTCTTTAGATACTGGAAGTCTGCTCTCAGGTCTCACTGCAGCCTTCTCCTCTCCAGGCTGAACAGCCGAAGCTGTTCAGAGATGAATGTTATGGATGAGAATTACTGTGTTAGTGGTGTACAGTGCCTTAAGTGTAGGTGACACTGTATTGAAACTTGATTTATGGGGCAGGTGTGAGGAAGAAGTATATTGTACCTCATTAAAGAACTCTTCTGTGTGGAAATGTGCATACAGATTCATTAGAAATTCAGGACAGAACATAGATTTTTTTTTGGTCACAGGTCATTAAGAGTCAGAAATTCAGATGCGGCTTCCAGACAGGAAAAGCATCAAGAAAAGTGCTACTACCTGTGTTAAATTCCTGCGTACGTGTAGCTCCCTCAGTGTGTAGTGTCTTCCAGAAAAGGCTGAAAAACCCCACTGAATGGATGCAGCGGATGGCTGCAGCAAAGGGGTAATTCATTCACCACTCTAGCATTGCTATATGTTTGAAACAACAGTAGCAGTCCAGTAAGATGCCCTCTTGCCCCTCTTTTGCCTACTTTTTGTTAAAATGTGGAATTTGTTACTGTCTTCCGAGCTGCCCAGGGTGATATCCCTTCCAGGAGAACTTGTGGTTGTTCTGGGAGGTCCTATTCTCCTCTGTGACATTCCCAGCAGGGCTTTGTGTGTGGAATGAATACATTGGGGAGGCAGTTCAACAGGAGTTGTTTGAAGCTACGAATTATTATGATTTTCCACAGCGAATGTAAGTCTTGGCATTGTTAGGCAATAACTCATCTCTGGTTCTTCTGAAAAATTGGCTTGATCGTGGTTGATGAGTGCTCTGTGGCCACAGTGGCTGTGGCAGCAAATCCTTCAGAATCACTGCAAATGGGTTCATCTCTGAATAAAGCCAGAGAGTCATTTTTTCAGTGAAACCTTTGTGACTGATGCCACAGACTGGTTTGGCATGACTGAAAATTCACTCTGTCCATTTTCATTCAATATCTTCTATTCAGACTCACAATGTCCCTTTAATGAAACCATTTAGGAAAATGATTCTATTTTGTGGTAATACTGGCAGGCTGGAATAGTTCATGCTTGTTAAGCAAACTGGCTCATGCACTGACCAAATCACTGCTGCAGTACTCGTTTTGAGAAGGCATTTACCGCTAAGTATTTGTTAGCACAGAGAGAATCCAAGCTGTTTCTAAACCTCTGCAAATCTAATACAGAGGAGCCTTAGCCTGGAATATTTTTTAGCAGGTGAACTCAGGAGCTATTAAGAGGCCAGGGCGTTGTTAGCAGAGAGAAGAAAATAAAATACATGCTGAAAAAGAGAACATAAGATTAAACATAACAGTTCTGCTACAGGGGCCCCTTTAGGCAAACAGGAGAAATAGAATAAGGTTTGTAATATTCTCTTTCTCTCATAGCCTAGAGAAGTCTTCATGTGCAAAATATTTTTAATCTCGTTTTCTATTTCAAGACACTGTTTCACAAAGTCGTTTTTATACATCTCAGCATAAACACTGCAGCAGATTTAAGAGGGATTTTGTGTCTGTCAAAATTAAGTGCATCAGTCTATGTGCGAGGCTGGGAAATGTTAGGAGGCAATCACAGTGAAAAACAAACATACAAAAAAGGCAAACATCAAGTATGGGATAGTTTTATGTTTCAGATAAGTGACTTTGTTCCCAGGGCTGACTAATGACGGAGGAAGAAGAGGTTATTCAGTGGTTATCACAGACGATGGATGATGGGGGCTTTGGGGTTCTTTCTCTTTGCTGACTCATTTTCTGGCCTTTAATGAGTCAAACTCTGTGTCATATTCTAGCTTGTAAAAAAGGTGTACTAAGGATGTGTATCCCAGAAGCATTCTGAGTCTTAATTGACGCTGGTAAAATATTCTGATGTTTTTGTTTGAAGATGCTAAAATGAAAGTAGTATTGCCAACAGCAGCACCAACTCTTTCCATGAGAACATTTCTGCGTGGAACCATACTCATGTGAACCTAAATCTTTTAAGTTTTCTTTCTTTCCCGCAGTTCTTAGGCTTTCTGAATCACAGAAGGCTTAATGTTTCCACCAGTGCATTCAGCAGTGCCACATTAATCTGGCATTTGGGTCTTTCCATCTTCTTTTCTCCAACATGAGTGCTTTTGTATTGAGCTATAAGCTTTATCCACGTTGACCTTTTTCTTGACGATTGCTGTAGTTTGGCTCTTGAACATGCTGCCAGGTCTTTGCAGTTGTAAATGTGCTTTGTCCCTCTAGCATGAAAGTCTGGGACAAAATTCCATTGATTTTCAGTAGGGCAGAATCAGATTCAATACTAAGAACTCCATTTCCTGCTAATAATCTATTTTGGTCTCCAGACAATTTGCAGAGTTGCCTTTAAAACAGATGTCTAAATCCGATGGTCTGCTTGTTTTGTTCTCTCTAAATAAGCTGAAAAAGAATCACATTTATTAAATTCAGCCCTGCAGATGCTTATCAGCACTGGTGCTGCTTATTCAAAGGTGACCCTTTTTATGAATAAGGATTACTTCTAAGAATAGAGGTTGGCAGGATCAAGCCCTAAAATTCTCATAGCCATTTGTATTTCAGACCAAATTTCACGTCAGTCAGCTGACTACATTTGCTTTGACTGCAGTGAAGCCTGGTGAACAGAAAGCAGACAAATGAATTAATAGTGAACTCAACTAAAACAGGTAAAGTTGAAGAGATGTTAACAGAAAAAAAAAAAAGCTCTTCGGCAAGTAGAAACGTGAATGAGCGAATGTAGCTGTCGTGATGGAGGGCACTTGGATTGCTTGGTCAGTAATACAGCAGTGCCAAATCTGTTCTGAGCAGTAGTCTGTGGATTGTGTTAACATCAACAAGAACTACACATGATTTCCTAATAGGGATTACATAATGCATATTAAGAGAAGCACTAATAAGGAGAGAAAGACATTGTGTAGCACAGACATGCTGATGGTAGGGATTCCAGGAACAGAGTCTTTACAAACTCTTTCCTTGCAACATCCTTGGGTAAGATTTTGAGAGATTCAGAGCTGGGCAAACACTCAAAAAATGGCAGAGATACAGGGCCACATTCAGACTGTTTTTCTACAGAAACCTATCTTTAGCATTTGAGAAAGTGATCAGTGATTCAGGCCACCTACAAGCCAGTGCTGCCAGACCCGGCTGTCTGCACCATCAGTGGAGAAAAGCAGCCGTGATACCTAAATTAGCTACTGGGAGCAGATTATTCTGAATACAGCCCTGAATTTAGGCATGGAAATGAGTTTTTGTACAATTTAGTTAAGGACAGCTGCTGAGGCAACTGGGGACCCAATGGTATGAAAGTATGTATATCGCTTGGGTTTGAATTCCCTAATTTTATAATGATGGAGGAATTCAGAAATTCTGGTTGACTTGAAGGTAAAAATTAGGGGGGAAGGGGAGAAATGGAATAAGAGAAAATAATGGTGGTTTCTCCAGTGCCCTTTCTGTGCAATGAATAGGGCAACACTGCAGCCTTTAACAAAAGACATCCTGTAATTGAAGGTAGGGTTGTACATAGCTGACACAGTGGTTCCTGCAAACATATTTATCAGGAGTTGTGTATTCCCTGTTGCTGTTTATCTTTTTAATATGGTTGCTCAATATCAAGGTGCTTTTGCACTGTTTTGCTTCTTGTAGCTGTGTTTTGGTTTTAACTTGTTGCCATACTGTAAAACTGTAACACTGATAATAATTAGAGACAAATTTTAGTTGTCCCATGTGGGTCTGATATGCTTTTTTTTTTTCCTGCTTTATCTATCTATCTATACTTTGTGCTTAGAGTTGTGTACAGTAATGCCCAATGAATTTCATTGCTTAAAAAAACTACATGAAAATGAGAGGGGGAGATAGAAAAAAGGGGGAAAATGAGGATAACTTCAGCTCAGGAGTCTAGGAAAATATAAGAAAATTGTAGGAGAAAGCTTGTATTACACAATCCTCATACTTATCTCTGACAAAGATAGTATTAGCCTCCTCATTTAAAAAAAAAAATAAAATTAAAAATTGGAAGTCAGTGGGTGGCTTTTCTAATGGCTCCGTGGCTTTTGGCTGACTAATGCTCTGCGTTTTCAGATATGTGAACACAGTGCTGAGGTTATCTGTCAGGGAGCTGTGCCCAGGAATTAGGCAAGTTTTGCGTGCAATTCACTCGCCCAGATGTTGGGTGTCTACATTTCAGCTGGTCCCTGGATCTGCTTGACATTTAATGATGTTGCATAATCCTGATTCTCTCTGCTGTAAATGGAAGGTGGATCAGAAAGCTGTGAGTGAGGATCTGTGGTGGTGGGGAACCTCTGGAGCAATCCCACGGGTGGAGGATGTGTATCTCATCCTGGACCATTACTAAGAATCATGAAATCATAGAATTGTTTAAGCTGAAAGGGATCCTTTAAGGCCATCTAGTCCAACTCCCCCTGCAATGAACAGCCTCTCTGGGCAAACTGTTCTAGTGTTCAGAACCATTATTTTAAAAACCTTTTTCCTTATGTCCAGTCTGAATCTCCCCTTCTTTAGTCTGAAACCATTTCCCTTTCTCCTATCACAGTAGGCCCTCTAAGTCTTTCCACTTTGTTCTTATTGCCCCCCTGTAGATACTGAAAGGCCTCTCTCATTTCTCCCTGGATCCTTTTCTTCTCCAGGCTGAACAGCCCCAGATCTCTCAGCCTGTCCTCGTAAGAGAGGTGTTCCATTCCTTGGGTCATTTTTGCAGCCCTTTTCTGGACGTGCTCCAACAGGTCTACGTCTCTCTAGTACTGAGGGCTCCACATCTGAACGCAGTACTCCAGGTGAGAGCTCACCAGCACAGTGTAGAGGGGCAGGATCACCTCCCTGGACCTGCTGGCCATACTCCTTTTGATGCAGACCGGCAAGAAGTAGTGCTGAGCTTCTTGTGAAAACAGGAAATGTCTAAAAAGCATTCGCAGTGCTCTGCTCTCTTTCCAGGCAGAAAAGTGAACCAACGGTCTTGTCAAATAGCAAAGCCAGGAAAGATCGAAACAGTAAAAGGAGAAAAGCTCAGATACAGTTTCTCATTTTGAGTTGTTACTGACAATGAATGAGTTTGCTGTAATGAAACCCTAAGGATTTCGTGTATTGATTTTACAGGAAAGGTTTGGGATGATTTTGGTGAAAAGCAGTGGAAAATGAAATGCATTTTATGATAGATGAGCAAGAGCTCAAAAGACTGTGGTGAGTCCTGCTTGCCTTCTTTTCGTTGCCCATGAAACCAGCATCCCTGGCTGGGAGAGTGAAATGGACAGCTGATCTCTTGCAGGCAAGCCTTTGCTGATCTCTTGCAGGCATGCTCTTTCATCAGCCACTGGATATTATGGTGTACATTTTGTTTTCTGGAAAGTGTGGAAAAGAGCAATTAGGTATGTGAAGTATTAAGTGTTAAGTATTAACTTTCATGTTCTCTCCTCATTAACTTCCCAAAATGGGCAGTTAACATTTCCTACTGAAATCACTACCTGGAAATGCTGCTATTTCTGATGCACGGTAACATCTTTCCCTCTGCATTTTTATATGCTAACTTTGATTTCTGCTTTGACGTCTTGGAGAGCCTGACATCGTAACTCTCATTCTCCACTCAGTCAATACATTAGGAGGAATATCACTCAGAGGTCGTAACACACTGTTCCATCTGCTCTGTCCTGGCCTATATCCCCATCTGGATTTACAAATCAGGTCATGGACATAAACGTAACTTGGGAGCCAGAGCACAGGAATTACAATACCAGGTCAGAGCAGTTGTCTGCTCTGTCTGGGATGTGTCTGCCAGGGCTGGCCCCATGTGCCTTAGGAAAAGGAGTGTGCTGGAAAATCACACTGTCAGTGTGTGGTTTTCTGCCTTTGTATCTCTACCTTAAAGGACGTGCTGGAAAGGACAATAATTCCCACTTGGCTGCGGTGATCTTCCCTTGGGCATAACTTTGTGGGAGCAAAGCCAAAAATAGTTTTTATTCCTTTTTTCTTCGCTTTGAAAAAAGTGCGTGAACTTGTGGAACAAGAGTATTTGTTTGCATCTCTGTCTTTCTGTCTGTCTTTTCTCCCTGTTTTTCTCCCCAAATCTTCTTAATTTACTCATCATTTTTTTTTATAGAATTTGATGAAGAGGTAGAGAGCTTTGTGACAAAGAAATTCATGCAAATCTGCTGAAATATGACAGACTGGAGAGAGACATTGAATGAGGAAAAAGCACTAAAAAGCAAGCTGTAGTCTGGGCATAAACCTTTTGGGGCACTAACAAATATATGGAGTAACTTTTTACATAGGCAGCCATCGATAGGACAAGAAGGAATGGTTTTAAACTAAAGGAGTAGAGTTTTTAGATCAGATGTAAGGAAGACACTGGCACAGAATCTGTGGATGCCCCATCCCTGGAGGTGTTCAAGGCCAGGGTGGATGGGGCCCTGGACATAGCCTGATCAAATGGTTGGCAGCTCTATCCGCAGCAGGTTGGAACTCAGTGATCTCTAAGGTCCCTTCCAGCTACGATAAGATAGAAATGTCTCTAGGAAGGGGTTGATGGATGTCTCTGTCTCCTGATGAAAAGACCAAGGTAGGTTTGGTCAGCTTTTCCTGAGTGGAGTCTCAAATACTTGTGAGGATGGTTACCCTTGGTGACCATTCCAGCACTGTACTACTTTGCAAGTGAAGAGTTTTTCTGGTGCCCAGTGTGAAACTTCAGCCTGGGTCTATCTGCTCCTTTTAAGAATGAGAAGCATCTGGCTCCATCATCTTGACATCTCCTCTTCAGGTAGTGGTAAGCTGAGACTGGATTTCCCCTCATCCTTCTTTTTGCAAAACCAAACAAGCTGATGATGAGTCTGTTAACCAAAAGCAGTTGTAGGCAACTGGCAGCCTTCAATTACTTTTTCTTTTATAAGTGAGAAGATGGAATTAAAATCAGATGCTTCCACATTTCCGACAGAAATGTATAAATGCAGCCCTGAAATGTATTGATCTCCATTTTTCCTATAACCTTTGAAGAATAACTGCTATTGCTACAAGAACATCTGTAAGTGCTTTCTCTCTAAACAAATGATAAAGTATGTTACCTTACGTCAGCATTAAAGAACAGAAATCAATTGTCTATCTGCCAGCACTATGTATTTCATATTAAGTTTGGATTCTCTTCTCTATAGCACAGTTTTAGAACTTCAGTTACAGAGTTTATGTAATGCCTTGTTGATCTACCGTAATGCTTCCGTAATGTTTTCTAGTTCGCATTTCAGAGCTGATTTTTAAATAATTTGAAATTTGTAAATATTGTTTTGCTCTTCCTCCCAATGCCCTTCAAAAAATCAATGACATATTCCCATTTTATTTTTCCATTAAGAGTTGTAGTGGCTGTTGATTACACAGGAATATCAAGGCATCAAGAAAACTGGAAAATGTGTAAGAAATTCAGAGATTTGCAGCGTTTTCTGTCAAATGTCAGTGTACATCATTTATGCTAGTGAGAGACCAGGATTTAGCATCTCACTGTTTTGAGGATTTAGTGGCTCATTACAACCTATGGAGTTCCGTTTGATAGCTTGTCTATGCTGTATCTGTAAAGTTGTGCTTTTCTCTGTACTTGCACAACAAAGAAGATGCTCTGCTGTGGTTTGCAGCATTCACTAGGCCTGCAGTACGTTGGTAAAGTAGAGCAGCTAACAGACACAGCCAACATACTAGCAGTTCCTGTGCTTTACTTTGAAGTCTTGGAACTTCTGGAGCTGTTGGAGGGCTCCTAGGAAGGAAACAAGGCCTTCTTCATGGGAGATGGAAGAAATTGTACACTGAGAAGAGCTATCTCAGGGATTTTTATCCATATTTATCAGTATCTAATGTAAACTTAGATACAGACAATTCTCTGTAACATCCAGCAAAAGAACAAGAGACAATGGGCTCAAATTGAAATGCAGGAAATGCCATTTAAACATAAGAAATCCTTGCTATTGTAAGGAAGTCTGAAAGCTGGAACAGGTTGCCCAGAGACCGCAGCATCTCCATCCTCGTAGGTGTTCAGGACAAGCTAGACACAGTCCTGAACAACTTCCATTGTTGACCCTCCCCAGAGGTCCTGCCAGCTTCAACGATTCTGCAGCTCTGTGAGAAACTACATTCATCCTTTTCCTTTATGTCGGAGATGTCTAGTATGTCAAAAAGTCTTTAACAATAAGGGTGGTGGTGAGGCACTGGAACAGGCTGCCCAGAGAGGTGGTGGATGCCTCGTGCTCCTGGAGACATTCATGGTCAGGCTGGATGGGGCTCTGAGCACTCTGATCTAGCTGTAGGTGTCCCTGTTCACTGCAGGGGAGTTGGGCTAGGTGGCCTTTAAAGGTCCCTTCCAACTCAAATGATTCTATGATTCTAAGTATCACAAGTAATCAATAAGGTACCTGATATCTGAGGTTACACTTGGAGCTTGCTGAAAGTGGCAGCATGAAGGAATGCTTTGCAGCATGGCTCTCCCAGAGCATAGTTGCTTAGAGCAATGCAAATTTTTGTGAGTGAGATAATTCACCTTGAATTGCTTGATTATTGGCAATAAAAGAAACCACAAGGCTGACCTGCAAATTACAGGGATAAAAAAACTAAGTGCAGGTTTAGACTTCACTGAAGCTTTGTTGGAACTCGGTAGGTATTCCAAGTATATGTTTAAGAATGTCAAATGAATAAATAACAGCTACTTGAGCCATCTACTCTTTTTAACTGCAATTAGCGGTGCACTGCAATCTGCTTTCTGAAAGCACTGGAAATTTTCCAAAGAGGAAATAGACCACAGGAGTTTGTTACAGTTGGTAGATATGAAGTGATGTGATGTACTTGCAGTGTAAAGGAAGGAAAGCCAGGCAGAAGCTGAATGATAAATATCTGGATTTCAGCTCAAGCTGGACAAAGGAAAAGATTTCACAGACTCAGAGAATATTCATATCTTCCAATAGCAAGTGATACTCAATATATGTCATTTGCTAAGTGTTCAAGTCCAGTAATTCATTCATTGTATGCAATTAAGTATTGCTTACAAGTAGGTTTTGTGCAGAGACGACTCAAAGAAAGCAGGGAAAGAAGCTATTTAGCTAAAGCAGAAATGGTAACAAAGGGAAAATCAACATTTAACATGGTAAACTTGGTTAACCTGGTCTTGATCTGTAGACAGCCCAGGAAGGAGTCTCTTTAGTCCCAGAAATTCATCCAGCCTACCTGCAGGCAACCTGAAGCGTGCTGGGTGTTAGATCAGGTGGCCAGAGCAGCTGTAGTAGAGAAAGAGGTTGCCAGGTGCTTGAGAGCTGCGTCACGGATGGATAGGGTCAGTCCTCTGCTGCAGTGCCAGAGGAGAAGGTCGGGTCCCCGAGCTGCCTTGGGGGCTCAGGATCATTAGCAGTGAAGAAGGGCTATGAAATGGTGTGCTGCAGTTTGGCCAGGTGCCGTTAGCATTCTGCAGCAAAGCTGTAGCTGTTCTCTGTCCAGCATGCCTGGCTGTGCCCTCTTCCTCCAGTGCACGTAGAGCAAATTGCTTATATGCAGATAGTGACCCATCCCTACAGCCTTTTTTCTACTTGTTACTTCAGCATGCAAGATTTAGGCATCATTAAAGCTTACAGACAAGGTCTCGTTTCTTGTTTGCTTATTTTTCATTCTCTCCCTGCTTGTGTCTTTGACAGTCTCACCATTTCCTTTTTTGCTCCAGTCTCTGCACCTGCCTCCTTGGCCTACATCTGCAAGGTAATCTCAGGGTCTTCTCTCTTAAAACTTCTTCGTTCCTTCTCTTTGCCTCAGTGTCAAGGTTTCACCTCTGTTTCTTTTGGTCAGCCTCATTTCATGAAGTCTGCTTTGTGCAGAGATGTATTTCCTTCCCTTTCTTTGTTGGTTCCTAGAAAATCCATTCTTATTTATTATTGTGTCGCTTTGAGAGTTAGTCATAAAAATAGATATGCAATGATACTGCAACTATTTGCAGGCACATAGCAAATAATATCCTAAACCTATGCCAAACAGCCCTGCTACAATTCACCCTTCCCTACTGAAGGGGGAACAAGTGTTTTCTGTGTACCTAATGCTGATGTGAGAGAAAGCAAAGAAACTTCAAAGGAGAGGTGAGTTTCTTGGCTGCTTTACTGAAAGGGAATAAACTGTGAACAAAATGAAAGCAAACCTGGAAAGGTGACGTTTGCTCACAGAAAACCAAATAAATCTGTTCTTCTCCACTCCAAGTAAAATGATTCTTTTGCTTTTGTAAAGTTTGGAAAGAGCAGTTTTGTACACATCCTGGAAATGAGTTTGTTTCTAGAGGCTGCATCACAGGGATGAGGAGTTCAAATGTCCTGTTTCCACCTGTAGCTCTGGCATACAATATAATTGTGAGCAGAATGTTTCACCTCTCTGTGTCTGCTTCTCACTATTACATGGAGCTGATGATACTCTCTTTTCTTGTAAAGCTTTTATCAGTCTGACTGTGGAGAACTAAGCTATGAAGGGTATGCATCCTTGCTGTTATTACACAGGAAAATACCTTGAAGGCTTCTTTTAAATTTTAAGGGAGAACACATCTGTAAATCCAGAGTCACCATGAAGCATTGTGCCTGTTTTATTAAGATGAGAAATCTGAATAAACCAGTGTTTGATGCCCTGTGTGTATTTTTATGCTTTATGTTGTCAGTTGCTTATACGCATAAGAGGATATTTCTTCTATTACCTAGCATCCTTCTTTCTCTGGTTTGAGCTTTTTTAAATTGCCAGGAATAGAAATGAGTGTATAAATGGATGTATTTCTATACCACCTTCACTCTTTGTACAGAATTTCAAATGAGGAGGATATTTCTACACTGTAAAACATGTGGAGTTGCACTGGCTTTGTGGGGATTCAGCTACATAAGCTTTTCAGTCAGTTTTAAGGAATGCAGTTCTGCTATTGGGACACTATAACATCAAACAAAACCAATAAAAATAGTTCTTTTATTTCTCCTAGGCATTGTATTTATGTGACAGTACAGAGTGATGTGATCTGATTACTTCATAGGCAATCTAGCTGCGAGCTCCTTGCATTTATAACCGTTTGGTCATCACACCTTGATCCCTCTGAAGGTCTTGTAATGGTGTTGCCATCAGAGCTTTTCTCCAAAGGTTAATTGTTTTAGGGAATTCATTCTGAGCAACATTGACTGTTTTACCTGTTTCCTTTCTGAGGTAACTATATTTGAAGAGGAATTCTGTTTCGTTTCTAAATGAAAGGGTTGGGCACAATAAATGTATACAAGAACAATGAGATCTGCAGGCAAGGAAGACTTTGCAGTGTGACCTCTTTATTTTGAACAGATCTGTGGGGAGATAAATTGTGGGTAGATGAAAAATGCTATGCAGGTTGGCGTTATGGAAGGGCTGTAAGTCTGCCTGACTAAACCTGAGATCTATTGAGAAAGATTACCTAAGGAAGAATGTTTCAATATTTCAGATGTTTTTGCTGAGAGGACCTGCATGCCTCGCAGCACTAAAATCATTAGTTATAGCTTAAGCTATCCATTCATATAAAGTGTGCATGTGCTGGGTTTTGTCTTCGGAATGCTGGTTTAAGAGTTCGGTCTTTGTTATCCACCTGATGTCTACACCTTTGTCATTTAAGAAGAGAGAATATGACTTCAGCGTATACAGGTGGACCATCCTGAAAGTTAATATGAGCTGCAAACCCAAATTCATCTTCATGCAGCAAGGTTTAGTAGGGATCATATTCTTACTCAAGAGAATAATTGTTAAAGGATTCAAAACAAAGCCTCACCTAGAATTTTACATATTGGAATGTGTTTTCATCTTCAAATTATGGCTGTCAAAACAGAGAATTCCTATACAGTATCATCCAGTGCATGAGTTGCAGATCCAGGAGAGAGGACTGCTGTCCCACATGAGGATGACTATTTGCCAGGACATGAAGTAATGGGATTGACGCTTCCAACATAGCCCTCCATGTTCAAAACATAAAGTTAAAATTTGTAAACACGTGATTGATCATAATTATCAGTCAAATAGAGGACAGTTTGGGAAAGACAGAGAGGGTGAGGAGATTTGTAGTCTAGTCATGCTAATTGCTTTCAGATGTATTACAAATTTGTCTGAAAGCAAGGAAGTTGCAGAACTGCTTCTTACATTGATTTCCATCTGTCAGAGATGAGATAAAGAAGCTGGAAAGTGTACACATGTCCTTTGTCAAGCGTGGAAGTGCTGGTGTCTGTTGTTCTTCTTGTGAGTTGGACAGCCCTTGTGAGCTTGTTCCTGGAGTACTTCTGACAAATGTAATTTTCCCAGTTTAAGTAGACACAATAGTCAAAAATCTTGCAAACTGAGGTTTCCAAATAACAAAAGCTGGATTGAAAAATATGTAACCTACACCTTGTTCATGGAAGTGACAGCCTTGAATGTAGTGGACATAGTGCTGATGGGTTGATGGCTGTACTAGGTCATGTTAGTGGGCTTTTCCAACTTCAATGGTTCTTTGATTCTATGATTTTGGATATTCCTGAAATGGGGATCTGTTGGGGTAGAAGAGTTTGGACATGAATGCCGTCATCAGACAAGAGGTCTGAGACAAGAAAATGCACTAACTGTTACTTAAAACCTCTTGTGACTCTGATTCCTCCCTACCTTCCTCCAACTGACATGAAGAGATCTCCACAGCTTTTCCATAACTGACCATTCCTCAGTGCTGAACCCTTTTAATTCAAGGTTTCTCATATAGTTTTGTGATAGTGGAGTCCTGAAGAATCAGATTCTCCTGATGGGATTCTCCTCTCCCAGATACGGGCTGCGCATGGCATTAAGGGGAGAAATCCTCCCTGCATTGTAATACTGTAAAGGAGACTACTCAGCAAAGGGAAAATAGAGGGAATGTGAATAAAAGGTCTTCACTGTGAATGTGCAGGCCTTATTTTGGACAAAGCTAATAATTGGCATGAATTTTGGTTGAGCAGCGAAAGTAGCATGTTTAACTTGTAGGCAGATGATTCTTCCCAGCCGAATTTCAGACCCTAGAGCTGCTCAGGGAAAAAAAAAAAAAAAAAAAAGGGGGGCAAATTCTAAGCGGAAAAAAAAAATTTTTGAGGCATCCTTAAAAAAAAAAAAAAAACTCCCCAAAAAAACCTGCTGCTATTGTGTGTGAAGTAATTCATCTCAATGGTGAAAGACAGAACTGGCATCTTTGGTCAATATTTATCCAGGAATATCGAAAAGAAAAATCTCTGCTGTCACTCAGACCACTACATTATCAGAAGGAGTCAGTGGTAGCATTCAGAAAGCAAAAATTAACCAAAATATCGTTCTCCTTTTGGAGGAAAGCAATTTAACATTTAATAAAAAAAGTAACTTCACTCAAGGGGGGCGAACACACAGCCTATCAAGCCTGCCATATCATTTTAAAATTTATAACTCTCATGATTAGAAAATGTCAAGATAATCAAAATACAGGGGAAATTACAGCTGCGATGGTAAATGAATGCTCTGAAATCACTCAGATTGTGCAGTGCTATAATACCCCCCTTAACAACCCTAACTTTTAAAAGACTTTTATCACACAGTTTTTTGCTTATACATTGCTTGGAGATGGTGAAGGTTTGGGTATAATTTCATCACTGATCTTAAGAGTGAGTTATTAAATCCCTTACGTTTGATACACTGCGAAGATAATGAACATGTGCTGCAGAGAAAGTGTCAAAAAGTTTAATTTCTTTTGTGCTCCAACTCTCCGTCTAAATCTGCGTGGGTAATAAAATTATAATCACATATTCTCACCTCTTTGCAAAATAAATGTAATGATACTCTGTATTCCCTCGACGCTGGCTCTCTGAAGTTCTCCAGGCTCTTTATAAATATTAATTAAGACTCGCAGCTCTGCATTGTGTGAGTGCCGTGCTGATCTCCTTCGTCAGAGCTGCTGTACTCTGATTGCTTGGGAGCCCAACATTTACATCGTACACGTCAGTAAACTGAGGCAGGGAGGGGAAGTGGTGTGATTAATGCTGGCAGCAAATCAGTGATTAAAGTTGGGGCTGCAATTAAGAGAGTTTGGCTCTCCAGTTCCCTGGTTTCACCAGCAGGCTTGCTCCTGTGGGGACTTCAAAGTATTTTCAGCGCTTTAAATTGGTTTCCGTGTTGAAAGAAATTTAATTCATGGCATTAATAGGTGCAAGATTGTTAATGTGTTGTCACTTGGTATCTCTTGAGGGCAAATGTGTGACAGGAGGGCAGCCACCAACTGTCCCGGGGCACCCATTAAAGACTCTTTTTCCGTAATAAACCATAATAGGCAGCTGTTTGCAGGCATAATGGCGCTTTATTATGGTGGGGCTATGACAGGATGACTAAACCCATTCTTTCTCAGTTGGCCCTTTTCTCTCAGTGTGCTACATTTTCCTCATTTTCCAGCCAGGAGGATTGTACCTTCTCCTGGAAGCAGCACTTCTCTCCCTTCTTGCCAAAGGCTGTTTTATTAACTCCCAGCTGACTTCTGTTTCCTGTCATTTTCTTCTGCGTTTCCATCTGAAGGAAGACAGTGGTCACGTCATAATTATTTTCTGTAGTAATTGCCACAAAGATCCTGAGTGTTTCCTAATTAGATCAGGCAGCGTTCACGTTGAAACCTCGGCGATGCTGTCCGAGGACGTGAGTTTCCTTCATATCTCAGTAATTGAGTTGTACAGCTCGCACTGGTGCAACCCTAGTTTCTCCCTGCAGTTCTTGAAGCACACCAGAGGGTTGGAAACAGTGATATTTAAAGAGAAAAAAGAAGAAAGAAGAAAAGCTTCCCTGGGAAAGTAAAACACTGGGATTATTTTTTCTCTTCTTTAGATACACCGTGATGTGGAAATCTACTCAATGGCATTGCATCACATTTACATTTTGCATATATCAAACTGAAATTAAAACACCTTTGTATAGGTGAGGAGCAGCTGAAAAATTAAAGACTTAGTGACATTGCTAAGACCGATGGATAAAACTTGAAAGGCTGTTTTTCCAATGTACAGTTATTTTGATGCTAAATTATTTTACAAAATGTTCTTCCTTATGTTGTTGCTAGAGGTCTGTAAAGTAGTAGATCATTGCACAGTAGATGAGGTGTTAATTTGAAGGAATTGATATACAATACAGAAACACTGGGTATGTTCAATATGCCACTTCCTTTTATACTTACTAGTCAAAATGACCAACAAGGTGATTGTTGTTTGGGGAACCAACAGTTGGGATATCCTATTAATGTTCAATGCCAGAAGCAATGGGAAAATGCCCTTTATTTAACCTAGAAGATTAGATCATTCCCTTCACCCTTCTATTTCTGTTGAGGCCTTTTTACTTAATGCAGAGAAACAGGACCTTGATCCAAAGATGGGAACAATGTTTATGCAGAGGTAAACCCTCATAGGGTTGGGAGACTGGGATTTGGTCTCTCTTTGATCACTGCAGTGTGGAGAGGGACCTTTTATAACAGTGTATAGCGATGGGATGAGGGGAAATGGTTCCTTATAACAAAACTGAGGGAGTGTGGGATAGATGAGTGGATGGTGAGGTGGGTTGAGAACTGTCAGACTGGCAGAGCTCGGAGGGTCATAATCGGTGCTGCAGAGTCCAGTTGGGGTCCTGTACTTAGTGCTGTTCCTCAGGAGTCGGTGCTGGGTTTGGTCATATTCAACATCTTCATCAGTGACCTTGGTGAGGGGATAGAGTCCACCTTCAGCTAGTTGGCTGATGATACAAAACTGGGAGGAGTGGCTGACATGCCGGAAGGCTGTGCTGCCATTCAGTGAGACCTGGAGAGTTGGGCAGAAAGGAACCAGATGAGGTTTAACAAGAGCAAGTGTAGAGCCTTGCATCTAGGGAGGAATAACTGCATGCACCAGTACAGGTTGGGCTGACCTGCTGGAGAGGGACCTGGGTGTACTGGTGGATGACAGGTTGGCCATNGTACTGGTGGATGACAGGTTGGCCATGAGCCAGCAGTGTGCCCTGGTGGCCAAGAAGGCCAATGGGATCCTGGAATGCATAAAAAAGAGCGTGGCCAGCAGGTCAAGGGAGCTGATCCTCCCCCTCTGCATGTTACATCAAAAAAAATCATAGAAGCACAGAATCATAGAATCATTTGTATTGAAAGGGACTCTTAAAGGCTGTCTACTCCTACCCCCCTGCAGTGAACAGGGACACTGACATCTAGATCCAGGTGCTCAGAGCCCCATCCAGCCTGACCTTGGATGTCTCCAGGGTTGGGGCATTCACAGCCTCTCTGGGCAAACTGTGCCAGTGCTTCACTACACTCATCATAAAAAAATCTTTCCTTATATCCCATCTAATTTACTGCCAGCCAGCCAGAGCAGGGCTGGTTATTCTAAGGAGAAGGAAGAAGAGGTAACTATCTCCTGAAAACAGGCAAAGAGATGGGAGAAAAGTTTGAACTATCTCCTTCTATCAGTACCTGTGGTATAATGTTTAATGATAGAAAATGCTACAGAGGATGGCAGAAGCAAAGCAACCTTTTCTTTATCCTACAGGTAACGGAAAGTCTTGCTATTATTTCCAGGGCTTAGTGGATTAATTACGTTCTCAAGAATTTCATGCTGATTCAGTGTATGCAATATAATAACGTAGAAAATGTTGTGCACTGTACGAAGCCATGTGTCAGCAGCACAGCTCTACTTTGATCAGTTGGCAATGGTGCTCAGTCATCTTTCTCTCTTAAAACAGATTAGGAATGAATTCAAGAGACATGCTAGTTCTCACAGACAGAAGCCACTGTGAGATATAGGGTGGCAGAGATTGTATGTATCAGGAAGGCTTTTTTCTCTTTCTTCGGATAGAATTCACATAAATAATTCAACAATACAAAACCTGGTTCAACCTGGCTGTCCAGTGGAAGAAAAGATAAATATTTACAAGATTCTAGTTTGTTATAAAACAGGCTAGTGGCTGAATCCTTCCCAACATTTTTGGTCTCTTTGCTATTCCCAGTGACTTTTGCCAATTGGGTTCTCCCCAGAGTCTATAATACTTTACACATATTTGAAGCTTTTAAAGTCTCAAATTGATATCACCTTAATCACCTTAGCAATCACCTAAAGCATAGTGACAAAAAAAAATAAAAAATTAGGATGTATTCCCGCAGTGTGTGACAACAGTGAATGCTGCTTTTTAAACAGAACCTGTGACTCATTATGCTGTTTGCAAAATCAGAATCAAACAAGTTGAAATTGCTACTGAAATTATTCCAGTCAGACCTGGTTTGAGGGTTTATTGCAAAAATAATTGTCCTGCACTGAAATTCAGAAAGAGAGCTGATCGCTTTGTGCTTCCAAAGATTGGTGAGCATCTGAACCCATGTTTGGAGCATGTGCTTCCAGCCATGGTTTGTCAGATGTATCTTGAAATAAAGAACTACTGAAAAAAATAAAATATTTTGAACACTGAAGTATTTTATCGACATGAATGAAAGGATTTTTCTTTATTCAGAATCTATCAGATCTCTTCCGTTGCATTCTCCAAGCAGAGGTTGACATAATTGTTGCAGGAGGCACGAATTTATCATAAAAAGCAGAATACTGTTATTCAAGGGATTGTTGTTCAGAGCATCCTAAAACCAAAATGACAAAGAAATGACCTTCTTAAGCCATGTAATGGAGAAACACAAATCAAAAAGTAATGGTTAGGCAGTCTTGTCCAGTGCAATCTTTCATTCAAGTTTTTATGGTAAAATCAGAGGCCTTCCAACCTCAGCTTCTCTCTGATTCTATATTTTCCCTGTATTGTAGGTGTTCAGATGTGGGATGTTCTCTAATCTTTAAGAACAAATTAAGCCATTACATTATATGTTTTGAGTGTTCAGAAAATCAAACTAGAATTTCTTTCTTATCCAAAAGGGATAAGGTCCAACTCAGAACTGGAAGCCAATGGAAGCAAATGGGATCCTGGCCTCAGCCTTGCTTTTTTCCTTGCGAGCAAAATCATTTACAATATATGTCTCATGCAGCAGGCCTAAATAGGCTAGTAATAAAATAAAGCAAAGTAATTTAGCAAAGAGACAAGGCACATTGGTTTTCCCCTAGTGGATAGCAGGCTACAGTTTTTCCTGCTTTGCATAAGTTCCTTATTTACTCCAGGGCCTATTTTTGATTGACCTAACAAGGAAGAATTTTGTTGCAAGAAAATGTCGTCTTGAATTCAGCTGTGTGAATCAAGATGATTCAGGGAAATAGAATTCATTCTAGATGAGATACCCAATATTTTCAGAGCAGCTCTTCAGTTGTTAAGCCAAATCTTTAGAAGTAAACGCAGACTCTTAGCAGACCAAAGCCTGTTGGGTAGTTCAGAGGCTAACTGGGATTTATTGTTTAAGATGTTTGGGAACAGCTCCTTCCCAGAGGGTCTTCTGTTCAAGTAGTGAAGGGTCTTGAAATAATTCAGGCCTAACCACAAAGAAAATGAAAAGAAAATCTAACTGCAGTAGGGCCACCATGATCACGTTTTGATTTTCTGACTTTTTCAGTATGTTTTTAAATGTGTATTCCCTTTAAAATAACTTTCCTCAGACTGCAGTTTTGAGATTTTGATATATTGCTTTTTCATTTAGACCATCTATCTTCTGATATCCTGAAATGGTGGTTCTTGTAACACAGTTCCTATCAGTCGCCACATTATTAAAAATCAAATGTCTTTCTTTTTTTTTTTTTGCCAGGCAAAGCTGTTTGGCATCAGCTCTGTTGGTAAACAAACACAATCAGATATTCTTCCAGCACTGCATTCCTATGTGTGTTTGTTGGAACTGCAACTCAAATGAGGTTGGATCCAGCAGTTGTATCCGCCTACGGACTGGCACAGCAGTATTCCCCTTTGCCCTTAGCTTGAAGAAGGTGTGGACTTGACAGGCAATTTGAGTTAAGATAGGACCATTGGGGATAGTTATAGGGAAGGTCATCATTTTCTTCAGTAAAAGAAATGAATTTTGTTTTTGATAAAAAGAAAACAAAAATAACACAGCTTGAGGTGCTACTGTATTAGCATTTGGTGTAATATTGTATAAAGGCCAAGAAATTCTAAATTAAAGAAGATATACAAGATTCTTCATGACCTTTTGGCTTAGATCAAATTTAAAATCAGATTAATTTCAGACATCCTGCATTCAGGGACTCGTTCAGTAATCTAATAGGCCTTCTCCACTTTTAACTGCTCTAATTGCATTTATTTTTAAATTATCTGACATTTGTTGTTTTTTTTCCTGACAATTTTAATTTGTTCTAGTATATCTTTTCTGATCTGTTCATATGCCAGAGGGTAATGGAAGCTAGAAATACTAGCAGGATACCAACCACATGTGAGAGCAGAATTATTTCAAGGCTAGAATAAAGGCTATAACTAAGAGTAATGGGATAAGATCAAGATGGAAACATTTAGACTGAGACTTAAGGAGCCTAGACAGTAAGATCTGCTGAACTGTGGAGTTATTTCCTAAAGGATATGGTTAAAGCCTCATCATTTTGAACAGTTGCAACTGGACTGGATAAATTAGAAGATTTACTATACTTGGAGCAATTTGAGGCTTAGGTTGGTTACTAACTGTCTTTTCAGTCTAAATTTAGGGCTATTTCTCTTCCTTTGCCTTATCCTGCTTCTTTAGCGGGTCTGGAAAGAATTTAAGTATAAGCAAGTATGCTGTATTTGAATATAGGATTATCTGAGAAGTCTGTACAGTACAAGACAGCTGTACCAGAAACAGCCTTTCCCAATAGGGCCAAGAAGCCACCAGAGCTTATCCAAAACAGAGGACATACCTCTTTTGGTCACCTCAAGCAATTGTCTCCTCTTAGTGTCCCCAAAAGTTTTGTGCTGGAAGTACCAAAGAAAGTAAGATTGTGTTGTCAGCGTTCTTGTTTTGAGTGACAAAATTGGAAATTTAGGATAAGGCTGGAGGTGAATGAACCACTTGGTGGACGGAATAGCAAGGCAGTGGTCATGGGTGGAGAATGAGGCACAGCTCTAAGGACGATCAGAGGACATGCTGCAACTTTTTTTGTAGTTGGGGAGTATGCAAGCAGGAAGGGGGTCCAAAGAAAGGGTAGAACGACTGCCCAGGGAACAAAGCCAGAAACAAAGCTGTCTTTTAAGTATTTTGGGATCTTGTTCTTTGTCTAACATGTCTAGTGATCGCTGACTTTTGGTATGTTAGATGAGCATAAAGCAGGGAAACCATTTCTGAGACATTCAAGTGCTGCTAGTTCAACAGGACTGTGGTAATGATGTGCTGAAGATAAAGGAGATAAAGACAAGAGAAACCAGCTAGACAAGTAAACACATTTAAAGTGTTTGGGAGTTTTGGAAAGAAATTTTTGTTACCCCCCAACTCAAGAGATTTTTGTGAGTAATAACCGTATAAGCATTTTATAAGTTATAGGACACATTTCGTATAACCATCATTATCTTTTCTACAACAGTTCTCTTTCTGCAAGGTGGTATGGTTACATGAAAAGCAGCAATCAAAATACTAGCTCTGCACACCAGTATAAACAACTTGATAAACTTGAGCAGTTTTATTAATTAACAGTTGTGTTGTTCTCCCTTGAAAATCTGAACAGAGAGACCATTCATGTAACTGCCCAGCAGAAATTGCTCAGCTGCCAGAGCCAAAGATGGCAGGTGGTTTATTGGGGCTCTGTATAAATTCTCGATATAGTGTCATATTTTTATTCCACCCAGGGTGAGTGGGTAGTTAGGGAAATGCCATTTGTTGCCTTTGATGGCAATTCACGGTATGGCCAAGCAATAAAAAGCCTTGCTTGCAAATTATCCAAGATAAGATTCCAGTCCCTAGTCTCAGACAATAGATATTCTCATACAGTATTCATGTATTTAGAACTGTTTTGATAGGATATAAGCCTAGGTAAGGTGCATTGTTTCTCATTAGCAGGCAACACAGACCACAACAAAGATTTGTGTAAATACCCCAGCGGATTGCAAGGAAGTGAACCTCGCACTGGTCGCTGATGGATTTCTCAAAGTGGTTTTGCCATGATATCTTTCAAATACTTGGATTTATTGTTAGACTTATCATGGCTCTGTGGATTCACAATGCACAAAAAAATCCGTGCATGAAATCCTCATGCATTTGCTGGGAAAAGGCTGACTGAGCAAACATAATCTTTTTTCCATCTCTCTGTCAAATAGAACTATTCCAGATATTACTAACCCTTATACTTTTAGGCATAGAAAAGATGTTACTGACAGAATGTCTTTTTGGACAGACGTAATTTAGGAGAAAATTTTGTACTAGTTAACAATGATGGACAAGAGATATCTGAAGGTGAGCAAGATTTGAGATGTTGGCAGTGACTCTTAAACGAGCAAAGAAAGCTGACATGGTAAAAAGTTTACGACGTAGCTGTATGTATAGAGAGCTACTAGCAAATAGTAGTTTCATCAACCTTTCCTATGGCACCCACAGTGAGTATTCTTTTATAAACCCAGAGGATGTAAGCACGGATAAGGATACATATCACTAATTTACTAAGATCCTAAATCCAAATATAAATAAATAAAGGAGATCTGAATGCCAAAGCAATGCAGAAAGAATGTATAAGTCATATATATTAATTGCAGTACGTTATGTCCCATAAAGCTGGAAGATTCTTAATTTCTAGACCATCAGACTGAAGGCAGAAGAGAAATTCATTAGAAATTATCCCTGTGGATCCCCATCAGAAAGAATCCCCATGAATTTTTGACCAAGTTAATTACTGTTTGCTCACAGAAGACATAACTACAGCTTATATTTTATTAACCAAACTACAGCTTGCGTTTTATGAACCACTGGCATGTTCCTAGGTTGCAAACAAGTTGGCTGCTCTGTTAAAATGTTTCCTCGTTCTTACATCTCTGAACTTTTTAATCATGTTTTCTCATTAGCTGCATATACTTGATTAGCTCACTGGTTTAATGAGGTGCTTTGGGATGGAGAAGACAGCAGTCCATTCTGCCGAATGACTTTGAGAAGTTAAAGAGTAAATAAAACTGTGCCAGTAGATCTCCATTTAGCCTGTTACTTCTTCTTTGATGCAAGAGAGTATCTGACTCCAGTGAGGACCCCTTGTCAATAGGTTGCTTTTCTGATTGCCATTTATAACAAGTATTGGCACACTGTGGCTGATACTGGCATCTTTACTTACGCAAATAAATCAAGTATTTAAATTAAGACTAGGTCAATCTTGCTTGATTTTCAAGTGATTAACAATTTAATTAGCTTTTATTTTCTTCTTAGAGAACACACTTTAGCTTGATGTTAGTTGACACCATATCTCATAGAAAAATGTCAGAGTAAATGGACGTTTGATCTTACAGAGCAGTTTTCCATGAGGTTACCATGCACCAGAATGAAAAAAAAAAACAAAAAAAAAAACCAAAGCAGCCTAGCTATAAATAAAATTGCGAAAACAAGGGAATGATGCTACTGTTGAGTTTTGTATGATTGAGGTTATTAAGGACAGCTGGAATTGATCTTGACTGTCGAAGACAATTCTCCACTATTTTTCTAAGGTTTGGTTTGTGTTCCCTGTGTTTGCTGCTTCTGTACTTGTGTAAGAAACCTGAAAGTACTGTTAATTCTACTGCAGTTTCTGATAGCAAACATTAGCATTTTAGGACAGAGAGCTCTGAGTTTCCCTTTTCCTATATGGAGTTTGGTGTGCTCAACATCCATGTATCACTTCAACGGTTGGCAAACTCCTGGAACATCTGTTTTGTATTACGGCTTCTTTAATTGAGGCAAATTGACTCTGGCAGCTGAAAGGACTCTTTGGAAACAGGGAGATTTCACTGGTCATTACATGACAAAGTGCTTACTTTAGGACAGAGGTGTTGCCTGTTTTTGTGTTCATTCAGTGCCTGGTACATTGCTGTCAAAAGTAAATGTGAATGTGAGATTAAAAACCAGACAGGAGCTGTATAGGGGGAGAGGACAGCAGTGGAGAAAAGATAAAGTTCTGCTACATTCATAGCTATTAATGACTGATTTTCTAAAAGTGGTTTAACCTTGACTTTATAGATTCGGGTTTGGTTTTTTTTCCAAATCCTACTCTGATAGATGTTCAAGATTGAGGCTATTTTTAGAAAACTTTCAGTGAGCTATTCTGACCAATTTGGTATCCAAAGGTCATGATATCTCATGCTTTTACAATGTAAGAGTGTTCCCGAGTGCTCTTATTGCTAGATATGGCTCAGGTGACTACATGCATATGGACAAGAGGCTGAAGACACCTGCACTGGTACAGTATTGTATTGATAAGGTCTGATAGTATTGATCAAGAGGTTCTGTAGATTCATACTAACATCTGGAGGTTCTTCCCTACCTTAAAATCCATCTCTTTTCTTAATTGCTGGTGCCAGGTAAGACAAGCTGTCCTCTACCCACAAATGTAGTTACAGTGGCTGTCTCGTCATGTCCCATCCTCATTTAGATTGGATTTATTTCATTCTCAGATCATTCTAGAGTAACATCTTCATTTGAGGAGTGAAGTAAGATTCATGTCACAAGAGCTCAACAGAACATTGCGAGAACTAAAACCATAGAATCCTAAATTGTTTGAGTTGAAATGGACCTTCAAAGGTCATCTAGTTCTACCCCCCTGCAATGAGCAGCAACACCTACATCTGTGTCAGGTTGTTCAGAACCCCTTCCAGCTTGACTCTGAATGTCTCCAGGAACACAAGGCATCCATCACCTCTCTGGGCAGCCTACTTCAGTGCTTCATGGCCCTTGGATAGAAGAAAAAAATGTGTCCCTTCTTTTAGCTTGAAACCGTTTCCCCCTTGTTCTGTCACAACAGGCTCTGCTAAAAAAGCCTGACCCCCTCTTTCTTACAAATCCCCTTTAGATACTGAAATGCTGCTCTCAGGTCACCCTGCAGCTTTCTCTTCTCTGGGCTGAGCAGCCCCAGCTCTCTCAACGTGTTTTCACAGGGAAGGTGTTCCATCCCTTGGAGCATTTTTGTGGCCCTCCTCTAGCATGCTTGAACAGGTCCACATCTCTCTGTACTGAGGACTCCACATCTGGATGCAGTACTCCAGGTGAGATCTCAGCAGTGCAGAGTAAAGGGGCAGGGCCACATCCCTCTCCCTGCTGGCCACTCTTCTTTTGATGCAGCGCAGGATATGGTTGGCTTTCTGGGCTTTGTGGGCACATTACTGGCTGATGTCCAACTTGCCATCCACCAGTAGCCCCAAGTCCTTTGTGACAGGGCTGTATTCTTCAGGACGTGCAGCTGAAGTTCCTTAAATCTCAGATCAGATCTCTATGAACCTGATGATCTTGTAGAAAATGACTGCAGGTTGTTTTCTTCCGACTCCCATGCTGACATTTGATGTCCGTTCTGAAAATTCAATCTGGGACAACAGTCTGTATTCTCTGAATGAGCTGAATTGTGTTCTCCAGTTTACAATGGGGGCTATAGAATGTATTCAGGACCTCTATGGAAAAATAGTTCTGTTGCATTGTCACTTCTCACTGCTTCCTCAGAGCTGTTCATCCAGTTGTCATGTTCTCCTGTGGTCTCGCCATTAATACCATTAATGGAAATGGATGGAAGAAAATGTTGTTTGTTTTGGAGAGTTTTCCAGGAGAGGGCAGCCATAGTTAATTCTGGGTCAGTCTGTGTAATACAATGTGAATACAGATTACCAGCAGCGTTTGGCTGTGATGGTCCATTGCCCAGCATGATTTGTGCGCTTAGTTCTTTTAATTTGTCCTTTTGTTTGGATTGCAAGTGCATAAAAGATAGACATTTTCACAAATTAATGGAGGAAAAGACAAAGTGCATAATAGAGTGGTTAAATCTCAGTGCCCTGTACTTGCTGAAATTGCAAATGCTCTTGGGAGCAGTTCCCATTATATGCCACTCTTTGCTTTATATACTTTCCAACCAGGGACTCAGAAAAGATCCTCTTCTCTCCCCTGTTTTACATGATGAGGTGGTACATAAAACCTCTCTGTGTCCCAGTGTAAGGATAATAAATCAGTGCTAAACTCTGTGTCTATAGTTTGGAGGCTCTACTCATCCGGGAATCATCTGGGTGGCAACAGGTGATGCGCTCAAGACAGCAAAAGCTGCTTTTCTTCTTTGAGTCTTTTTTTTTTTTTTAAACAAACAAACAATTGACGTATGTTTGTTGGACCACTACATGAAAAATAAAGGAGGGCCATGAGAACAAAGGGGTCAGACTCTTTAGGAGGGTCTGTTGTCATAGGCCAAGGTGAAATGGTTTCGAACTAACAGAGGGGACTTTAGACTGGGTGTAAGGAAAGTGTTTCTTACAGTAAGGGTAGTGAGGCACTGGAACAGTCTGCCCAGAGGTGGTGGATGCCTCATCCCTGGAGAGATTTGAGGTCAGGCTGGATGGGGCTCTGGGCAACCTGATACAACTATCTACATCAACTCAAAAGATTCTAAGATTCTATGAAAAACCCTTGCAACATCCCTTTTGTCAGATCTTGAGGTGATGTAAAATAAGAGATTTTTGTGAAGTTAAAAATTTGGTTCCAGAGATGGTGGGGATGGAGGGGAGGATTTTTGTCTGTGTATTGTAGGAGGAAACAGGATGCTGTCAGCATTGCTTCACACGTAAATCCACAAAGTAATAGGTGACTTCAGAAGCACTGCTATGGAAGCCATGCAGATATTCCATACACTGGGTTTTCATTGAATCATATTATCATTAAGGTTGGAAATGACCACTAAGATCATCTGCTCCAACCATCAGCCAGTGCCTGTGACCGCTCTAGACCATATCCCTCAGTGCTGCATGTAGCTTTTCCTTGAATGCCTCCCTGGATGGTGACTCCACCACTTCCCTGGGCAGCCTGTTCCATTGCCTCAACACTCTTTCTGAGAAGAATTTTTTCCTAATATCCAACATGAAACTTTGGAGTTTTGAAAGCTTTTCATTTCTCTTTTGTTTCAGCTTTGTCAGAGCTTATCAGGCAGCTCCGGGTTTCTTTGCCTGCTATGGAGGATGAAGAGTTAATAACATCTATTCTCTGCTTATGCATCTGTGAGTCTCTAGAAGGAAGAGCAGGCACGGTACTGCTTCTGTAGATGAGCTGATAGCCCTGGTCCATCTCCTCACAGAGCCTTGTGCAAATAATTCTTAGAAAAGAGACCTAATCAGCCACCACACTATGCTGATTTGCACATAATTGTATCTGTCTTTTAAAAGCTGAAGATAAAAGGACAGAATCTGACACCTGCTCATTGCTCATTTTTCCAGCGGCTCTGCAAGCTGGAACAGGTTGCAGGTTTGGAGGAAGGAGCAGTTTTGCCACCCAAATGGCCAATTAAAGGGAGGGGGGTTTGCAGGAATGCTTCACAGCACTTGACAGATAAAGCATAAGGCATAGCTCTCAGCCTCGGGTGTGGAGAGGATTTAATTTTTCAGTCATCCTAGCTGAGTGCAGTGTTCCTTTTCTTCTTTATTTCTCTCGCTCTCTCTTTTGTTTTCTTTTTTTGTTCCCCAACCCAATATATTTCATTTAAGGTTTTATTTAAACCCAGATTTTTCAGCTTCATCACTTCACCTGAAGTCTCTATTCCTTCAAACTGAAGCGATGGTAAAGAAAGAGTTTTAAGGCTGTTACTTTAAGTGTGATCAAAGAGTTCTCCTTTAAGTAGCAGTACTTCTGTGTTATTGTTGTTTGTTTGGTTGGTTTCTTTTCCCATAAGACTGGATTACCTTTAGCCACTTCCTTTGTGTCCTAGAAATCCTCAGGTTTTAGTTTCAGTCTAGTGTTAAGACTTACTCCTGTAAAGAGTTGGTGGATTGAAACACGCCCTGATGAGCCAGCATTGGGATTTTGAAACTTACAATTCAGATTTTTTCTCTGTCCTCTGTAAGTCATTGTCCCGCCTTGCTCCTGTTGGGTAGTTTGTGCATTTATCTCTACTCAGACACTCCTTGCTGCTCCTTACAGGTTAACTCATCCCTAAAATGTCCCAGTGTCCCATTTGGAAAACTGGTGCAGTGCTCACATCCTTGCCTCACCACAGAGCCTTGAGAGTTGCTATGTACACACTGATTTTGTTTAAGATGTTTTCCTTTGTTTCCAGTTGTCTTACTAGTACTGGCTGGATGTCTCAGGAAAACAGATCTGCACAATTCTAGGTGCCACACAAATTGTGCCACTGAGCAATTAAGAACAAAAATACTGCTGCCCCTAAGAGTTTATATATGTGTATATATACAGAAGTATATATGATGTCTATTCAAGGTACCATGCAGACGTAACCAGCTACAATCTTTGAAGCAAGGATTTTAGTAGATAAGGCACTGGTTGAGAGGTGTCAAAATCAGTGAAGATGAGGTTTTAATTGTTCATGCTCACAATTTAATTAGATCTCAGGCAGAGGTTTGGCAATGTAGGCAGAACGGAAAGGTCAAATTTGGAGTTTTTGTAGGAAGTGGCATCAGGATTTAATCACGCTGGGGGTATGAGTCATGAGAGCAAATTGACTCAATGAGGAAGATGAGATTGGCAGGACAGGTTTTGCTTTTATTTCTGAAGTTGTTGTAGGTAAAGAATGGAAGAGACTTCAAGAACAAATCAGAAGCTCCATTTTGAGCACGTTCTGCATTAGCATATAGTAGATTGCTAAGAGAAGAATGTCAGAGAGAGTCCAGAATTTTGGGTGGTTGATGACTCTAGGCTTAAAGATACTTTGTTCTCTGAAAGGATGTTAGTGTATTCTGTCTAACTGAAGAATATGGATTTCTGTCACAGAGGATGACTCAAAACTTCCTCATACATACATCTGTTGGCGTGATTCTTACTAAGTGGATTTAAACTGGATTTTGAGAGGTCATGATGTAGAAGAAGGATGTGACCAGAATTAAAACGTAGTATTACTATAGTAGGACTTGATAGTTTCCAGGTCACATCTATTTGGATTACTGTGTCATGCCTTTATATGCAACTGGCGGACTAAACTAACCATACCTAAGGGAATTATTGAGAGTTTAACTCAATCCATTAGCAATTAAAGTGATGTAGAACCATTAGAATGAAATATGCTGTGACTGAAGTGTAAAGAATCTTCATTAAGAATGTGTCCATTTTAATGTGAACCTTTGCTTTTGAGCAACTGTGGTCTGTAGACATTAGCCCCATGTAGTCCAGTAACATCACATCATACTTCCTCTGCACAGAAAGTGCTGTGATATGGCTTTGGTACCTGGAGTCGTTTAATATCTCTTATTTAACTCAGCTCACTGCATTTCAGTTGTGGTTGGGCTCAAGGCAGCCCATGAGGCACAGCGTCCTAGTGCTTGTATTTGAACAGTTGCTGAAATGTGGTAAATCATCTACCTGCCTGTTAATAGGAGGTTATATATTATCTTGTGCAAGTCTTTGGCTACTCTACAGGGATACACAACTCTTATGGCCTGGCCATTGCCTGTAATATTTCATGGTTCCTTTTTAAGACAAGCATGGAAAAGGGGTCATGTACCCATCATTTTTCTTTAAATAAGGAATATCTTCTTTTTTTTTTTTTTTTTTCTTTCATTAAACATTCTGCTCTAAGTCTATACATCTGGGCATGGAGATACGTGCTCTCTTGCCTCTCTTCTCAACTGTGTTTGGATTCCCTCTTGCTTCAGACAGCACATAGCGTATTTCATCCTACAGGAACCCCAAACACTCCTCAAATATGACAGTTATACTTCACATAGGAATAATTTAAATAGAAATTGGGAATAAAAATAGTGAGATCTATGAAAAGAATAGTTAGGGTTGATCCCTTTTTTATGAGGTGTATGTGTAAGTATGATCTCCCTACAGAAGAGTCCAGAACACCATTATATGTATATTGACTAGAAAATAATGCTTCCTCTTGATACTGCCATATTGAGTGCATGCTTGAGCAAGCAGATTTTGTGGAGAAACCTATGTATTGGACTTTGCTTGCACAGAGTTTGGTACAGGAGCAACTTTTATGCTTCCAACATTAAACAGCACTTTGTATGCCACCATACATTAACTCCCTACTGTCTCCATAGGGAATGGGCCATGGTCGTACACCCTTATCACTTGCTGGGGCTCTCCAGAAAAAGCAGTATCTGCACCAAACTCACTGTGAGATCAGATGGGCTCCACATGTGCTCATAAGGGCTGAAGAGTCTTCTTTTTTTCTTTTTTTTTCTTTTTTTTCTCTATTAACTTTTCAGCCACAAGTCAGAAGCTATCACAAAGATTGCTGGAGACCTTTATAAACCCTCTCTGCAGAAAGAGAGGTTTGTCTCACATCCATCATTGCAGGGTGGCAGAAAGGAGAGGAAATTTTAAGTCTCATTATACAACCAGTGAGGAATAAGGTGATTTTCTTTCAGTGAGCTGTAGGTTAAGGCACATATTATTCATCACCTGAAGCATTTTTGCACAAAGCCACCAGCGTACAAAAAAATAGCATTATATGGAATCATAGAACGTGGTTTAGTGGACACAGCAGAGAAGAGTTAACAGTTAAACTAGGTGATCTTAGTGGTCTTTTCCAACCTTAATGATTCTGTGGTTCTATGAAAAATACCATGCAAATCCTGGGATAGGGAATTTTCAAACTGCAGGCACATGCTGTATGCCAGCCTGACCTTCTGTCAGTATAGCAGCTAATCAAAGGAGTCTTCCACAAACCTGCTTGTGATTAATAGATAAAAGGAGTTTGGCCCACATTCAGAAATGAGACTATTTAAGCGAACTGAGGCTACATCATGGAATATTTTCAAACAACCCAAAAGGAGCTCAGGCACAGATGGAAGTACAAAGCTCTGAGAATTTTAAGATGTCAAGGATTCTGCCTTTAAGTATGTAGCTTAGGACTGGACACAAGCGATACAAACACTGAAGTGGTTTTCACTTCGATAACAAATTGGGCAGATCATCAGATGATGATTTATCTTGTCTGCCAGAGGAGAGATGAAATGAGCAGGTGCAATCCACGTGCCAGCAATTCCACAGTGCGGGAAAGAGTCTGTTGTAAAAGGCAATATCTCCCAGTAAAACCAGAGAGCTTAAACTGAATAACTGGCTTCTTAACTGATCTGTGGTTCATGTGCATTCAGATTTACTGTTTTAAGATCCCAAGTAAAAGCTGGAGGCAGTCAAACCCCAGAGCACCGATAGTGTTAGTGCTTTGCTTTTCAGTGAGTGTGACCCTGGTAGTTAGACTTAACTGAGGATGATTGTACTACTTCTAAATGTTTACAGCCTAAATCAAGTAGTGCTGAAAGTGAATGCTGATCACCTATCTGCCGAGGAGAGATTTGGGGATTAAAATTGGATATAAACACTGGACTGATTTGAAGGAGAAAAGCCTATTCAGCCCAAATGAATGAGGTTGAAAAGGCCTTTTGCAAGGTGGAGAAATCCTTTTGCAAAGTGGCAAAATCCTTGCTGCAGCATCCTCAGTCCATTGTCATCACAGAGTTAAGAACAGACACAAACTCGAAGCAATTTGGCAAGAATAATAACTGGAGCAGTTGGGACCTGTCATCAGCATACTGGCCACTGCGAAGGAGTGATTAAATAGGAAGACACAGGCAATTATCAAAGACTAATTGCTCATTGTTGCTAGAACTATATTTTAAATGTGTTTTTCTTTTTAATTGCTTTTAGAACAAATAAAGTGTCCTTAATTCAATTGTAAAATGTTTGGGAATGGGAAGTCTGCCAGGAATTGAGCAACTCAGAGGCCTCGTGAAAGAAACTGCCTCTTTCAGTAGGCCACGTTCATACTTAACCATCCCATCCTCTGCCAACCTCCCTGTTTTCAGCTCTGTGCCCCTGAGTTCGGTGTGTGTCTGTCTTGCTGGCACTTGCAGGTGGTTGCAGTAGATTTTCATGCATTCCTATCCAAGGATCTTGACCCAAAGAGGAGCTGAACTTCTCAAGTCCATGGGGGATTTGAACGAGGAGGCTCAGAACTCACTGAGCACTTTCCAGAATGGGGCTGGGGATGTCTGACAAGGTGAAATATTCATGTAATTTGAATCTGTTACAGTACCAGCGTCTTTATACCTCTGTGCTCTGTGGCTGCTGAATGCTATGAAATTATGGAGGGGCTGGATTTGGCTTCACGCTGTATGAAAATAAGAATGAATGAATGGGAGGATGCTATTCCAAGTAAAGATGCTGTGGGCTAGTGTGAGGAGCAGAATTCTTCTGCATTCAGAAGAATTTATGCAAACAGCTAAAAGACTCTCATGTTATTAAATAACTGTTCAGCTTTTTCACGATGAGAGTCACAGTGAGCACAGTTTTTATATTCATAGAAATATCTTTTATATGGATGTATTCAACTCGGAAAATACTGCAGGACCTCATAATGGACAAGCAAATGTAACCAATGCTGTATCTCTATGTGTAAATAATTTGCATGAATGGTTTGGAAAATGGAAGGGAACTGGTCCATGAAAGGGACTGCAAGTAAGAGCAAGAGAAACAGAAGCAGTGTTTCGGCTTGTTTACTGGAGGAATCATAGAATAGAGTCATAGGATCATTAAGGATGAAAAAGACCACTAAGGTCATCTAGTCCAACCCTCACCATGCCCGCTAACCATGTCTCTCAGTGCCACATCTACCCTTTCTTTGAACGCCTCTAGTGACTCCACCACTTCCCTGGTGTGTACCAGGGAGCTTGTTGTCTTAGAGTCGTTTTCTGCCAGCTCCTCCAAGCATCTGAGTGAACCCCAAACAATAGGCAGCTGAAAGTGTTGCTGACCTGATACGCACATGAGAGGAGGGACAGGGGCAGTGTTTGGAGGCAGGCAGGATCAGCTTGCTCCGTATGCAGTCTGTGTGGTAGTACAGCAGTTTTGCACCCTTTTTGATGTTTTCTCCTCCTGTATCACATATACAATCAGCAGTTTTCAGAATTGTTCAATTTCTAAGTGAATTATTTTGTGCTTATTTTAATTTCTTTTTACCTTTTTTTTTTTTTTAAACTTCCTTGCAAAGTCAGCGTGACTGAGGTTTCTGTCGCTCTTTTAGGACAGGTAGAAGCAAAGCTGGCCTGGGCAGACATTTTAATCAGCATGTTAGACTTGGTGAACACAGAATAACTGAATCACTCGGAGAGACCTTCACTGCAGCACTTCACTGGGCTCATGGTCTTTGGCTTTCCTCCATCAAAGTGACCAATGGACTTTATCTGGAGACACTGGTGCTGATACCGTTCCTCTCCCTCCTCAGATCACATCTCCCTGAGCAGGATGAGTAAAAATAGTGTTTTGGAACAGTTCCAACAGCATAAAAAAGCCTTGAAATCCCCCATTTTGTCACAGTACAGCTAAGCAATACTTCCTTTGCTGGGCTTGAAGATCTCTTCTACCACTTGTGTGAGATTTATTGGGCATCCTTTGCCTGGAGTTTTGTTCATGGATTTGTCTGTGCAAAGCCATGCCCCTGAACCAGGTTTCCCTCTGCAGAGAATGTCAGAGGCTAGTGTATCTCCATCAGCTGGGATTCAGTATCCAATGTAAAAACCAACATCTAACGGGAATTTATTTGTGTAAAGATGAACACAACCTTGCCTTCCTCTGCAGCCTGTTTTTATTTTTAAATTAACCCAAACCTGAGGAAGGAGTGTAAGCAGTGCTGGAATATGCATTTCCATTGAGACTATGTATTTGTGTGCAGCTTTCCAAAATTAAACTTGCGTAGTGTCATGTGGGGAGTTGGGTGCGTAAATGCAATTAGCTGTGACTTGGAACTCTTATCACACAAATTGACCAATGAGTCCAAGCACTCACTTGGAAACTTGACCAAGTAGCAAGAACTCCTTAATGTGTATTGAAATGAGCAGAGTAAATAAAGCAAAATGTTAATAGTATTTGGTATTCATTTCCAAGCTGCTCCTTTGGGTGATGTAAACTGAAGTGTGCTTGGCAGGTGATGCTAAATGATGTTTTTCCTGTGGAATAGAGTCTGTCTTCCCTTTAGGAATGTCTGTACCTTTTTCTTGGGCGTTTTGAGATCCTGAAGGGAAGATATCATTTAGAATCTGATGTGTTATTTTCGCATTGTTCCCTGCCACCCTTTTTGTGCTATAAGTAACAGGTAGCCTAACCTAGTGGCTGGCAGGGGGGTTGGAGCTGGACAGTCTTTAAGGTCCAACCTAAGCCACCCTGTGACTCTATGAAGTAAGTATTGCCTATCAGGTTGGCCATAGAGTCAATTTTTTCCAATGGGAAAATGAGTTCATAGAAATCCTTAAAGGCTTGGTTAAAGCCCTCAGTGATAGAGCAAGGCTTTTCTGTTCTTCACTACCTTTCAGGCATTGCAGGGCAATGCTGACACCCAGGGATGATTCCCATAGAGAGTGAGTGTAGGTAAATAAGCAGGAGAGAAAAAACAGATAGAAAAAGGAGAAAGAAAAAAGGAAAAGCAGAATTCTGTTGGCTCGTTGAAGTATCTAAAAGGATTTTGCTTTTAATTAGAAGGAGATTGCTTGGTCTTTTTCTACCTACCCAGCAGGAGGTTTGAACAGGATGGTGTGTAAGGCCCAACCCAAGCTGCTCTATGAGTGTGTGATTCTATGATCCTATTTATGATTTTTGTGTGTATGTGACTGCCTGAGTTTCAACTCCCACCTCTTCTATGTGATTTATTTATGTTGTTTACCCTGAACTCGTTACTCTGAAGTAGTGTTTGCCTAGTGCCTGAATCTTGGGAAGTTGGATATATGGCCACCACTGTCTTCCGTGTGAGTGACTGTCTCTTCTGATTCAGAGCTCCTGTATGCTGAAGCCAGTAATGATTCACTCTCACAGCAGTGGTGTGAGCAGTCTCAGCTTTTACATGCCATCTGTGTTACTGAGCTGAATCTGCAGAAATGGGACCCTGTGCACATGGCTTTTCCTCTGCTCACGGATGAAAATATTAAAGCAAATCCGTATGGTCCATGAGATGTTTTCTGTGTCAGGAAGGGAGTGAAGCTGCCTGTCAAACCAAGCTGTTCCCTCTGATGAAAGGAGACTGTTTTGAAACACTCTTTTCCATAGTATTTTGCACGCCAGCCATGTGTGTTTTCTCATCTGACATCTCATTGAGCTCCTTGGCTGCAGTACTGCGAGAAGGAAGAGCGTGCTGGGAGAGGAGGAAATAATCTCCCAATATGTACACAAGCTCATGTGCACACATACTCTTAAATCAATCTTAAATGAATTGATTGTTTTTTATTATTATTACTTTTTTTAGGTATATGAACGAAAATTAATCTGGTTGAGTCAGGCTTAATTGCTTCCCTTTTGTTTGGATTTTCTATTTTTGCACAAGCAGTGCTCTGAGCTATTATTAGCTACAAAGGTGGAGATAGAGGGCAGAGGGCTCATTTATAATTCCTACAGCAGAGCACTGAATTTTAAAGCTAAAAGGCAAGTTGATGAACAGCTTGAAAACACAGATTCATCTGCTTAGCTTGCTGAGTGTTTCTGAAGGCTCACGCTGGTTCAGGGAACTCTCACAGATGTGGGACCTGCTGGTTGGAGGAACGAGTCAAAAAGAGACGTGTTTTCAAATGAAAGCACTCACCTGGCAGGGGGAAGATTGAAAACAAACTGATTTAAGCTCACAAACTGGTTTAAATGCATCACTTTTGAAAGAAGCAACTGGACTTTGGGAAGCACTAAGATTATGGGTACACATACGAACGCAATTTTGTGATTAAAAAAAAGTAAGTCAGTTAAGTTTGGAGTGTATCCCAGGTAATGGGATGCCATTACAACGACCATCTGCCTCCAGGATCTCAGGGTTATCCCACAAGATGCAGTGTAATCGTGTTGGGCAGGAGATCCTGCAGCATTAGGGTGAGCTGTTGCAACTGAGGCCATGGTTTAGCAGACGATGGTGGTGGATAGACAGTTTCACTGGATGATCTGAGTGGATGTCTCCAACCTTAATAATTCTGTGATTCTGTGAAAACAAGCCCAACCCCAATTAGCTTTTCTCTCCCTTTCCTAAAATGCAGTGGATGCTGCAAGCTCCTTTTCCTTCTCATCATCATAATCTGAGCATCTCCTTTGGAAAGGGGAGGGTTTTGGCACAGGGACCATTCCAATTGGGACACCAGCATGGAATTCGGATGGCTACAGCTTGAGCACTGCAGGGTTTCCTCTTCTGAGCCACTTGGATCCAGGATGCAGTGCTGCATGGGGCAGCTTTGGTCAGTGAGGAGTTTTCAGTTTTGCTAATCCCACCTCGGAGTTAATGTCCATTTCTAACTAGTTTTTCTTTGGCACTAGTTCTTTTTCTTTAGTTGCTATACTGAAGCTTGTTCAGTTTGCCATGATAAAGGGTATCATGAGAACATGCATCATTTTGTGTTTTTCTGTTAAGGCAACAAAACAAAAAGTAAGTTTAAAGAAAATAAAATAAAATGAATCACCTCGGTATGTTTTTCTGTCTGAAAGTTCCTGAAGCATAAAAAGAGTTTCTTTTCTTGAAGAGGAGATATTACTAATGTAAATGTGGTGCAGCTGGCAGAGGAATAATATGCTGTCTATCATAAGGCAGGCGATGGAGGAGGAGCTGGAGTGATGGAAATGCCTCCTGGGCATGTGAGATTGTGGGGATAGGTATTCAGAGAGGACGCTTTCTTACATGTGCCCAGGGCTTTTGCTTATCTATGAACATGAACCCACAGTGAAATAGAAATGTTCCCATATTAATAGTGCATTGGAGATAACCCTCATCTGAAAAACACAGTAATACTGCACAACTGGGAGCCCTTTCAGAGCAGGGAATTGGACTAGCAATTTCATAGTGTGTTTGTAATGAAACATTTTGGTTCTGTATAAGCAAATGGCAAGGTTAGTGGACACATCTCTTCAGCTGTCATCGTCCCAGCAGTAACCAATTTAGAGGCTCTATATTTTTTTGCTATCCCAGTAAGGGAAATAAAAGTAGAAAGTTAAAAATAGAAATCCCAAAGTGAATTAAAGCACAGAGAGTGAACGAGCTTGTAGTACCACTGTATAATTTTAAAATCCCTTTTCTTCCTTATTATCCGGATGATAATATATGTGTTACATTGCAAATTCTGGTAGTGTCTTTCCTGTTCCAAAAGGTCACCTCCATATAGGAAGATTTATTTCTGGCTGGAACATGTGAGTGTGGACATCCAGCCCTGAATCTATGCAGCCCCAACTTGTATTCATGATTCCTGTTTGGAATTCCCTTCACCTCGCGCTGCTGATGGGCAGGAAAAGTATGAGAAGTGACTGTGGCTTTGGTTTCTGGGGAGGTCATTAAATGAAGCTGGGTAAGAGATTTCTTGTGGGGCCTTTGTACAGTGTAGTCATCTTTTTCTTGACTCTCTCAACAGCTATGGTTGTTGCAAGTCATTTCCTGCAGTACCTCTGTATACAGAACTGCCTTTTCCTAAGGTTAACTGTCATAGAATCATGTAATCATAGAATATCCTGAGTTGGAAGGGACCCAAAAGGATCATTGAGTCCAGCTCCTGGACCACCCAACAATTAGGCACTCTTGCTTTCATTTAGGTTATTTTTTGTTGCTAAGTTTCCACATAATTAAAAATCAATACAATTTCCAAAGCAGGAGCCAAACATAATGTGAAATTATCTTCTTGCTTTACAGATATCCTCGTTGATGGAAAGCATTGTGACTGTGATGTGGTGGTGGACTGCAAAGTGGGTGACCCAGTGCCACTGCAGGTGAAGCTAACCAACTGGAGCAAGCACAGCGTGGGACCCTTTGCACTCACCATGACACCCTACCAGGATTACCAGAATGGTGTACACAACTATGAGCTGCAGGATGCCATCACTTTTGTGGGATCCAACACCTTCTACATCGATTGTGTAAGTTTTTCTGTCGAAGTTATCACTGTTCTAGGTGATGTGTATTTGCATAAAAGAGTTTCATTGCTCACTTGTGCTTTATAATGCAGATTAATTCTTGGAAAATGCCGTGATTATGGCAGCTATTGCTGAAAGTGCTGTAGGCTTGGGGAGATAGAATCATCTCTCTGAGATGGTATAAGACTGTAATTGCCTCTAGTGTAAGCCACCAGCAAACTGTTGCAGGCAGTAACTTCTGGGCACTCCAGGTTTGGCAAGATGTGAATGAGTAACCAAGAAAAAACATGTAACACCATATTGCCTGTCCCTTGAGCCATTCAGTGCATCCCACAGTAATAGATTTTATGTAACTTTTTCTCTTCAGTGCATGGGAATTAGTCCCCCAAGGCTAAGCCAAGGAAGTCATCAGATCAGTTTTAGGTAGATCCTGAGGAAGGACAAAAAGAACCACTAAGCATTAATGGTGGGCCAGCTCATTTCCTAGTCTCTTACCTTTATTTTTTCTATGAAAGTAATAATAATTAAAAAAAATAAATAAATACAAAAAAACACACTTGAAATAGGACAAAGAGGCTTCTGTTTAAAATAATTGAGTTTTTGAATTTTCTCTCAAATTGTTATTTAGGAATTCCATGTTCCTGAGTTTTTTGCTTCTGAAGCAAAACGCTGAAAATAACTCCCAAATATAACTACTTTCTCTTGCATCCTTTCCCAAGAAAACAGCAACAACAAAAAAAATCAAAGGAATGAAAAAAAAAAAAAGAACAATATGACAGAGTGGAGTAAGCAGTACTTTTGGTAACTTATAAGCAAGAGGGGAAGGATGGCTGCTTAGGATTGTGCTTAGGACTTTTCCTTAGGTCAGCTCTTCACACTGCTAATAAAATGTGCTTGTCAAAACTGAATATTTAGTAAGAAAGAAATTAAAGGTTAACCACGGGGACATTCACTGTGCATATTTTTCAATTACATACCACGGGAAGAAAATATTTCTAGAAGATAATGAGCGTGGAATAAACCATCAGCTTGAATTTTAATGGGTGCTAATTCATAGCTGAATAATTGAGATATGTCAACAGTAATAATCAAGAGGCAGCTTTCTTTGACTCCCTTTCTGACAATGTGGGTTTTTTAATGTGAGTGGCGGTGTGTGGATATCCAGCTGCCCAAGGGCTGAGCCTCTGGGCTAATGAGGGGAAAGGAAGACGTCAGCATGCATTCTTACCTTCTGATTGAGTCTCCTATGGGCAAGAAGTCATGGGGTCATATCTCTTGTGCCTGCCCAGTCAGCCTCCTCATATGTTACGTTCCCTCTATTCAGTGTTTAGACATTTTTACAGTAAACACAGTCCCCAGAAAGTAAAAAATGGTGTTGTTTTCTGATACTTGTCCTCCTTTTCATCCAAAAAAGTGAAATGAAGAGAATGTTTACTCTTAGACAAGGAGTGCTGTACTTCAGATTGTGTAGTGTACATACCTGGCCTGCACAGGCTGCTAATGAAAATGCTTAGTTGCATTTCTTTGAGGCATAGAGCCCTGATCATGGTAGAAAGTTCTTCAAGCAGTGGATCTAATGCTGTCAGAGGCCCTGTCATCCCCTGTAATAACTTATTCAGTAATGGAAAAAAGATTTCTGAAAGCAGCACCTGTTTGGGGGACAAGAATAAAGTCCTGGTTTATGCATTTGATGCTTCAGGGAGGAACGAACGTACTCACAATGGAGTTCATGCTCCACGTTTGACAGGAGCTCAGACACTGGTAAAGAAGCTGAAGAAACTCATAGTTGGGTGACATGAAAGAGATTCAGTGTCTCTTTCTTATAAATTGAAGCTGAAACTTTGGATGAGATTCCCAGCTGGTGTAGCTCCATGCTACTCTTCTTGAAGCGATTAAACACATGCTCTTTATTTTTAATAAACTGAGGTTGCTGGCACATGATTATTTTCCTCTTCAAATGGAGGTGCCTTGAAATGCTGCCATTTCCCAGTTTTACCCCTCTGCAGAAAGATGCTCCCCTCCTCTGCAGGAGAGATGCTGTGAGTATTGTGCAAAGTTGGCCAGTTTATCTCAAACTACATTCGTCAGCAGTTTGAGCTAATTGGGCTGACATTACACTGACACTAGCAAGGAGGTGGTGACATGATTTATTGTACTGCTGAGCCGGGTGGGAGGGAGGATGAAGAACTAGTGTGTGCTTTGGCGTAACAGTAGTGTGTGGTCAAGAACAAGTGGGAACATCAGGTATTACAGAGAGATACTTCTCATACCCTAAAAATTGGTCTGTTGTCATGATGACGGAGAAATAGCAACAATATCAGTGCTCGGTTGAATGTGACCTCTAAATAAAAACAAAACAAAACATCCCTCTGCTTTCCTAAGTATTAACTTCTTATAAAACCTGATGCCTAAGCACTCAACAAATCATGACTTTTTTTTTTTTGTTTGTTATTTTCAGACTAAAAAGTTTCAAACCATTTTCTGCATCTGTTTGGTAGACAAAGAATGCAGGAGTTTGTAGTGTACATACACTGCTTCACATAGTGAACAATTTTTTTTCAAGGGCAGAAGTCACAAAATCGTGTTTTTCACATTCTTATCACTTAGCATTAGATGATTTCTCTTGGAGGTAGTGTTTATTCATCTCTTTGTGCTCCCACAGTGCAGCAGTCTGTGTTTGTGCCCCAAAGTCTCTGCTAGGATATGCTACCTCAAAAAGCAAAGTCTTTTGCTCAAAATATTAGAAATTGTTTAGATATTTTCATACATTTTAAATTACATAGTCTTTATTTTTAAAATTAACTTTTATTTGATTAACCTTACCTGTATTTGACAGAAAAGTTGACTTCATTGGTTATCGTTTAGATAGTATACATTTTTTAGTGTGCAGTCTGTAAATATCTAAGCAGCAGGAGGCAAAGGAAGAAGGCTGGATTCTTATTATTAATCTTTTATTATTAAAAATTCTTATTTATTACCAGTGTTTTGACTAATGAATTGGTCAGACAGAGCTACTTCTTGCCAAATTAAAAACCAAAAAAATGATATGCTACAGAGATTCCCATAACTACCAATAACTCATTTTCCCTTGTTGTCCATGCTTTTGCCATTACTGTTCTCAAGCAGGTTTATTTTATTTTATTT
>VXAB01009295.1:0-26355 GCA_013399175.1 Odontophorus gujanensis | reverse complement strand
GGAATACTGTGTCCAAGCCTGGGCCCCCTGTACAGAAAGGATGTGGAGTTTCTTTGTGGTCCAGAGGAGGACCACAAGGATGATAAGAGGTCTGGAGCACCTTTCCTGCGAAGAAAAGTGAGGGGTCTGTGCTTGTTTAGCTTGGAGAAGAGAAGGCTGCAGGGAGACCTCATTGTGGCCTTCAGTGCTTGAGGGGAGCTTATAAGCAGGAGGGAGACCAGCTTTTTACAAGATCTGATAGTCGTTAAGACAAGGGAGGAAACTTAAAATAAAAGATATTAGATATTAGGAAGAAATTGTTTTATTCAGATTGTGGTGAGGCACTGGAACAGGCTACGCAGAGAAGCTCTGGATGCCCAGTTCCTGAAGGTGTTCAAGGCCAGGTTGGACAGGGACCTAGGCAGCCTGATCCAGTGGATGGCCGCCCTGCCCATGGCAGGGGATTGGAATTGCATGGCCTTCAAGGTCTCTTCCAACCCAAGCCATTCAGTGATTCTATGAGTCTATGTGTTAGTGCGTCCCTCCTCACCACATGTTAGAAACAGTCCTGCTCATTAAACATGCCAGCTTAATGGTTCACTTTTCTCAGCACTCACCATCCTCACCTGTGAACAGCCTGCACTTCATTCTCTTGTTAACAAACACAGCGCTTGCTGTCTGCACACAGAATGCAGAAATGGTTGGAGAAATACATGGTTAATGAATTGAATGACAGAAGCAAAACCAGATTGCAGTGAAAGTGACTTCACAGCTTAATTCAAGTAAGTAGAGAAATTACAACCCTAAGAACCCAGCCATAGTGAAGAGGCTTAAAATTGAGCATTGCAGGGGAGAGGTGGACACCTGAACAAGAAGGACAACTGTGATGTGTATGCCTGAGTGCATTTGAGCACAGGGAACTGGTTGAGTGCCTAAGAGGCAAAGAATGGAAGGGAAGTGGGAGTTGGAAAGAAATTTGCTTAGCAAGTGAATTAGCACTTGATGAAAAGGAAACAGGGTGTTGCTTTTCAAGGAAGTGTTTGAGAGTTGTGTCTGTGGAAGTAAACAGATGTGGAGGGCTTCTGGTGATTATTTAGAGACCACTGTGCAACTGCCTTCTTTGGGGCTTCACTCAGTATTCTTTATCATGATTAGAAGAGAAAAACCTGGGGCAGCTGTTGGTTAGATAGATGGTAGTGAAAAAATTGAGCACTGTGGCTAACAAACACACAAGAACTATGTCAAACAGTAGAACATTACTCATGTCAGTGAACTTCATTTTGATTGCTGACAAGTGTATAATAGGGTCATGGTTTTATGATTTTTGTTGGTATTCCACATCATAACATCATGTAGTGCACTGGGAATTGAAGAGTTAATGCTCCAATTCCATAGATCATCAATAGTTCTGAGTATACCTGTATCAGAAGAGAAGAACTACATACCCCAGAGGACTTTGCATTGCTTTGTGTTTCCATTTTCCATTCAGAGGTAAAGATAAAACTGCTCACAAGTCACGGGATGTTCACTCTTTCTGCTCATGCTGGCAGTGTGTGTGCTCCCTAGCCATCTCACCTTCACCAGGTTTTGGACACTCTCTCTCTCTAATTTTATTTGATTTATTAGATAAATTCTAATTTTTATATTTTGCATTCCAATATTTTATTTAGTAGATTAGCTTTATTTCTCATATCATTGGCACTGTTTTGTTTTTAGGCCCATCTCCTTACTCTTTCCCTTTTCCCATTTCCAAGGGTGTGGGTCTGTGAGTCCACCTGCCCCTTTATTAATGGAACTGGGCCAAAGCAACCTATAAGCAGTTGTCAAAAAGTTATTCTTCTCCCTCAGTTTCTGATCTTAATGACACACTTCTAAAATTCCAGGTTTTACACAGTGCAGAGAAAATCATGGTTTTAGGCTACCTAAAGACAGAGACAGTGTCTCCTTCATATTTTATTTGCATGAATAACATTCTGTTCACTGTCAAGCACTTCTGTGGCCATTGAAGAGGAGTCAGGCTCCTGGGAGATGGCTGCTACTACCAGCCTGAAAGAAAGTGTCTGGTGCACATCCCAGTCTCGGACTGACTCCCTAACAGTGGGCCAGATTAATTATCCTGGTGGGTGTAGATTAAGTTACCTCCTGCTCTCAATTGCAGGTTCTGATTTTCAAAATATTTGGCATATATGTATATGATTGGGAGACTAAAAAATTCATTTTGTGAGACACTGGGAGAGTTGTTTCCAGTTTGAAATACAGCACAGATAATAACATACCAACAAGTAATTCTTCTGGCAGTGAATTCTGAATTCCTGGTCTGGATTATCTTAGGGCTGGGCCTCATGCAGTAGTGAGACTATTCCTATTGCTCAGTATTTTCATTGTTCTCCAACACAAAGCAACTACTGTTAATAGCTTAAGGCTGCTATGCTTCTGACAGCAAAAAAAGAGGGGGTGGGTAAAAAAGAACCCTTTTGCAATGGGAATTTATGGCTGGGAAGGAAAGTGAGAGTAAAAAATACCTGAGTTTGTCTCTAAAGTCACAAGGAAAGCTATTGAGATAGTGTCCTTTGGAAATTATTTCTTCTAAAGTGTCAGATTTTGTCTTCTCCATATCCTTTAGTTGCACAATTTTTCTAAAGTGGACTTACTCCAGACCTTCCTCATCAACCCATTCATTTTCCCCAACCTTCTCAAAGTTCGCAGTTCCAGTTCACCAGATCAGCACTCACATTCTACTTACTTCCAGTTATTCTCAGATCACTCCAGAAGCAGAAAAATGGGAGTAGATACAGCTATCAGGAATTTTATTGTTCCTAAATATCACAGCAGTAGCCAATGCCAGTTACCTTCTGCCTTCTTTATCCCAATAGTTCTTCCTCTATTTTTTCCATTCTTACTCTGTCAAGGCTGACAGAGGACTGGTGTGGAGATGGACCTATGTGTGGAGATGAGGAAATTATTTCTACCTTTCTTCTACACACCTGGGTCTCACTCCTTGCTTCTTTTGACCTGGTTACAGTATTAACGAAGAATGGAGGATGACAGCAGTAGGAAGTGTCACATAACTGTGCATTTGATGGTGATGACTGCTGGTGCCTACTGGTATTGCTGTCTTAAATATATGCACTTGGAAGAGGTGGAAAGAAGAAAAAATGTTGGAAATGGAGGGAATAGGTCCTGAGAATCATTCACTTTCTCCTTGCCTCCTCCAAGCACACACGTGTGCACACAGAAAAGGGATGATGACAAAGGAGATTAGAGACATAGAGGAGTCTTTGCAACCATTCATACACATTCTGGATGACAAAAGCATAGCTTGTATTTTTGTGTTTTCAGTGTGCCTAGTTATAACTTCTTGACTTTGGGATTATTTTTTGGGGGGAGCCACAGAGTCTTTTCTTTAAGTACTGAGAATGTCATCCTGTAGTGACAAGGAGAGTAGAAGGGCAGTGCTAGTTTGACTTTTTTTGTTATCGTCTTGAACCCTGATGCTCACCCAAGATGATGTTGGCAGCAGTCACGGAAAATGTACGAAGTCAGTTGGAAGCTTAGTCTTAAGCCCCAAAAACATGTCTCAACTCCTAGTGGGAAGCAGAAAGATGTTGCAAGGGTGTACTTTGCAAGCACCAGGGAGAACTTGAATATAGAGTTCTATGATCTACTTGATATGCATAGGAGTAAAGCAAGTGGAGCACAGTATAAATGTAGTATTGTCTCAAGCCACGCACCATTGCCTCTTGGAGATATACTTACTCATGATTTTATAGTGAATTAGCTGTAGTTTAACTTCACCAGCAGAAATCTGTTTCATGTAATCTGTTATCTTTCTGAAGATCACAACCTTCTGCATAGTGTTGTGTAGAAGTAAGGGCACCCACTGGTCAGCATGCTTGTACATTCTAGCCGTCTCTGTCTATGAAGGCATCTTGAACAACTAGTGATCAAAGTGACATGAGGTGGAAATACCATACAACAAGGACCAAGTGAGACTTCAACTGCGAGGAGCTGATTATTATTATTATTATCCTGAGCAACCACAGTCTTCTTTTCAAAGTATTTTGAGTCAAATTTAGACTTTCAGGTTGGAAAGCTAACTTAAAGGATGCAGGCACAGTATTATCTCCTTCTTACACTTCTCTTTGCAGTGACTAGGTGGGCTTTTCAGCACAGGGCTAAGCACTTAAGTTTTCAAATGTTAGATTAAAGTATCTTAACATCTCTCTAGTTCAAATCATACTTCAGATATATTCAGGTTGGCGATTTGCAAGCCAGAACTTTCTCTTGTACTGTTTACCTGTATTGCAGAAGGATGTAGATGGATGGCTTACCCATTCCTCTACATAAATATGCATCCAGATTGATATCCACCTTTTACTACAGAACCATAGTCTAAACAGCATGCCACTCTTTATCATTTCAATTTGAACCTCTCATCTTCTAGAAACAGAAGTACTTTAATAAATACAACAACTTGGAATGTGTGTTTTTCTTTTATTTTTGTCCTGAATTGTCTGCCTGTGTAATTGGATTAAATATATGGCAGATGTGGCAAGCAGACTTTTATCCAAAGTTACTGTAATGACTCCTGTGGCTAATAGCAGGTCAAGACCTGTCTAACATCTTAATTAACAATATGGATGATGGAGTGGAGTGCACTTCAGTACACTTGCAGTTGACAGGAAACTTGAGGGAGTGGTTGACAGGTTAGAAAGTGTGACAAGAAAACATGTGAATTTCAACAAGGAGAAATACAGAGTCTTACAGCCCCAGGGAGGCACAGTCCCAGGCACCAGGACATGCCAGGGGACAACCACCTGAAAAGCAGCTCTGCAGAAGAAGACATGGGACTCTTGGTGGACACCAAGGTGAACATCAGTTGGTAGTGCGTCCTTGCTGCTAGGAAAGTTAATAGTATTCTTTGCTGCACTAGGCAGATTATCACCAGCCAGTCAAGTGAGGTGATCTTTTCCCTCTGCTCAGAATTGGTAAGGTCACACCTGGAGTACTATGTCCAGTTCTGGACTCTCCAGCGTGATGTGTATGAACATACTGAAAACAGTCCACTAGAGGACCAGGAAGGTGATTGAAGGACTGGAATGTATCTCCTATGAGGAGAATATATGGGAGTTGGAACTGTTGAGCCTGGAAAGGAGAAGGCTCAAGGGCATCTCATCAATATCTACCTGAAGGGATGGTGCAAAGATGATGGAACCAGGCTTTTCTCTTTGGTGTCCAGTGCCAGGACAAGAGGCAGTGGGCACAAACTGGAATGCAATCTGTATGAATATCAGGAAACGCTTCTTTGCTGTGCAGGTGACAGAGCACTGGAATAGAAGTTGTAAGATTTTCTTCCTTGTCATCATCAAAAACCATGTGGAAGTGGTGTTGGGCATACTGCTCTAAGTGACCCTACTTGAATAGGAGGTTGGACCAGAGATTCCTTCCAACTTCAGCCGTTCTGTGATTCTGAAATGGAGTTAAAGCAGGCTGATCACTTGAACTTTGACTTTCTTCTTTAAGAGTGTAAGTCAGTCAAAATAAAGAATGGAGTATGCTGTGAAATACCATCAATTCTCCATATACAGTGTCCAAACTGTGTAGATTCAAATGTGTCAGTTCAGTGTTTTATGTGCAAAGTTTACATGATGACATCTGACTGAAAAACTTTTTCTAGGCTGAAAACTACATTTCATATGTTATATTTAAATTTGGCCCAACTGAGTAACAAATTTTAGAGGATTTCATGTTCTGTTGTCTTGCTATTGCTGAACAATATTTTGATACTCTAACTACATAAAAAGGCTGTCTTCTAATCCAGCCTAAAACCTATGTGCTTAGATGGAGATCACCCTGGTTTGTGCAAATGCCTCTGCTTTTACAGTACTGTTATCCACTGGCTGATGTCTGTACAGATGGGGTCTGAAATGGATACTTTTACTGTAGCAAGCAGTGGCGTTATCACATATAGGTTCTCTGACGCTGAGAACTTCAGACACTGCAATGTTTAGAAGCATAGATGTGTGATACATTGCGGCTTTCACTTTGTGTGATTGCAACTATATGCTTCAAACGAAAAACTCATTAAAAACAAATGAGCTGATGGACTGAAGTTATAAGAATATGGATATGCTTTCAGTACAAGATGAAGGTGAGAATTTGGTTGTTCTGGTCAGATACTAGGACCTTTGGACCTCTATTTTAATAAAAAAGGAGCAGCGGGTACTATGGATCTCATTTGCTTGTAAAGCATGGGGATAAAGAGTTGTTACATAATCGTGATACTGTAGGTAAGTGTCTAACTTCAGTTTCCACAGAGTTCGTAAGTAAAGCTTGTGGAACTCTTTGTCCATGTCACAGATATCACAGGTCCATCATATTTTTTTTACTCTGAACTGTGACTATAAGTGTTCCTCTAGATCTGAAGTTTAGAGTGGGGTCCAGGTGCCAGGAACTTTACAGGAATGGTACTGGATTTGAAGATTTTTCTTTTTTAAATTAAAATTGCAATATTGTCCTCCTAAATTGCAGAAGGAAACCTTCCAGCACCAGCCTCCATGAATCATTCATTGCTCCACTGATCCAATTCTGGGTCTTATATTTGTATGCATGTTAAACCAGGGCAGCTGATCGTATTCAGAGATTAAAACCAGATTTATCATCCTGAATTTTCCAGTTAATTTTCAACAAAGCTTTCTGGTGAAAATAATTCTTACACTTTTTCAGGCCTGCAGTATTTCAGGACTCAGATCAAAGCTGTGCTCTGTGCAATTGTCTTTTTTGTTTTGTTTTGGGTTTTTTTTTTGGCCTGGGGAAAAATGGAACTACAGCAATTAGTTGCAGATTTCAGTGAAAGCATGAGCATTTCTTGGTCCTATTTTTCATGGTGCATATGGCTCAATTTCTGGTAGCTTCCTACATTTGTGTAATATCATGGAGCATTGAAGTATTTCAGTATGAAGTGTTGTCTTAGGATCCCCAGGTTTTCAGAACTGAATGTTAAATTCAAGTTTTGAGCAAGCAAGAAATCTTCACAAACCATTTCCAGGAATTTTGAGAGCAGCTTTTTCTGCATGTGAGAACATTTTCTTTTTCCTTGTACCTAACTGGATTTCTTCACTGATGTCTGCAGAATACTGTGTTCTCAGTAACCCGTTGTGCTGACTGTAACAGGCATTGATTACTAGTACAGTCATTGACTTTGTGACACTTTCTACAGATGTATATTTTGTTTTCCTTTTTCCTTTGGTTCAGTTTCTATGCTCTTTTGATAGTTCTGCATTTTAGTGGTCACAGTGTGGTCTTCAGCATGTGACTGTAAAACTGTTAATAGCATACTTGAATTTAGAAACTTCAGATAGAGTTATTGGAATAGAGAGAAGTTTGAAAGATTTTGGTAACTTGAAATGTTAATGGATGTTTTTTTCTCACTTGAGGGTATTTTTGTAAAATGGCATGTAAAAGAAGCAATTACAATTCATCTAGAAAAATGAAAAATAGTCATTTGCCGACTTGTGATTTTAGACAATGTACAGGAGTTGAAGGCACTGTATTGCTTACAGATTCATGAAACATGTGCCAATACACAAACTGAAATGCTTTGCTGTTACAGGTAAAACTTGTGTGAATGTGTTGGTAGAGCTGTTCAAGTGTGACAGTCAACAGCTTGCATTTGTTCACTACCCAGAGTGTTGCAGTGTAAATACTCTGAATTCAGAACAGATGTAGCTGAAACATTTTTGAACTGATAGAGCATTAGTCATTCAAGCTCTGAAAATCCTACCTGGCTTTTAGTCTCTGTGAGTTTACCTGAATAAGGCCTGAGTGAAAACAAATTTCCCTCTTCAACTGCTATTTCATAGCAAATTAATGGACTATGACTGTATTATTAATATCCGTAGTCTCCCCAGATGTCTCACATAGCTATGTAATTGTGAGCAGTTAAAATCTAAAAGGTAAAATAAACATAATAAAATGATAATTCAAGGAAAAAACTGGCTGAGAACTCCTCCACATACCTTTCTCACACAAAGCAAGTGTTGAAATACATCTTTCAGAGTGACCTGAACAGTAGGGTTACCCTGGAAATTAAGGCAATAATGCAGCCCTTGTTGATGGGATGAATGTTGGTGGCCTTGTAAAATAGATTTTGATCTTCCTCACACCTTGGAAAATCTGAAGTATGGTGGAACCAAAAAAAAGAGTATATTGTCTATGAAGCTTTTCAGAATTTTGGTTCCAGCTAGCAGCAAGTTGAATGTGATTCATAGAATCATAGAATGGCTTGGATTGGAAGGGACTCCAAGGATCTTCAAGTTCCAACCCCCCTGCCACAGGCAGAGCAACCAACCTCCAGATCTGGAAGTAGGCAAGATTGCCCAGAGTCCCATCCAGCCTTGAATACGTCCAGGAACAAAGCATCTAAGGCTGAGAACCAAGGACACTTCAGAAGAAGGAAAACAAACTCAAGTAAGCTGCATGATGGCCGCATGATGATTACCCTCATTGGAAGAGGAGTGCGTGGCTAGGAACAACTCATGACCTTGATTGGCAAAGCACGTTCATGCATGATTAAAGAGTGTTTGTGGAATGTTTTGTTGACATGTAAAGTTGGGTGAAAAAATGAAAAAAGAAAACTTGTGAATGTATATAAGGGATGTTAGATCCTCCAATAAACAATTTGGATCGTTCACATCTGAGTCTGTGCCACAGACAGTGCTGGCAGCCTGTTCTAGCACCTCACCACTGTTTCTGTGAAGAACGTTCCCTTGACATCCAATCAAAACCTTCGCTCCTTGAGCTTAAAACTGTTCCTTCTTGTCCTGTCAATGTCTATCCTTGTAAAATGTTGATTCCTCTCCTTTTTTGTTATTCCCTTTTAAATACTGGAAGGCTGCAGTGAGGTCTTCCTGCAGCCTTTTCTTCCCCAGGCTGAACAAGCCCAGCGCTCTATCTTCGTAGGGGAGGTGTTCCAGCCCTCCAGTCATCTTCATGGCCCTCCTCTGGACCCTCTCCAACAGCTCCATGTCTTTTCTGTATTGGAGGCCCTAGTCCTGGATGTAGTGCTCCAGATGGGGCCTCACAAGGGCAGAATAAGAGAGAGACAATCACCTCCCTGTCCCTGCTGGCAGCCCCTCTTCTGATGGAGCCCAGGATGCCATTGGTCTTTCATGCTGCAAGAGCACACTGCTGGCTCATATTCAGTTTTTCATCCACCAGGACCCCTAGGTCCTGCTTCACATAGTTACTCTCAAGGAGTTCTTCTCCCAGTTTGTATAAGTACCTGGGATTACTCTGACCCAAGTGCAAAACCTTGCACTTTGCTATGTTGAACCTCATTAGGTTCACACAGGCTACCTTTCAGGTGTTTCAAGGTCCCTCTGGATGACATCCTTTCCTTCTAATGTGTTAACAACATCGTTCAGCTTGATACCATTGACAGACTTGCTGAGGGTGCACTCAAACCTGTCATTGATGAAGATGTTGGAGGGCACTGGTCCCAGGACAGACCGCAGGGGGCACCTGCTCGTCACCGGCATCCACCTGGACATAGTGCCTTATAACACAACCTTCTGTCTATGGCCTTCATTCTAATACCTTATCCACCAAATAGTTTACCCCTCAAATCCATATCTTTTCAATTTAGAGATAAGGATGTGATGGGGAAACTGTCAAAGGCCTTGCACAAGTCCAGGTAGATGACATTGGTTGTTTTCCCTTTGTCCACCAGTGTTGTCACTACATCATAGAAGGCGTGATCTTCCATTAGCAAAGCCATGCTGGCTGTCGCAATCACCCGCTCATCCCTTAATGTGTGTTCCAGAAGGATCTTTTTCATCTGTTCCCAGGCACAGAGGTGAGGGTCACCAGCCTGTAGTTCCCTGGGCCCTCCTTCCTCCTTTTACTGTAAATGGGAGTGATGTTTCCTTTTTTTCAGTTCCTGAACACTTTGCCTGCAGCGGTGACTTTTCAAATATGATGGCAAGTGTCTCAGCAACCACATCAGCCAGCTCCTTTAGGACCCTGGGATGGTCATCATCCAGCTCCCATAGACTTGTGTGCATTCAGTCACAGTTAGCAGTGTGCCCTGGCAGCTCAAAGAACAAACTATACTCTGGAGTGCATCAGGCCCAGCACTGCTACCAGGCAAGAGAAGGGATTGTACAACTCTGCTCCTCAGGCATGAAACTGTTAGATTTGAATTTTGTGTAGCCCTGTGTAAAGCCGAAAGTTCGACTTAGTTGTAGTAGTAGAAGCAATTTCAGGTTCAGGCTTATCTTCCATAAGAGGTTTGCATTGGAGGGCAAGTCTACTACACACAGTTGTGAGTGACATCTGCGGAATTCACTGTATAGTTTCATGTGAAAAAACTAGCACAGCTTAGCTTGTGCTTCCTCTTACTGTTCTAATTATTCCTAATATATCCTAATAGATTTTCCCTTCTTTTGAGAGAAAATGAAATGACTGCAATTTTGCAACTATGAAGATAGAATATTTTAAATGTAAATTCCTATTTATTCCCTTGTTTCACTTAGAATGATTGTTAAAAATGGGACAGCTGATGTTTTAGGACAGTCTTCTGAGGAACGTAGTGGATTGGTATCTCTTTAGACTGTTGACTTTTTTCTTTCAGAAAACAAGCAGGCTAATTTTCAGTTGCTGTTTCCTTAGCGACTTTTATTTCTATACACTTGGGTTACATTCTTACTAATTATTTAAAAAGAAGACACTAGTTTTAATTAACATATTATATGATTATCATCGTTTTATGATTTTTTTTGTTCTCTGTATTCCACATCATAATATCATGTAGAGCACTGGGAGTTAAAGAGTTAATGTTCCAGTTCCATTGATGATTGATATTTCCGGGTACCTTGTTCTCAGGAGAGAAGAAGAACTACATACCCAGAAGGCTTTCACTGTTCCATTTCCATTTTTTGTTTAGAGGGAAAGATAAAACTGCTCACAAGTCACAAGTCTGCCCCTTATTTTACTCTTGTCTCTGTGGTGTGTGCTCCCTAGCCATTTTGCGTTCAGCGTTAGAGTAAGGCCTTTGGTTTTGGACACTCTCTCATTCTGATTTATTAGCATCAATTCCAATTATATTGTATTACATTGTGTTATCTCACATTTCTCTATCATATTTAGTCATTAGTTTTCTCCCTTAGTTTGTTGGTGCTGTTTTGTTTTTAGGCCCATCTCCCTACCTTTTCACCTTTCCCCCTCTCTGGGGTGTGGGTCAATGGGTCCCTCCACCCCCTCACTCACGGAATTGGGTCAAACTGGCCCAAAACCATTGACACTTATTGGTGTGTTGACATACTTTTAGAATTAACCTCTCTTTACTCTCTGAGAGTTTTGTTAGAAAGCTTAGCTGTTATCTGTACTGCACGTCTGCAAATAAGGCCTCAAAGACCAGGCAGATTGCCAATATTCTGAGATATTTGTGAACCCTCTGAGTGCTGTGCCAATTTTTCTTTTTGTTTTTGGCACCATGCCAACTTGCTGTATTTGCTTTTTCTTGTAAAACTCTTCTTCAAGGGATTGCATTCCATCATTTTTCCTATTTTAATACTCAGAACATACTGAGCCTTTATTATGTCTGCCACTCTGCTCTGTGAAGCTGTATTTATATATGATAAATTAAAAACACTGATGGAAATACTTTTTGGTGTCTACATTCAGTGTGTTATGAATTGGGCATTGAAAGTTACATCCCAGAGGGAGTTAATAATTTCACAGAACATACGATTTTTAAACAGGCTTCCAGTCTCTCCCTTGAATCCCTTATGCGTTTTTTGAATGCTTGTTCAATGATCATGTTGTCAATCTCCCGGAGTGCACTCCTCATTGTTTCACTCAGTATCTGTGTTTATAATATTTTGAGGAAGCCTTCCCCAAAGCCAGAATACTGAGTGACAGGGAGTGTGGAGGGTCTTCGGGGAGATAGACATCATCAGCATCCTGGAACTTGACTCCTGAACACTAGCAAGACCTTCAGAACCTAAGCAGGTATTTGAGACAGGGATACTGCAGCTCAGGTAGATCTGAAGAGGCACAAATTGTTTTGGGCCTGGCTTATGCCTACCAGGCCTTATTCAATACTATCCCAGAGAGGGAGAGAATCTTGGGAACTAAGCAATAAAGTCTCTGAGCTGAAAGGGAGAATCTCCAAGCCAAAAGGGAGGGAGAATCTCTGAGAGGGAGTCCAAACTGAGAGGGAGAATCTCTGAGTCGAGAGTCTCCTAATTGAGAAAGAGAATCTCCAAACTGAGCAAGAGAGTCTCTGAGTTGAGAAAGAAAGTGAAATGGAAAATCTCTGAGCTGAGAGAGAGAACATCAAAACAGAGAATCTCCAATCTGAATGAGACCTCTTCCAATCCAAATGAGTTCAAATGAGACCATTTCCAAGTCAAGAAAGACTGTCTCCAAGCCGAACGATGAAAACTCTGAAATGAATGAGACAGTCTCCAACCTAAATAAGACAGATTCCAATCTTAAGAGGGCTCCCTTCAAGTTGAGCTAGAAAGAAAGAGCAGTGAAACTGCACAGTCTAGTTGATTAATGTGCAAATGTTGCCTTGTTTAGAACGGAGAAAGGGGAGGAGAAAGGAGAGGAAGAAGATCCTGGGGAGGGGATCAATAAGATTACTGTCACCGACACCAAGGAAAGCAACAGCAAAAGAGAAAAAAAAGAAATAAGTCATTTTCACAGGTAGAGTAGTAATAGTGACAGTGTCTGTCTTTCTCGCCTTCTTCTCTTTTAGAAAGAGAGAATCATTCAGGACATTTAGAGCTACTTCTAAAGAAATCTGTGTTCTTTCTTTACCTGGGAGGTAAAAAGTCCTGATTCCTTGAGTCATGTCCACATTTATATAGAAAAGAAAAGGAAACTGGTATGTTCTGGTGTTCTTTCCTTCAGTAGTTCCTTAGATTTCTATGTTTTTGGGATGTTGTAACCTTACCTGCATTTCCTGCTGCTCCAAGCACAGCTGCTGAAACAGCAGTCATATACTGTTAAACTACCTAGCAGTCTTATCATGAAAGCAGTGGCTTGTGCAGCAGGAGTCTTTACAGTCAGTTTGTAATTCAAGCGTTTTTGTGTATGGATCTCATCAGGAAATGAGTGAGACAATAAGAATTTAGCATAATGGTACCAACATTCTTAGACACATTTCTTTATTCCATATGAGGAAACAAATGCATAAAAACAACTTGGAAAATTATAATATGTTTTCCAAGTGATTTTTCTGTTAAATATTTTAACCAGAATTGGATATGTGTGACTAGGTACAAGAATAAGGCTCTTTTTTCCCCCTTAACCACACTTCTGTTGCCTCATACAGTAACTAGTGCAAAGTATTTGTACCTGATTGTTGTTCCTAGAAATCTGAAAAAGTACATTGTAAGGTCTGAAAGAGCAACATTACCAGTCAGCCTCCTGCACCAAGGCAGTTCTTGGCGCAGTGGTGTAAGTTTTCCGTAATGTCTCTGAAGTATCTCTGACAGCTAAAAGCAAGAGACTCTTTCAACTGACTCATGAGAATTACTCCTACTCCCACTGACATAGAAGAGCTATACTGATCTAGTGTCCAAAGCTGTAAAATCGTGCTTTTAGTCAAATAGTACACATTCAGAAATAAATTCAGCTACCATCAGACATGCAGGCTGAAGTACAAGACATTGAATTTTACTGACATCTAATTTATATCTCTAACTTGACAAAACCAGAATCCAAGAATGGATGGCTAGGTGATCAGTTATGTAACAGAACTACTGTGTTAGAGATGAAATGCATTTAAATGTCAGTCAAGAAATAATGGAGTTTCTCATTATTTCTGTGGGAAGTTGGCAAAATGAATTAAAAAGTACCATCCTAATTTTTTTTCTTTGGAAACATGAAATGAAAACTAAATTGAGATTCGCAGATTTTTGACAATTCCTATCAACCCTTTGTTGAATATATAGGAGCAACATACTTTGCATTTTCCCAGACCTTTATGGAAAAATAACTTTCAACTGTTGACTGTTCATTTAATTTTACAGCTACTAGCCTCTTTTAGAAATGCAAAGTGATGGGCATAAGGGGACATCTGCTGCCAATGAGAGGCAGTGCACTAACACCACTTACTGCTAGTTCATACAAGAGTGTTCTAAGAGAGTAAAATTAACAGAGCTCATTATACTTACCTTACATGTTTTTGCAGAAAGATTCTGTGAAGGGGGCTTTTTATTTGCTATTCTTTTCTTTCTGTTATTTTTTAATTTTTAATTATTCATTTTTAATTCTTAATTCCACTTGTTCCTTCTGTGTTTGTGGGAAGTAAGAAGGCAAGATAGGGTAGCTGGAAGGACATTTTTTTTCTTGATTTGTTTACTTCGGAGCTGTAAGAGGGGCTCCTCACCTACATGTGTCAGCAACTGGCTGAATTGATGGTTATATTGTTTACTATAGCTATTGCAGCTATCAGCAATCTGCAAGTCTAGAGTCTAGAAGTGGGAAGCACTTACACTTAACAGTGTGCCTGTGAGACAGAAGTAGTGACACAACTTTGCCAGTGGTCCCATCACAGCTGAGTTAGGGGTTGCAATGTGCTGAAATCAAAAGTCTCACTGGTTCAGAAAGTTTTCTTGCTAGAGTGGTGGAGAAACAGAATGTATTAAGCAGTGAATTTGATGTATAAAGAATAACTCATTCACTTCCCATTTTATTATCAAAGTCATAGCATTTGGCCCACGAACACTCGGTTAGCTGTTTTACACACTTGAATCTAAAAATTATTGGAAAGCATCCAAAGGAGGGCTACAAAGATGGCGAAAGGTCTGAAGGGGATGACATGTAAGAGGCAGCTGAGGTTCCCTGGTTTGTTCAGCCCAGAGCAGAGGAGCTGAGGGGAGGCCTCATGGTGACCCTCATGCTCCTCGCAGAGATTGGAGGGGCAGCCCTGAGCTCTGCTCTCTGGTGACAGGGACAGAACCTGGGGGAACAGCATGGAGCTGCAACAGGGGAGGATCAGGTTGGGGGTTAGGGAAAGATTCTTCACCAGAGGGCAGAGGGCATGGAACAGGCTCCCCAGGGCATGGGAGTTCATGGAGTGTTTGGACAATGCACTCAGACATAGGGTTTGGGTTTTGTGTGGTCCTGCATGAAGTCAGGAGTTTAACGCAATAGTCCCTTGCGTGGGTCCCTTCCACTTTGGGTTGTTTTATGATTCTATGATTTCATGATATAAACTGAATCTGATGAAATTGTTTTATTGCCTTTCATTGCAGTTTTCGTTGGTTTTGTTGCTGCTTATTTCAGGAGCAGGAAACTTGGGGGGAATTTTAAAATATTTTTCCTTTTCTCACTGTTGATCCACATTCCAGTCAAAGGAATTGTAAAATTTTTTACTGGGTGATGAAAAGTGGGAAAGAAAAATCCACTTGACAGATTTCAGTTTTGGTAATGGGTAGAGGGCAGAATGAAAAGCAGGCTGTTATCTAATTCCAGGTCCAGCTTTAGAGTTAGACAGTCAAAACAGTTTTTTGTTCAGATGAGGCGTGAAAGATGCTTTTTATTTTCTTATAAGAAGGTAAACATGAATGCCCTAAAGCTAAGAATGTCTCAAAGCCATAATCTTTTGTACTTGATAAAACTGCCAACTATTTTATACTGTCAAGAGCAATACCTCAGTAATACTTTCAGGAGAACTAACTGAGGGACAAAGATCAAGCCAGGAAGAACTAGTTGCTAACAGTGTAATCTCATTGGAAAAATAGCATTCCTGGTATTTTACTACCCTAAATACTTACCATGGCTAGCAATCCAGGTCTTAACTGTCCTTCTGTGAGGCATATTTTCTTACCCACAAGACGTTCCCACCTCTTCCAGTATTCACTCTTTGCCTTCTGTTTATTGTCTGTCACCCCCCTCATATGCAGTACCCTCATATGCTTCTCTTAAGGCATCTTCCTCCCCAGATTAAAGCTTAGTTTGCATATTTGTTTTCTAGCACATTAATTATTTTTGTCTTTGACCTCTTGCAAAACATTAACTAAGGATGTTCCAAGAAATTTCTGCAGTTAATTATCAGTTACATTACTTTGCCTTCATCTTCTCAAGTCTTTAAAGCTACGTGCAGTTCTGTATGACCAAATGTTCCCCAAAAGCATTGGGTAGTATTTATATTAATCTCAGAGCTATTAGAAACTCCAACTGTAAAGCAAACACTGTAAAATGTTTTAACTTTGGACTGGTTTGGTTAGGGCCTTTCTTCTATGATTATACAAATCTTTTAAGGATATGCAAATGCTTTAAAACAAAGTCATGCATAAAAGACAACATGAGATAATAATGTCACGCTATCAGAACATCTGAGTAGAAGTGTTTTTAAAAAGATGGTATTTCATACCGGCATAGATCATTGTGTAATGTGTGCAGAGTTTAAGTTATCCTTAAGGTATCCAGTTGTAGGGTCTCCTACAACTTGCTGAATATATGCACACAAATTAGCCAAACTTAGGAGTCAGGAGGTGCATCTGTTTCCTTACAACATTAACTGTCCTGCAACTGTCATCCAAGTGGAAAATTCAGTGAATTCATCTGAACTGTTTATTTTGTGATACTGACTTCACAAGAAATAATAATCAGTTTTTTCATAAATAATTTATCTAAAAATATTTAAGCTAACCATCTCAGAAATGGGACTGATGCTGCTGCTCATTATTTGATTTTAAATACTTACATGTTGATTTTAAGTACTTGTGTCTCAAATTTAATATCAGTCTTGATGTAAGTATTTCTGGATTTAAATTGAATTGGTAATCCTTAGCTGAACTAGGTTTGATTTTTGTATCTCACATTTTGTTTTTCATGCTTTAGAATGGCTATCAGTAGAAATCCCAACAAAAGCACACATATAAAGTATGCCTGGGATAGAACAACAGAGCGTCCTGTTCTCACAGAATTGAACAGCTTGGATTCTCATAGACAGGTTTCCTATATCTACCTCTTTTTTGTTATTCTCAGAACAAAATACTTTTGTCCATACTTCACACAGAACTTTGGTGGACTTTGACAACAACCTAATCATGGAAATTAAAGGGTAAAACAACAACTCCTTGCATCCTCAAAATACCTTAGCAGAACATCTTCTACATGGTGTCAGCACACAGCATTTTTGGTGGTGAGACAGCTGCAGCAGTGTGACTGCTCCTATTATGCAGACTATTCTGCCAGTCTCCCTTCCACACTGCCAGTTACATTCAGCTGTTGTCACATTGCTCCCTTAGATTGCTAGCTGTTAAGGGCAAGAATTGGCTAGTTTTCAGATAGGGCTGTTGCCTAGTTACAGTATAAGAAGAGCCAATGCACAGCCAGAAACTATTGTGCGCTACTGCAGTGCAAAAATAGCAAGGGGAAAGTGCTAAAGGATTAGCTATTTATAGGTGTTTTGACCAGACACAGTTTTTGACCAGTACATAGGTTATGCAGCTGTATGCATTTGCACTTCTGAATGAGTCCTGAAAACCCAGACTCAGGTCTTTACCTTATACAAACCTTTATATGTAGTGATTAAAAGAAAGCTTCCAAAAGCCTCTGGTCTTGTCTTCCCAGGTTTGAAGGCTGTCAATAAAGGAAGAAACTGTATGTATACTAAGAAGGTGACTGTCATGAAAGACAGTCTTATTTAGTGTATAGTCTGCAGCTTTCCCACTCTTTTTGATATTTCTTGTACTGAACATTAAGTGAGAAACTACCAGATATCATACAATCATGATGGTATAAGCAGAACTCCAAAAATCTCCCCTTTAGTTACATTCACTGTCATAAAACTAGATTTTATCCTGCCTGTAAGCTCTCAAATACTGAGTATGTTGGGGGCTATAGCAGAACTAATCATTACCTTCTTCTCTGTGCCCCCCGGTGAAAACATCCATACAGTAGCTGCCGAACTTCTGCATCAGAATTGCCAGTTTGCGGTATCATTTATAACCTGGGCTAGAAGCTGGCAGTAAATTCCTTAACACCTCTATGCATTTTAATCAAGTGTTTACACAAAGCAGACATGGTCAATACCGCTGTTGTAGTTTATCAGTGTTCATAAGTGAACACCCACTGATGCGTGAATTACTAAATGAAGAATGAAACAAATGAAAAACTAGAAAGGGTTTTTCTTCTCAGTCTTATCTAAACAGAAGTATGATTTCAAGAGTAAATAATAAGGTTTATGTGTCTCCAAAGTGAAATGACTGTAAATAACATTTTTCAGTATATTTTCCCAGTCTTTCTTGAAATTTTACTAGATAACATTGCAGGGAGAGAAGTAACTGGAAAGTGATTTAAATGATCTAATGATGCTGCTGTCTTCTTTTTCCAGGAGAAGCTAAACTAGGAAGCATTAATGGGAAGTGTTGCTGACAAGTAACAGCATGCACGTATGTGTATTGAGAGTTGACATTCTAGTCTTACAAGCTTTTAAATATACTGATATTAACCTGTTAGGATTCTGCACAGATCAAAAGAGCAGTAAATTACCTCGTTGTTTTTTTTTTTTTCCTTAATGCTTGCAATTACCTGCTCTACCTTGATTATATTTTAAGACTATATTACAAGAAATCAATTCTGTACTGCCAAGGAATTGTTACAGCTGCCCCATCCCTGGAGACTTTCATGTTAAGGCTGGACCAGGCCCTTGGCAACCTGACCTAGTTGTGGAGATCTTGTTCAGTGCAGGGAGTTGGACTAGACAACCTTTAAAGATTCCTTCCAACAACGATTCTATTCTATGATAAAGAACTAGAACAGTAAAATCTAAACAGAGCCTCTTGGTTTCAGCTGGTCTTATCTATCTATCTATCTATCTATCTATCTATCTATCTATCTATCTATCTATTTATTCTCATTGATCATTTTTTCTCTAATTCCTTCCTCATGTAGAATAGCAATGAACTGACTTAGTCACATCAGAATTAACTAAGGTTGTTGTTTTTTTTTTTTGTCCTGTAAAATTACTGTTGTAAATTTTTTCCACTAGAGAGCAGATTTGCACTATAAAGCATGGCCTGTCCTCGCCCAGAGATGTTGAAAGACTGTACATCCTGTAAACAATATCTTTGAAATACAGTCGCCTGGCAACATGGTTGTATACCTGTTTTATTTATTGGTATCAGTCTTTAGATTTTTCCATGGTTCTTTCAATGGCTTCTTTTGGAAACTGTAATGGTTAAATATACATTTTTCAGGTCTACAGTAGAACTTTACAATTCTTTTCACATTAATCTCAAATTCAGGAAAGAACTAACTATTCAGAGGCGAGAATCTTGATCTTGTTTTAAGTATTCTACCCTGGTAAGTGTTGAATGGAAACTGATCAGCTCAAATTACTTTATGTCTAGCTCTTAACAAAGTTTCAATCTCTTACGTCAACCTTTATTTACATGGACATTACATTAATCCATTATTTGGAAGCAAGCTGAAAACACCTCTTGGCTGTCGAGGAAGTGTGATGTATGAACAATGACAGTGTGCTTTTGTGATATGTTTTCAAGCTTGTGGAGTATATAAAAAGGCAAAAGATCTTGGAAATACAGAAAAGGGAGGGTCAAAAACCCTCGCTGTTGTCCATATACCCCCCAAAGATGTAATACTTGGGCAAGAATCCTGTGCTCATTAAAATCAGTAGTAACCATGATTCGTTGATTATTCTAGGGTCTGGATCAGTCCAGATGATACTATTGGGCAAATATCCTTTCACCTTTATAGAGAACAATTAAATATCAGAAGTGGCATTAGAAAATTCAAAGTATTCTTTTTGCTTCACTGGCACAACATGGGGATAAAGTGATGCTGAATGTCACAAACTGACATGGTCAATGTATCAACCAAGTTTCATAACTAACTGTGTTGCATCTCTTTCATTATTTTAAACGTGCAATATATACTCTTCATTGTGCAATTTATTAACCAGGTAGGAGCACAGCTTGCAATATCCTATCATCAAACACTGCAGAATGTTTTCCAGAAGTTCAACAATCACATTATCTTCTATTCAAGTTCCTTCACTGGATTCCATCAATTCAAACACACATACCACTGATAAAAATGGCAATAGCAGAAGCTCTTTAAAAAGAACTTTATCTTAGGCAGAAAATATTTCAAATCTTGTAAACTCAGCCTTATATCTGACTTATATCTGAATCTAGACGAAAAGTCTGTATTTGAATTGTGTAGCAGTTTATGATGAGTAGTTTCAATACTAAGAGCCATCAACAGTTCAAGTTTAAACTTTGGTCACCTGTGAGTTATGCATGTAAGTGTGATTGTGGTGTCCTCGCCCAAGTGGACAGCTGAACTCCACCACAACCTCTCTGCCTTCTCAACAAAAGAAGCTGAGGAAATGTAAAGAAAAAGGGCTCATGGCTTGAGATAAAGATTGGCATATCACTTACCAATTAGCCTACAGACAGAACAGTCTCAGCTCTGGGAGATTAATGTGTTTTATTGCCTGTTAGTAGCAATCTTGAGCAGTGAGAAGCTATGAAAACCTTCCCCTGCAAACTGTCCTCTTCTACCTCCTCCTCCTGGACGAGCGGAAGAATGGAGAATGGAGCTATGGTCAGTCTATAATGCTTCATCTCTAGCACTCTTTCATGGTCTCTCTGTCCCCTACTGCACTGTGAACTCATTCACAGCTGCATGGGGAGATCAACTACAAGGGAACAGCCTGTTTCTCTCTAAGCCTCTCCTGGGCTGCAGGAAACTGCTGCTCTGCACCTGGAGCTCCTCCTGCCCACTCCTTCTGCTCTTACCTTGGTGCCTGCAGGGTTGGTTCTCTTACATCTCTCACTCTTCCCTCCCAGCTGCTGTTGTGCAGCAATTTTCCCTGTCTTTTGTCTGCTCTCCTAGAGTCAACCATGGCTCAGCTCTGGCAGAGGTGAGTCCCTTTGGAACAGCTAGAGATGGTTCTGCTCTGACATGGGGCACTGCTGGGCTCTGCTCACAGACATCATCTTACAGCATTCCCACTGCCAAACAAAACCTTGCCAAATATACACAATACAGTGATTAAGAAAAGCATTCATTTCATTTCATCTTTTTAAATTTAAAAAAAAAGAAAAGGATGAACATGCTTTTGCTCATGTACTATTTCTGTGTTTTGACTGAAGCTCCCGTGGGAAGTATTAAATTATGTTGATACGCAGTGTGTAAGTCATGAATGTGACAAAGAATTGACATGTATGTCCTAGGAGAACTTCAACTATAAAATCATATGTAACTCAGTTTTTCTAACATGGTGCTGCACTGCATCCGTATTCCCAAATAAACTTGTGCTACTCTTGTCTTTGAGATACCCAGTTGCTAGGGCAGAATATGCTGCTAGTGTTCTGGTTTCAGCTGGGACAGAGTTCACTTATTTTTTTTCAGTGTCCAGTATGATGCTGTGTTTTGGCTTTGGGAGAAAAACAGTGTTGATAATATGCTGATGTTTTAGTTGTCACTGAGCAGTGGCTCCGCGGAGTCAAGGGTGTTTCAACTTCTCCTACTGCCCAGCCATTGGATGGGGCTGGGAGGGCAGAAGGAACTGGGAGAGGACAGAACCAGGACAGCTGACTTAATCAGTCAAGTGAATATTCCATACCATTTGATATAATGTGAGGAAAAAAGAAAAACTTTAAAAATTGAGGGAAGTTGGCTGAGGGGACAGCTTCTTGGGAAATGGCTGTGCATAGGGTGATGGTTGATTTTGTTATCATTACTATTACTATTTTCCTCTTCTGTTTTCTATATACAAAGTTTTTATCTCAACCCATGAGTTCTACTTTGTTTTTGTTTTTTTTCTTGATTCTTTTCCCCATCCCACTGGGAAATGATGAACAGCTACGTGGTGCTGAGTTGTGGGCTGTATTAAAACACAACACTGGAAACAGAATGTATGTGTCTCTGCCTCCCAGGAAGGTTGTGATTCTTGGCCTCTTAACAGAATGTGAATTCTGATTTCTCATATTACAACAGATAAAGGAAGCAAAAGATTACTTCCTCCTGTCCTAGAATATCCAACTCAGTTTTCTAATGTTTACTACATACAGAAGCTAGTACGCTTTATGACTTCTGGTAAGATAATGTGGCAATTTGTTAACTCAGCCAGAAACCAGAGAACATTTTTGACCGTTTGATGGAGAAATGTCAATGTAGTTTAAATGACTGTTTAAAGGCATTCCTTTACACAAGATGTTCGTTTGCACTGATTGAACAAAGGTAAGGTTATTCAGAGCGACACTAAGTTCAGAACTGCAGCGTATTATGGCAGGTGAACTGATACGTGCCACTGACCTTGTTGAAGACAGAGTTCTTTTTGCTCTCCCCTCTACTCCATTTGCTACTTCTATCTGTCCTCCTTAGTGCAGCTTTCATTTTGAAGTGAGCTTAAAATGGAAATGCCAAACTCAGACACCCACAGATTCTGAAGAAACATAGTAACAATTCTGAGGCTTCAGCTCATTGCAGGAAATGTGTTTTTTGTTTGTTTGTTTGTTTCTCTTTTGGTAGTATCAACCCTTGCTATTCCAGAATGATACCTGTGATTCATGAAAAATAATAGTAGTGGTTGCTTGAAATTTCTGAACATTGACCAAGAGCTATCATTTGGTGGCCTAGTTCCAGCTGAAAGAAGTTTTGAAGGATTTCTGATACTCTTTCTGCTTGTGTGCTGGTAATTCTTAGAAATTTATCACAGCATTGACTTCTTATTTGTCCTGTAGGACATATGGTTGCACAATGTGAAACACTATGTTACAAGCCAATTGATATAAGCACTTAAAGAAAGATAACTTATTTTCTTCATGGTCTATAATAGTATCTTCAAATTGTTACTAAAGTTTTGATCGTCATACCAAGATATCTTGATATATATTGGCAATACAATCCATTGGGATACGTTAACCAGGAAAATGTGTTGAAGATCATCAAATTCAATCATAATGGTCCAGCTTTACATTATATGACTTACACAGATTCACTGGAGTAGCTGAAGGATGTCAGCTGGGTTTATTTCTTAGACCAGAAAGAAATGCAGTTTAAATTTCACTAAGAAGTCCAGCTATTTTAGCTGGCAGTCTTCTGAAGGCTTTCAGCCTTGAGCATAGTGAACACTGAAGATGTATGTTGGGTACTTCTAGTGAAAGTGTTTTATTATAGAACTGATGACATATTGCTTTGTTTGTGTTTTTATTTTATTTTTTTCTTTTACCTTATGTTGATGTTAGATAGAAGAAGTCTGTCACATATATGATACTCTTTTAATTCCTGTTCTCAGCACAGCTGCAAAGTTGTGTCTCAGATTCATTTCCCACTCAGAGAAGCGGAGATAATTTTTCTTCTCTGGAATGTACATCATATGACTGCAAGAAGCTCATGCTAAAGGAGCAGCAAAGATACTTAATATTAACTACATGATTTTAATATCTGCACAGAAAAGTTTGCAGAGATTTATCATTCTCACTTTACTTCACAGATCTTTAAGGATGTTGAAATTAGTCTCCTATGCAAAAGGTGTGAGAAGACATTTCTCCAGATGAAACATTTTCTGTAAACTTCCTATATATTCATATCGCAGTTAAAAAACTGTAGCTGAAACAGTATCTGATGTACCAGTATATTTTTACAATACTAGTCAAAGTTTAACAGCAGATTTTCTAGACAGTATTTTTAGAATATTTCCACCCCAGGACAAAGCAAAATAAATATAAATAAGCACAGTTATCCACTGTTACTGGCAGTCGGATTCCTAATTACACTTGCAGTTGCAACACCATATACTTTTTTTCTTTCTGTGACCTTACAGTGATGAATAGTTTTTACAGAAAGTAGAATCTGGACTATTGTTTCATTCTGTACCTTAAACAGTTGTGTAGTATTGAAGGTATTGTGTGTTATGTGTGGAGCTAGTGAACTACTTGGGCATTGTGGTCTTTTCCCCCAGAAGTTAATAGAAGTGTCATTTTTTGCTTCAATAAGATATTTTAAAAGCACTGTGATTGTCCTTTCAAACAATTTATTCTCTTCCCTTCCCTTCCCTTCCCTTCCCTTCCCTTCCCTTCNTTCTCTCTATTCTATTCTAGAGGAAGGGAGTGTTGATAATAGATATGTGGTTCAAAATCCAGTTTCTCTGTTAAACTGAAGAACAGAGTGAGCTTGAAGATATTTTAGAGCTTTGAAGAAGAGAAACTAGGAACTGTTGCTTACAGTTTTGTTTGTCATCCTGGTTTCCCGTAGCTCATCATTTGTTACAGAAAAAACTGTAGAATCATCTTTCATCCTCTAGTTTATTCCTTGGAGAAACTATCAGAAGTGTGGCTTTACTGCCCTATTAACCTGGAAGAGTTCCTATTTTCTTGTGTACCAAACACATATGATTTGTTTGACAGCCTTCCAACCTACACTGTTTTTGAAAGGATATTTGGCTAACTTAAATCTTTTCTTGCATTAGGATTTAATCAGCCCCTGTCCCTTTGAGATTCTGATTAAAGATGGCAGGTAAGTTTATTATCTATCTTGGTTTTTAAGTGATACGCAGAACCTGATAGAATACTCCATCAGAATAGTGCAAAATTCTGACAGAAATCTGTGAAAACCTCTATTATTTTTGCAGACTCACTGATTCCTAGTAAGTTTGCAAGATTAATTGCTAGTAAAGCAAATATAATGATCTCACTCTTGAGCGTCTTTTGTTGATGAGTTTTACTGATGAGTCAAGCTCTTTTCCAAAATGAAGTCAGGACTATTAGCTAAACCACACATGTTCTTTCCCACCAGGCAAGGCATAGTATTACAAGTACTGCTTAACTCATAATCATCAACCTAAAATACTGAAAAGACCAAGGCTGTACATCTGATACTTACATATCCTAGCCAAACCACATGAAATGCTGGGTTAAATGCAACATCAAGTTATTCCCAAGGTCTGTCACTACTATGTTATAGCCCCATCTCTGCATTTGTAATGGTGAACTAACTCCCTTAATTGTAACTTAGCTAAAGAAAGTGACTAGAAATTATAGTGGGAGGCAGAAGGAAAGAGGAGTGATGCAGCTACCCCTCTTACCCAGATTTCTCCATCTTTTTTAATTTTGTTTGCTAGTTTGTTTCCTTAGCTTTGTGAATCTCCAGGATGTTTTTGTTAAGCAGAACAATGATTATTTTAGTTGCCAGTGTATGACCCTGGCTCTGGTGACTAGAAGCTTCATCTTTTCCTAAAGCTCTGAGGAGGTACTGCTGGAACATGATATAAAAAACTGTAGGTGATCAACTTTAGTGCTCACTTTTTATCTATATGCTGTGTATGCATTAGGTTTGCATGTAAAGTCGCAGAATAATAATGCATACAAATTACAAATTCTGTTGTTTTCATTGTGACTACAGTCTAGAGTTACAAACTGTAGAACTTTATCTGATTTGGTGTTTTTTTTGTTTTGTTTTGTTTTTCATTTGTATTAAAGGGGCAAATATAAATACTTCGCAAAAAAAATCCAAGTGTTTTGTGAACACCCCGTTTGGCAGCCCATTCCAGCTCCTGACCACTCTTTCAGAGAACAGATTTTCGTAACATCAAATCTGAATCTTTCCTGATGCAACTTGAGGCCATTATCTCTTGTCCTGTTGCTAGCTGGCAGAAGAGGCCAACCTCCACCTCACAACGACCTTTCTTCAGATAGCTGTACTGAGCAATAAGACCTCCTTTGAGCCTCCTCTCCTCCAGACTAAACAATCACAGTTCTCTCAGTCACTCCTCATAAGATTTGTGCTCCAAACCCCTCATCAGCTTTGTTGCCCTTCTCAGGACGTGTAGTGAGGGGCCCAAAACTGAACACAGTACTCAGGATGAGTCCACCCGAGTTGAGTACAGAGGGGTGATCACTTCCCTGCTCAAGCTGGCAATGTTATTTCTCATACAAGCCAGGATGCCACTGGCCTTCTTGGATACCTGGACACACTGCTGGATCATGTTTAGCCAAGTGTCAACCAATACTCCCAGGTCTGTTTCCTCCACACAGTCTTTGAGCCTCTCTGCCCTAATCCTGTATCATTGCCTTGGCTTGATGTGGCCAAAGTGCAGGACGCAACACTTCATCTTGTTGAACTTCATCCCATTGGCCTCAGCCCAGTGATCNTGAGTACAGAGGGGTGATCACTTCCCTGCTCAAGCTGGCAATGTTATTTCTCATACAAGCCAGGATGCCACTGGCCTTCTTGGATACCTGGACACACTGCTGGATCATGTTTAGCCAAGTGTCAACCAATACTCCCAGGTCTGTTTCCTCCACACAGTCTTTGAGCCTCTCTGCCCTAATCCTGTATCATTGCCTTGGCTTGATGTGGCCAAAGTGCAGGACGCAA
>VXAB01009294.1:628898-656196 GCA_013399175.1 Odontophorus gujanensis | reverse complement strand
GAAGAGAGCCAGATGAATTCCCAGCCCCTTCAAAACTCTTTCTGCGTGCTGTCATATGGTATGGAATATCCCTTTGGCCAGTTTAAATCAGCTGTCCTAATTCTGTTCCCTCCCAGCTCCCTGGTCCCTTTGCTGAGAATGGCCTTGGCTCTGTACAACACCGCTTAGCAGCAGCTATAAACATCAGTGTGTTATGAACATTGTTTTTCTCCTAGAACCAAAGCATGGCATCATATCAAACGCACTGAAGAAAATAATTCCATCTCAGCCAAACTAAGACTCTAGAGCTCCTCTAGGATAAAATATATCTTAATGTGTGGAAAACAAAGGTGATTTCATATTCAAATCTATGTACAGGTAATACTGAATGAGAAGGGAGCCTTTAGCATTGTTATTCATCTAGTTTTAATTAAAAGCACAGATTAAGTACTTCTAATGCTTGAGAGAATTACTTATTTGTTGCATGTGTTTACTCAGTCCTGGTAAGACTTCTGAGTTGAGGAAATTGCACAAAGCAATAAACTGTCCTCCAGTAACAATTCTCTCCTATACTCTTGTGGTGGATTTGTAAAGGGAAGCAGCTCTTCATGATCTTCTCAGAGGAACAGTGCATTTCTTGGAAAGGGAAAGGTCACTGTCTTCAGTCTGCCACTGTAAATAGTCAGTATGGAGCTCTGTAATTTGTAACTAAGTGATGTCTGACAAAACCAATGAGTCTGTTTTACCGTACCTACAAAAATTAAAGCTGCTGTTGTTAAGCCATGAATGGAAAATATCTCCAGAAAGCTCACTTAATCTTGAAGCAGATGATATCTGAGTGCTTTCTCAAAGGTGAAATAAATAACATTTTACAGGTATATACACTTTAAAAAATGTATATATGGTTTCATGTCAGGTGACATTGATGTATCTTAATTGCTTGCTTTGGATATCAACAATTAAATGGCCAGGTTTAAGATATTTTGTATAAATGTATGCGTATGCGTTTATAAATTAACATAACCATTGCAAGTAAAATGTCAGCACAAATATTCTCTCTTTGCTCTTTTTGAGTCATAGTAAACAGTACAATCATGATTCTATGGCATAGTGAAGCATCATGTAAGAAATCCCCAAGCTGCCTTCAAGCAGTCGACTGTGTCAATATGACAAAGTACAACGTCATGAAACAAAGCTAGTGCAGGTCCCTGAAGCTTTGTATTCACATTACATATTCTGCAGTCATCTCCTTCCAGCTTGGAGAAGCCCTGCTAGCACATACATAGGGATCTTGGCATCATGTTCCCTTGCTCACTGTACTTATCCTTTTGTAGGTTGGGCAAAGCGAAGTGAGCCATGCAGCTCACATGATATTCTGTATGTTCTTGGGTGACCAGTACAGCTAAAGGCATGGTTTGTACTACTAGGATGACAATTCAGTATAAAATTCTATTCCAGAGTGTGTTGATTCATGTACTGTGAATAGCAATAAAACTGGTTGCCACATTAACGTATTACTGAGCCAACTAAATATTAAAACATCATTAAACTTCTATTTATGGCTTCTGCTGGAATCTGCCTAGAGATAAACTATATCCTGAAGACATTCATCCCCCCCAAATCCATTTTAAAACAAAACACAATCTGAGCATATGATTTTTTTCACACTTTGCATATCTAAAAGGAGGTAGTTTTCACTAAATGCTGCTTGTGCTGCTGAAACAAGATGCAATCAGCACTGTCATGTCAGTTTACAGATGCATGGTCTGAAAAAATGAAGACGCCAAAATTTCAGTCATATATTAAAATGTTTATTTGCGGCCCAATTTGATTCAAACAACACTGAAATAGANTGTTCCCTTGCTCACTGTACTTATCCTTTTGTAGGTTGGGCAAAGCGAAGTGAGCCATGCAGCTCACATGATATTCTGTATGTTCTTGGGTGACCAGTACAGCTAAAGGCATGGTTTGTACTACTAGGATGACAATTCAGTATAAAATTCTATTCCAGAGTGTGTTGATTCATGTACTGTGAATAGCAATAAAACTGGTTGCCACATTAACGTATTACTGAGCCAACTAAATATTAAAACATCATTGAACTTCTATTTATGGCTTCTGCTGGAATCTGCCTAGAGATAAACTATATCCTGAAGACATTCATCCCCCCCAAATCCATTTTAAAACAAAACACAATCTGAGCATATGATTTTTTTCACACTTTGCATATCTAAAAGGAGGTAGTTTTCACTAAATGCTGCTTGTGCTGCTGAAACAAGATGCAATCAGCACTGTCATGTCAGTTTACAGATGCATGGTCTGAAAAAATGAAGACGCCAAAATTTCAGTCATATATTAAAATGTTTATTTGCGGCCCAATTTGATTCAAACAACACTGAAATAGATTATTATTATTTTTTAATATTTTATTTTAATAACATAGGTATCACTTTAATTCAAGTTTCTCTAGGAAACTGAAACCTTAGATTTCAAAACTGTGCTGTGTAAGAAGGGAAATCTGAGTTACGTCCACGCCTTCATGTTGTAGCTCAAAATTTACATTGCTGCTTTTGGAGCATCAGCATTGCAGCTATAAAAGAAAGAAAACATACAGTTCACTTAGCATCTACCACAAGAAATATTTCCTAACAAATAGTAGTGTTCTGCAGTATGGTCTTAATTAGCTTTTTTGAAGTCAGAAAATGAATTTTTTCAGACCTTTTCTTCTCTCAGCTGCTATGTGATGTAACAATAGCAGCACAAAGGAGAGTAGCCAGCTGATGCTGTGGTTAATTCGAGGGTGGGTGCTGAGGATTATGTTCGTAATTTGCATGTGAATGTAGTGCCCTCTTTTTAATAGTTTGCCCACCTTTTGCACCAACAAGCTGTGTTTGCAGCTGGAGTCTGACGAGCAGGTGTTGCTCATATGTAGATATGCAGTTAAATTGTACCTACAAATCCTTTGGGAAAAATCTGACAAAAGTGCCTTGAGGAAATCACAGTTTGTGACATGGGCTCTGCCAGGGGAAGCTGTTCAGCGGCAAGCTGACTGGAAGGGGCAGGGTAGCATCTTCCATAAGAAGTTATGTCATTCCACTCTCATTTTAGGATTCATCTCACATAAAACAATTTATCAGTAACTTCAGCATTAGAAAGACCTGAAAGCCCCCTGTGATATGTGACTTTCAGCAAAAGTTGATGACGTATTCATATGTGTCCTGTGGAATTGAACTGGCCAGGTTCATTCTGCTTCTTCCCAGAGGAGGAAAATAAGGGAAGCAAAGAAAAAATACTTCATTTTTATGTTATACTCATGTATCTCCAGATCAATGGAGAGCATTTAGCTGGCACTTAGATTTAGTTAGCTCTGGCAATAGTATCTAGACTTAAAGGCATTTACTGTTCCCGGAGGAGGGCTCAGGGACTCACTGGAAGCCCTGTTTCAGAAAAGGATATTTTCTATGGTCTCAAGAGCTCCAAATAATCCCTAAAATTTTGAGAAGTTAATTTTGTTTCTATTTCAGAGACCAGCAGACTTGATTCATGTCAGGCAATGGGGAAGGGAAATTTCCAATCAGGAAGCCACAGTGAGCACAAGAAAGTACAGAAGGATAAAGAAACTGGAGAGAGGGGAAGGAGAAAGGTAGGCTTCATTTTCTGCTTCCCCTCCCTTTAATGGCAGGAGTCCTTCAGTGAGGCCTAAGGTGCCATTAGGGAACAACTCTAACACTTGACTGAGGCAGGAAAAAGATGTCCTAGAGAGACATTTCATCTAGTAGCAACTGTAGTGGGCACAAAACTTGAAAGGGAGCAATGCCACTTGTACTGAGAGTATTGCTTAGGCTGAGGGACTGGAGGTTTCACTGTTTCACTAAGCGGTGTCCCAGGGAGTGACACAGTATTAGCCTCTCAGCCTTTCTTTCATGCTCTCCCAGGTGAGTTCTGCTCATTCTGCTCACAGCAGTTTGCTGTGCCTCTGAATCACTTGGTGCGTTGCTCACCACAGCTACAGGGGAACTGTAGCTGCTCTGTGCATCAGATTTAAGCAGTACAAGTGACAATAACAAGCGGTTTCCTCCTGAGAGGAGGCAAGGTTAAGTGGCTGAGTCATGGACTTTCAAAGGGAAGGTTTCTCCAGAGCAGTATGCTACAGGTAACAATACTGCATTGCTTTCTCAAGGTCTGACATCAAGTTGAGCATCGTGTCTCTTTGCAAAAGGTCAGCTTGACATGAAAAATAACAACTAATGCACCTTTCAGTTAATTTGTGCATCGAATTAATTACTGTTATGCTGGACCCATAACACATATAGAAAGACTTTGGTTCAAGTGGTGTTGTGAGAAAAGATAATGACAAAACATCTATTCCTGTTACGAGTTGTGGCTAGAAAATATCTATTTTTTGCTTTCTTCAGATACACTAAAAACAGCATGGAGATCACTGGCTTTAATGAGAGTGGGTAACTGCCCTTGATTTGTAGAACTAAGGAGCAATATTGGAAAGATGCAGCCTCACTTCAGAAAGGATTTTGGAGAAGTAGAAAGCATTCAAAGGGTTGTAAGAATGCTTGTCCTCCTGACAAGTTACATAGCTGCAAATTAGTCTCCAACTTTTTAAAATAAAGATATGAGTAGATGATAACAAAATGCAGATTGCTGCTTTATTCATCAAGAGAAAGCATAAGTTTTAAAATCTACAGTCGAACACATTCAGTGAGAAATGAGGTGATTTTTCATTTGTTGGAATGAGAAAATAGCTGTGCACAAGCACAGCTTCCTATGGACTTACTCATAGAAGCTGACTAGCATCGTCTGCATCCTACCAGTCAGGCTGACACCGATGCAGTTGATTCTGCCTTGGAGCAAGAGAAAGCACAAAGTGGCATTGTTCCACATTTATTTTCTTTTGTTTCTTCCCTTTTTTTCTTCTAATATTCCTTTGTTAAGGGAAGCATAGTCTTGTACCTTTGCAAAGCAAATCCCAATGATTCTCACTCAATGTAGGAGTTTTTCAGCATGTGTTCTGGCTCTCAGAAGTCCATGCTGATGTAGCTGAACACGCTCTGAAATTGCTTCAGGTGCTTGTTAAAATATTCCACTGTAGCATGATGGCTGTAGGGCAGGAACACTGTTTTCCTGAGTGGGTTGGTCGAAAGCTTACAGTACCATCCCTTTTAAATGAACTCAGATGTACTGCTCTAGCTTGCTCTGCGGACCCTCTCACTTTGATCTTCTGTTTTATACTTAGTGCAGCTTCTGAAGTGATTAAGAACTTCAGCCTGAGAAATGGTTTGCATGGTAATCAAGTCCTTCATTCAGAATATACAGGTGCAGGCTCTTGTATCTGACTTCTGAGGGGGAAAAGGGAGAGTGAGAAGAAAAAAAATAAAAAGTATAGTTTGAAAATGCAGTACTGCTGACTAAGTCTGTTGGGGTATCAGTGCTGTTGTCTGGAATTCCATGGGATTTGAAAGCAGCAGGAAAACAAGTAGCATGTGTTGGTATGAGGCCACTGTGGAATACAGGCAGACAGTGATACATCATTTTGAGGAACGAAAAATATGTAAGCATTGGAAGTTACTGTCATCTAATGCTTGTCATCCTCTCTCTGATATGTGGTATGCATCAGTTGGTGTTAGCAGTGGGCATCTTTTCTTCTGCTGTCTCCGCTAGGGCTTTCATACACACAAAAGTCACTTTCTTATTTTCACCATTAGAACTGCAACGGTTATAACTTAAAGCCAAGATAGAACCATGCTTATATAGTTTTGATTCCTTTTCCACAAGCAGCTCTACATAAACCATGAGTCTGTATGCAGACAGCTTAGCTGATCTGAAGACATTCTGAACTGGATTCTCACTAATTATCTGTACAGCTAGCCTTCAATATATTTAACAGTAGATTCCAAAGAGAAATCATCAAGTTATTCTCTTGTGCTCTTGTAGAAACGATTATATTTTCCTCTTATTCTCCACAATATTTCCTGCTCACAGTTTTGACATGAACCTAATCTCCTTATTTTTTAATTCTTTTTACCTGCTTTTTGCTGTAACAAGCTTTCCATTTAAATGTCTAATTTCTGATATGTTGCCTTTGAATTTTTACTTTTCACAACCATTTCCATCTGTAATATTACATTGACTTCTATAGGGGTTGACAGTAATGTACAACCTGGAAAATGGACCAAGACTTTCCAAACATTCTGTCTATCCAGTCAACAATTCTTTATTCTTTGTTGAACAATGATATTAAATACTTAAAGCATCCAAAGAGCTTGTTAGTCTGTCTTGCTGCTTTTGGATACTTTTGGATGCCAGGGGAGGACAGTCAGATTAGGTGTCAATTGTCTGTATCACTAATAACTGGCACCAGTATCTCTCTACAAATATGCATGCGCTATTTTTATTCAGATGGAGTAATGCATATGAAACTGTATAGTATGCTGCTCATAATGGAATCTTTTTGTTCTTGCTCGCTTGATTGAAATTGAAGGGGAACACACACAGCCTTATGAGTTTTCACTGTGTCTTGTTTCAGATGCAGAGATTAGCAGAAATCCCAAATGCTAAAAATTCATGCAAAATATGCAAGGTCAGGGTAAGGTTTACAATAACCAGGTCAGTTCTCCAAATATGTCTACATCTAGGAGTAGATCTACCGGCAGTTGAAGCTGCCACATGGAGGGCAGTGATAATTCTTAACCAGCAATAAACCTTAAAATTAGCTTAAAGCAACAAAAGAAGGTTAGGATGTCTGTCTCATCTTTGCTTGAGATTGTTCATACAGGAGAAAGGACACTTTGTGAACTTGTTTCCTTCAGAATTTAATAAAATAACGTATATTCTTTGCAACTGCTAGCTCCCTTTGAGAACAAAACTGGATATACCAAATGCATGTCAGCAATAGGAGTGCTTGATCCTGAATTATTTTTCAGTTAAGTTTGGAGCACTTATAGTGGTAGGCCATTAAACTGGTTATCTGATTGAGTTAACCTGTCTTTCTACAAGTTAGATGAGATGTAAGCAGAAACAGAAAATTCTGCTTCCAGAAATGTGCAAGTTTTGAAGAGAGAAGTTGAGGAAGATATAATCTTTTTTTTACTAATGTATTTTGCCAAAAATTATATTTGAACTTTTAAAGTATTTTTAAGGATTTTTTGAACTTGTTAAGTATTATTAAAAATCCATATGCACATTTGCTGGAAATTTTTGTAGAAATAAGAATGCAGATTCTTTCTTGACACTCATTACTTATATATATTTTGTGTTGTTAAAGGAGATGAATTACTCAAGGTCAGCAGCAGTATCAGAAAAGCAGCTGATGACATACAGCCTTGCAGGCTTAACTTTGGCACTTGAGGCTTCTCTTAGAAATCTGTACCCAAGTATTGTATGAAAACATAATGTTCCCAAGTTTATTCTTACATGCTAGATGATTCATTAAAAGTGTAGAAAAAAACTAATTAGTCACTGCCTTTATTTCTGTAATCAGAACATGACTTTTGACCTTAGTCTTGTAGTCTCAAACCCATTGTGTTAGAGATGGAATGTGAAATGTTCATCTAAAGAATGTAATAAACATGTTTTTGCTTTGTACCAGAGGAGCAAATTCACTTGGTACCACTTGCCCAGTTGGTCTTGAATTTAGAAATTTCAGTGAAATTGAATACCTTCTGAGTGTAAAGAGTACAGGTATGGAAACTGGGTTTTTCCTCCAGAAACAGTTCTGTGACCACAAGGACTGGGATCCAGGTGGCAATATTGTAGGCCTAAGGTAAAATGACCTTTTTTTAAACTGATGTTTATCCTGAGGATAAACTTAACTACTGTTGTGTGAATCGCCTGTGAAGGTGTTATTGTGTTTCAAATTTCAAGTAAAATGATTTAAATTTCTATTATATTTGTTATTACACTGATTCTTTTCTGAGTTTCAAGAGAAAGGGTAAAACGAAAGCATGAAAATCCTCAGATGTAAAGGGAAGAAAAACACTGGCAGTTTAGCTCTATTCATCCACCTTCATGTGAACTGGCAACTAAGAGTGGCTGACAAGGTTGGGTACAGACAGGCAATATTTTAGGCTGATTGAAGCAGTTCTGCAACTTGATGTTCTGGGAATTAATGAGATTTTGGAAGTCTTGAGTGGGAGGAGGACCGATTTGCCCCAGTCTTTCCCTACCAGCAGTACATCTTATCAAAGACACTACCTTTATGGTATTTTTTACTTATGTAGCTTAAGTGAACTGAATGCCTTCCATTTTTCTTCTTCCTCTGGAGTAAGGCCCAACCCCTTTGATCACAGAACAGCAAGACAACTTTTTCTGACTTGGGCTTCTGAACAATTTTACAAACTTTGAAAGGATGTAGTAGAATTAAGATATTTATCAAATTGAAAAAAAAAAAACAACATTAAATTATTTGGATAATAAAAGTTCAAGTTTGGATTTTCAAAATGTAGAGAAGTAATTAAATACAAGCTAGAAGGCTAACTTTGGAGGAAATTTCCAGCTTTTTCTTCTGGAAGGAATTCTTTCTGCTGAAGCCCACACCTCCGTCACCTTTAACCTGGTGTCATGCTCTGCTTTTTTATGTCTGTGGTGTTTTTGTAATGACTAGCTATGCTAACTATGTCCAGAACAACATCCTATCTCTTCCTCATGTCTCCAGCATTCTCTAATCTTGACACTCCAGTAACATCTATAACTTTTCTGCTGTAATATTTATGTGAGTGTAAAGTTTGTTTTGCTACAGAGCTATGTCAAGAGCATCATGAATAGGTGGGGTCAATTCTTGTATTTAGATACCATATACAGATTATCTACGAAGACCAAGGGGGTGAGGAAGATGCTGACACCAGCTTGTGTTCCTGGAAACTTGTACCACCAGGTGGGAGTGCTGTCCCTAGGAAAGGTTGCTCCTTTTTAGCAATGCTTTTTCTCTTTCACTTGAGTTTTAAGTTGATAAAATCTCAGAGGTGCTCATTCCAAGCTCCACTTGACCTAGAAATTTAATTTCAGACAATTTCTGTTGTAAAGCTCATGGAGTGTAAGTGAGTAATGTTTCTCTGTCATCTATAGAGATGTTTGGATCACTCGGGTGTGTCTCAGTTAACTGACAAAGTCTAATTAAAGGAGCTCCAGTGGTAGGGCCTGTGCTTAGGAAATAGAATATCTCGGGGAAGATAAGTTAGATTAATCAGGAAGAGAGAATAAATTATAGAAAAATAACTAAATATGTAATGTCAAATTGTATTCTAATATAGTAATCCTTTAAGAAATGTTTATGTAACTTTCAGGAAACTCTACCAAGAAAAAAAATAGAGAGTAGAAAGAATATAAACAAAGGAGCTTAGTACTCCAGTAACTCAGAAATTGTCATGGGGCTGTTCATATGGTGAGCCCATGATAAGAACCAGAAAAACTCCTCAGCCACCAGTACAGGAAAGTGAAAACTTCATTAAAGGGGACTCCAGAGACACTGACTCTCTGGGACAGTTTGAGAATAAATCTGTAGAATTATTTTATTATTAAATTTTTGGAAACAAGAAACAGATCAGCCCCTAAGCACAGCATTTGATCTATAGGTTTGAGAAAGCAGTGGTCTGGCATTAGCTTCTATGTCTCTCCCAGTGACAATCCATATTCTTCTGGTCCAAGATACTCATGGGAAAAACATTGCTTCCTGCAGTACCAGTCTTGCAAGTTGATTTAATAAATTTTCTAGTGCTGGAGTGTGTTATGTGAGCAATCTCCCATATTGCCATTAAGATAAAATTACTATCCTGCCAAGCAGATGGCTTCTATCAGGATTGTGCTAAAGTGCTGCTCCACTCTGAGGCATTCCGGCATCACATACATCTCCCTAGTACTGCATGAGTGAAACTAAATCACATTAGTAAGTTCAGTCACAACTGTCACCCTTATCCCCTGTATCTCCATAACCCCTACATGCAGCAAAGTGTTAAACAGGTGCTGTGCCTCTGAGAGAATAGTCCTGTTCTCTCCTTTGTGACTCCTTACATGCTGAAAACTAAGCATGGATTTAAGTATGTTACTTAGTCCCCGGGTAGAAATCAAGAACAGGAAGTAAATAGTTCTGCCTCCTCTGGGAAGTAACTCTCCCAGTTCATTCTCTCAATATTGTGGGAAACTGAAGCGGGTTGCCCTAAACCAAGAGGGAGAATCCTACTGAATTTATTGCACTATTGAGTGCACTTCTATAACAGTTTTCATATTAAGTTTGTCGCATTGTGACCTCCTTGAAAGAATAATTGCAACTTAGAGCAAGTAAGGGCTGCAAAACAGTCCTTGAAGACCCTTTCATAATCAAATTGTGTTTCCATACTGAAACAAAAGCCATACTGGCTAGTCATCCTTATAAAGTTGTGATTTCTGTCTTTGATAAACAAAGTTCCTTAAAAGCCTTTAAACAATTTAATAACTTCTCTGACAGAAACTCCTATTTATGGCGCTAATCAAAACCCATCAGGATCCCTGCAGGCCAAATACCTAGGCTACTATCTCTATGGCCTTCCTAGCAAGTCTGTTTATTCACAGCAAAGGTCTCCAAGGTGTCTTATAAACATTCTTTATGAAGTTCTTTTCACTTCGTTGTATTTTGTTAAGGCTCATAAAAGATCTACCAATAATGTTGTTCCAGCTCACCTCACATATAAGCATACTGATGCTTTAATCACCCTACCAGATTAAGAACATTCCATTGTTTATTTACTTCTGATTAGATGAACAGATTTTTTATTAATTAAATAGTCTATCCATACAGTCTCCATTGTACCAATTTCCCATTGATGACAGTATAAATTTGCATTTGAGGAAGGTAAAATAATGAGTCTGCTGAAGACTACATAACAATAAGGTCAGATTTTTCCTACATAAGAATATCATGGCAAATTAGATATTGGATATACTTAGCAACTGTTTAAAATTAAAGCACCTCTCCCAGGGGGATGCTGGCTTTTTGAAGATGTACAAATTGTTTTCATTTTAAAGGTATCTTTCCACTGGCAACAACAAAATATAACTAATGCCAACAGAGTCCAAAAATCCAAATTGTTCAAGCTCTTGTGACACTTTCACAGCATTTTAATTGTTGAATTTTCTCCTTAAGATGTGGCTAGCAAGTTACTTCCTTCTCTCCATACAGTCAGGTGGTATAACTAAAATTTGCATACATTTTTTTCTTTCTCTTCGTGTTTTATTATACTGCTCTATTCTTTCTTCTAGAAACTCGTATTGCGCTTCCTTGTAAATGTATCTATCTATTCATTAGCCAGAATGTCTATAAATATTAGATTGTTTTGAGGAGGCAGTGCCTAATTTGTCAGATGAAAATATTTTTTTCTTGCTTTCTAGCACATGAACTGTGATGAGTGCAATTGTGTACTGAGATGCATTAAAACCAGAAGTTACAGCTGTTTAGCTGGTGGGTGCTTTGAGTGTTATACAAATGACCCAGCTGAAGAGAATTGAAGCCACAGTGAAAATCCCGTTACTATCTTCAGAAATGTATAGACAGGAAAAAAAAAAAAAAAGAGACTTTATGAAGAAGTTCCACCCTATCCCTTTAAGGATTTTTTTCAGTCACAGGTACATAGGAGCTCAGTTGATGCACAAAAGTATCTGGAATGATATTTCAGTCCTTAGATTTCATTGAAAAACTATTTTCTTTTTTCCCTTCATTGAAGCCCCTCAGACTATCTGGTTACAGTATGTCTCAAAATATCCCCTGGCAGCTAAATGAAAGGTAGTAAAATGATTTTTTTTTTCTTTTACCTCTTTTCCAAAGTGCAAGTACTCTGAAATGCATCAGGCAGTGTAATAGTAACATGTTGTACATACCCTGAAATAGAAGAGGTGTAAAAAGATGTTGGCAATGAGAGTTGTTATTAAAAGTGCCTGTCCTTTGTCAGATAGTTTTGGAAGAGGAGAGAGGCACTGCAGGGAATGATATTCACACCCACAGCCACATGTCCATTTGTGCTCACACATGCGTTTTTCAAAACACGACAGTATGCGCTGACAGCTTGCGAAGGATCAGCATCAAAAATTTCCTTTGAGTCATTTCTTAGCCTCCAGCAGTGGCTGGAAAAAGTGTTTGTGATCAAACTGAAATGTAAAACTGCGGTACTATAAATAGTAGCAAGTTCTTCTTATTGGAAGAAGGAGAATATCCTTCCCCAATACTACATGGGATTCCTCCTGAAGAGAAATTCAATGAAAACATTCCTTCTGCATATTTTTGATATTAAAAATGTAGATGTTTGATTACTGCAATAATTTTTGCTTGAGCTTAAGTACTGGTAATGCCACTGGAAGAAAAGTTTATTGTCACTGTTACATTAGAGCATACTCAGTGCATAATTGATTGATTTTAATTCTGCTGTGGTCCGTAGTGAGACACATTGGGCTGCAGCCTTTGTTGACTTCATTGGAAATACCATGTTGAGTCACAGGTACTAATATTTTGCTGTCTTACAGTTGATTTACTCCATATTTTAGAGGCAAAATTCTCAACCTTCCTTGCCCCATTACACCTAATTTTCTCATCTGTATGTTTCTTGTACCATACCCCAGTCTTAGTTTTTCCAGCTCATCCTTGTCCCAGTCCCTTCAATCTTGACTCTTGTAACATGAAAATAGAAATGAGGACCTGCTGATGATACCCATGTGCAGTGCACAAAAGGTTGCTTGAAGGGGTTTTATGTGACACTAGAGGTTCTGGGAGTGCCTTTTCTAGGTCATTTCTCCTGTTGCAAACACTACCTTAACTTTTCCTCTTTCCTATGGTGGGAATACAGGCTTAGGTTGCTGGATTGCTTCAAGGTGGGAATGATTCCCAAAGAAGGGGAGGGCAGACTGAGAAAGAGATACAAGTTATGCTGTTTGCCCTTTAGAGACCCTTTGAGGCAATTAGAAACAGTATTTCCTATAGCAATGGCAAGAAAATTCTTAAGAATGCAAAGCACTATCTTATTACTGAAGATTTCCAGACAAGATCTTTCTTTCTCTTCTACTTACAAGACTGTTCAAACACATTCCTCTCATGCATGGGCAGTCACTGTTGCAGTTAGATAGTCACTAAACTACTCCAGCTAAAATTTCGTCTTTTAACATGCTCCTGAAAAGAATACCACAGACGTTTTATTCAAGATTTGCAGCATTGAAGAGAGGCACATTACTGATGTCCTTGCAATGGGTGTGTTCACTTTGATACTGTTTGCAGCTGATAGTGATAAAATATGCAGTCTGACTTCCAGAGACAGTGTAACACCCTTAGAATATGATCAGACTAGGCTGCTCCTTGTTTTCCAGCTAGAGCTCAGGGCCTCAGTTTTAACACATAACATTTCAAATAATCTGCTTGGGAGACTGTCCCACACCAATTTATTTGATTTCTGTTTTAAAAGACAAGTGAACAGAAAGGGGTTTTTTTGCAAGCTTTTCTTAGGACTGAATAATTGGTATCTTTGGGTTGGGAGTTCCACAGTGTTGAATGTTTGTTTTTTTCACAGTGAAATATATTTAAAGAAAATACATTGGCTTTTGTTATTTTCTTGTTACTACTCTAACAGTACAGATTGAGTATCTGTAGCTATTCTAAAGAATGATTCCTAAAATGTGTATGGTATAAATCTAATAGAGATGCATGACTTACATGCATACGATGTTTTAGTAAGAACTCAAGAGGCAGGTTGTTTATAAAGTGAATAGAATTCTGTTATCTATCGTAAATATCCTGCTGGGAATTCACACAGAACATGTGTATGTGCAACAGCATAGTGGCAGTGCGTGTAGTGATGTGATTTTAGGAGATACAATTCCGTTTACTGTCAATAACATTCCTGATTGTTGGTTATTCTTGTGTCTGTGCCAAGAAAAATTTCAGAAAATTGTCAGGAGTTATTTCAAGATCACAGGTCTTAATGGGTATGACTATGATTCCTCTAGGGAGAAGAACATTATCTTTTTCATTCTTTGCAGTTATCCTTTCTTTCTACAGCACTGAAAACAAGTGATAATTTGTTCTGTATGAAAGCCATCTACTAATAGCAGAGCTCTCACCAATACAGAGACAAAACCAAACTTTTATTTAGGACCCCAAATTCAATATACTTGAGCTCAATTCTAGTTCTGTCATGGATTTTCCATTTGGCTTTTGACAAGTGCCTTAGTTTCCCTGAAGAAATTTCTCATCTATGAAATTGATTAATGATACTAATTTCTGTAGCTAATCTAGTTAGAGAATAAAATATTCAGAACGTGGGCTGTCTTCCTGCATGAATACACAGAACCTAGAGGAGTGGGAATTGGACTTAGGTGAGCAGCAATGTTTGATTGGAGGCAGCACGTGATGAGAAGGCCTTACTCCAAAACTTCTGTGCCTTAGCCTTCTGTCAGTAAACAAGGACAAGGTCTCCTGATCTTGAAGACATGTGAGAAAGCCTGCTGAGTTAGTTATCCGTGCCCCATTAAGTGAGGTGTGTACTGGATTCATTAGGTACTGATAGCTGTGGATGAAAAACAGAGGTATATTTTAATTTCTCCATTCCTGCTGACACGTTACTATTTTTTTTGCATTGACAGCATTTTCAGCCTTAATGAAATGTGCCTGTGTTTCTACATATGCAGATTAAATGGCATGAAGCGATGTTTCTTTTTGGCACAATGTATGTCTAGGCTGTTTGTATACCCTCTGTAGTCCTAGACATTGCTTCCTGGGAGTGTCTCTCTAAATATCTGCTTTGAACATCATTCTCTGACTTTCCCATGTGAGGAACACATGCTAGCTAGGACTGGCTAGACAAGCCCACAGTGCAGAATTGGTTTTCTTGTTTCACAGGGTACTGATGACATCAATGCTTTTGCTGTGAGATTTTTGCCTTTTGACATGCTTTCAGACTAAGAGTAAGCTGGTCTACCTGAGAACATCTTCTTTATTCTTCTCCATACATTATCTTTGAGACTGGAAAAATTGTATGTGACTTCCTTAGAATATTAGACTGTGATTCAATTGCTTTTGGAAAGCAGGGAGGAATAACAAAAGCAAACAAAAAAAACAAACCAAAAGAACAACAGAAAAAAACAGTGAAACCCACTCTGCAAATAAGAGATATGGAGACTGTTGATTTAGGATTTCACAGAAATTATTTGTTCCGATTTCCCATTATCTACTACTAAAGTAAAATTACTGCAAAGTAAATAGGAACAAAAGCATTTCAGGAATAGTGACAAAAAGGTAAAATGACCTCAGAGCCCTGTGATGTCACCAGTATTTTCCTTAACATGGTGAAAATGAATATTTACATCCTCTTCAAGCATATATCATAAGACTTCACTTTTTATAGCTTCATGCTTGTCAAGGCTTTGTGAGTAAAAGTCTGAGGCTGTAAAATGTTATAAATATCTCAGCACGTGTCCGTCCATCCGTCCTTATTTAAGATCTACATGTCTTGTAATCTTTCCTCTCATTTTATATATATATTTTTTCTACAGGTGTGTTTATTGTTGTACTCTTTCATGTGTTACTTGCCTACGAAGGTCATGTTTTTAGGCTCTTTTAATGTAAGTATTTTCCCCTCCCACACATTAAAAAACATTAAAAAATCATTACATGCAAGATAATATTATTTTCAATACAACATTTTTAATGGGGAAAAATCACAACCTGTTGTTTTGTGGTTAGAGACTATGTTTAGTTACTCTAACTTCTCAGGGTTCTGACTGTTCTCTAGTACTGAAAAAATTTCTAAAATATGTTGTGTTAAGAAACCAAGTACCTAACCACAATCCAATACTGTGCATTGGAAACGAAAGCCCTCAGTAGGAGTAACTGAGATTACATGCATTCCTTGGCACATCTCTTCTCTTGAAAACTTCTCCAGACCTTGAATAGCAGCTGTTTGTCATCCCTGGTAGAAACACATTGATCCACTATCAGTGAAGAATGGTTTTGGAAATAATGTTTTAAATTTCCTGAGATAAATCTCAGCTCCAGAGCATTGCATTGAGCATGAGAAATACTGAGGCTTTAACTCATTCTTAGAACTTTCCTTTGTTTATATGGATTAGAATGAACTAACATGGCTTTATTGAGTTCTTTTGTTTTTCTATATCCCCTCAGATGGTTTTTATATTCAGAAAAAGAATGTGGTGCTAAGTTTTTCTTTCTGTTCATGGAAACAGTGTGCAAAAGTTTGGCAGAGGAAATCTCTGTCCCTAACCTACTGTGCTCTAGAATAAAATACATATTTGAGTTTATGCAGAATTCTGCACTTCTAGTCCATGGAGAAAGGGTTCAGCAGCACTTACTGTGTTCATTCTGTCCTACAGACCATTCCCACAAACCTTCTTGTTTTCATTGACTGCTTCTCCAAGTACATAGTTCCATAACAGATCAGTTGCTGACTGAGAGTGTGGCTGAAAAGCAATGATTGGAGAGGAGTTGGTGTTTTTTGACACATTCTGGTTTTGTCATAGTTGTGTTGCTGCACTGCTGGCATTCAGACATTTTGATGTACAATGAGATGTTCTAAGGTGCGCAAATGATAAGGATGGGAATGATATATATCCCTCACTTTTTCTCAATCCATCCAGGGGCACTGAAAATGGCTATAAAAGGCTTTTCTGACCTCTGGAATAGTTCTAGCCCACTGCAGAGTGGACATCCAGCCTCTTTACAGCTCCTGCAAAGTCTGTTAAGCTCCACCAAGAACAGAAATCCAGTAATAGTTGTGTGTGGTTGGAGGACTTATATTATTAGGTAGGAGAAAGGTTGTTTGACTGAGGGGTTAGGTCAGGTACCAACATTCTAATTCAAAATGGACATTTTTCCCATGTAATCCACATCTGCAGGATGAAACAAGAGGGAGTTTAGGGAAGAGATCCCCTAGCCCAGAGACTGTAAGATGTTGTTTTTTTAGTTTGTGGGTGGTTTTTGATTGTCTTCCTTCTCTGTACTGGAGGAATAATTTGTCATGTTCTTTTTGAATCAGAAGACTGGATCCTGCCTGACCCTTCGGGTTCCTGTGCACCAAATACCAATGCACAACTGTGAGACCTGAATTTATCCCCTGGGTACACAGTCACTCCTCTTGGTGTACTGCAGTGGTATGAGAGAAGAAGGATATATTCTTACTTAAGTGTGTAGAAATGTAAACATTATATTAACAGTAAAAATTTTGCTCTGTAAGACTGACGATATGGAAAATGTAAAGATGTTAGGGACAGTAGTTTTTTCAGATTGACTAGTGAAAGATGACCAACATCAGTCATATGTTACAAATTAATGCCTGATCAGAAGTGTGATGACTAGAAGCACAGCCTCATAGCAGTCATATAGGTTCTCAGAATATCACTGGTCATTGTCACACAATATTCGCCTTTAACTTAGTAAAGAGAAATGTTTACATCTTGCATCTTTGGAATAGATACAGAATTCCCAGTGGAGTCCCAAAAGAGGCACACGTAGCTGTGAAAATGCTTTCACTGTTGGTGTCTTCCTATCTAAACCCATTCCCTCAGAACATTCTTTACACCTAATTAGGAGCTTGTTAGCACTCTGTATGAGACGTGGTAAAACTTTTCCTGTTATTGCTTGCTAAATATGAAATTTCAGACTGACGGTGAAAGGGACATTTCAATACAGTCTAGAGCTTCAGAGAAAAAATAGATTTCCAAAGGGGGAAAGATCAGAGGAAAGAAATACAAGTAAAAAAATAGATCTTAAGGGAACTCAAAGAGTAGGGGAAAAGAAGGCTGTGAAATAGAAGCTATTCCTTCCTTGCAAGACTTTTTTCCTGTCAGAATTTCATTATACTTCAAAACATACTTGAAGCAGAACATGGTCAAATCTTAAGTCAGATTTTGTAAAACTTATGACACATTTGAGTCAGTGTTTCGTACTACACTTCCTGCGAAGTACAGTCTTGCAGTTGCACTGCAGTCATGCACTGAAGGGACGAAAGACATAAAAAAAATTCTGTCTGCTTTCTCTCATTCTCTTCCTTTCTCAGATAGTACCTTTTGATCGACAGTGACACAGTTTCATGCTTTGGACACTTAGCATCATCATCTTTACTTTGAAAATCCAAATGTTTGCCACCGGGATAGCCTAAGGACCCTTTTTAATATCAAATCTTGCCAAAAAAGAGTTGAGTGTCTGGGTGGATAAGAAAAGTGAATCAGTTCATGTATTAGTCATAGAGAACTAGCTCAGCGCTGAAAAGTGAGAAGTGTAGATAAGAAGAAAATGTAGGAAGATTCAGGTTTTAAGACAAACACAGCCAGGTCCAAGCAACCACAGTCCTATCAGGAGTTTCATGAGAAGAAGGTAATGTTTTTAAAAGCTTGGATAATTAGCAGATATTCACTGAGTCACTGCAAATAAAAAGAGATCATCCTCAGGAAAAATAAAAATTTATATCCCTAGACATTCTTCCAGGAAAAATTTAGATCTTTCCATTTAAAGCAGTGAAGACTGAACAGGTGTCATGTTTTTCCATAGGTATTCCATGTCATGCAGTCATAGAAACCTTAGAGCTAGAAGGAACACTTAAAATCTAGTCCAACCTCCCTACAATGAACATGGTCATCTATGGCTAGATCAGGTTGCTCAGAGCCCCATTCAGCCTGGTCTTGAATGTGTTTAGGGATGGGGTTTCACCACCCATCTGGACAATGTATTCCAGAGCCTCACCACTTTCACTGTAAAAGGCTTTTTCCTTATATCCGACCTAAATCTACACTCTTTTGGTCTGAAACTATTTCTCCTTGTCCTATCAACACAGACTCTGCTAAAGTCTGTCCCCTTCTTTCTCATAGCTCCCTTTTAGGTACTGAAAATCTACTCTCAGGTAGCCTTCTCTTCTCCAGGCTGAACAGTCCCAGTGCTCTCAGCCTGTCCTTGCAGGAGAGGTGTTTCATCCCTGGGATCATTTTTGTGGCCTTCCTCTGGATTTGCTCAAACAGGTTTGTGTCTGTTCTGTACTGAGGACTCCATATCTGGATGTAGTACTTCAGGTGAGGCCTCACTAGGCAGGATCACCTCCCTTGACCTGCTGGCCACACTTCTTTTGATGCAGCCAAGGATACGGTTGGCTTTCTTGGCTGAGGGCACATTGCTGGCTCATGTCCAGCTTGCTACCCACCAGTACCTCCAGATCCTTTTTGGCAGGGCTATACTCGATTCTTACATCACCCAGCTTCTACTGATAGTGGAGATTACAATGATCCAGGTGCATGGCCTTGCACTTGTCTTTGCTGAACCTCATGAGGTTTTCCTGGATCTACTGTTCATGCCTGTCTAGGTCCCTCTGGTTGGCATCTTGCCCCTTGGGCACGTTGATTGTACCACACAGCTTGGTGTCATCTACAAACTTGCAGAGGGTGCACTTAACCCCACCGTCAGTGTCATTGATGAAGATATTACAGTATCCCTGGGAGGACAGCACTCATCTGTGGTCTCTATCCAGACATGGATAGAGATTTGATTTTCAATGATTTTCTCTGATTTTCAATCCTGCAGCCTGTTCTTTGTCCATCAGACTGTTCACCCATCAAATCCACATCTTTCCAATGTAAATAACAAGGATGTTGTAGGAGACTGCCAAAGGCTTTACTGAAGTCCAGATAGATGGCATCAGTGGCTCTTCCCTTGTCCACTGGTACCATTACACCATCACAGAAGGCCACTAGGTTGGTCACATAGGACTTACCCTTAGTGAAACCACATTGGTTCTCCTGTATCACCTTCCTGAGTTCTATGTGACTTGGCATAGCTTCCAGAAGGATCTGCTCCATGATCTTCCCCAGCACAGAGGTGTGACTGACATGTAAGAAGTTCCTTGGATCATCCTTCTTACCCTTCCTAAAAATCTGTGTCACTGGGAACTTCATCTGGCTGCCATGACTCTTCAAATATCATCAAGAATAGTTTGTCCATGATGTCCCTGCTTTCACCGTTTGTGCATTTTTCAGTTTGACTAGCAGGTTGTGGTTCAGCCATGCTGATCTCTTACCTTCCTTTCTTGACTTCCGATACCAGGGAATGGAGAGTTTCTGTGCCCTGATGAAAGCCTCCTTGAAGATCTACCAGCTCTACTTTGCATTCTTGCCCATTGGGACAGTTTCCCAGGATGTTTTGTTGACCAACATCCTGAAGAGCTGAAAGTCATCTTTCCTGAAATTTAGTGCCTTAATTTTACTCTTTGACTGTCTCATATTCCTTGGGAGCATTAACTCCACCATAGCATGGTTACTACAGCCCAGGCAAAATCCAGTCCTGATGCCACCAGCAGTTTATTTGCACTGGCAAGCAACAGGTCCAGTATCATAATCGTAGAGCCACTGAGGTTGGAAAAGACCTCTAAGATCATCCAGTCCAACCATCCATCTATCACCAATATTTCCTACTAAACCATATCCCTCAGTACAACATCTAAACTTTTCTTGAACACCTACAGGGACAGTGACTCTACCACACCTCTGGGCAGCCCAGTTCCAGTGCCTGAACACTCTCTTGGAGAAGAAGATTTTCCTAACATCCTGTCTGAATCTCCTGGGCACAACTTAAGGCTATTCCCTCTAGTCCTAGTTACATTTGAGAAGATGTTGACTCCCACCTCACCACAACCTCCCTTCAGGTAGTTGTAAAGAACGATAAGGTCACTCCTGAGCCTTCTTTTCCCCAGACTGAACAATCCCAGCTCCTTCAGCTGCTCCTTATAAGGCTTGTTCTCCAGACCTGTCACCAGCTTTGTACCCCTTTTCTGAACATGCTCCAGGACTTCAAAATCTTTCTTGTAGAGAGGGGCCCAAAACTGAAAGCAGTACCTAAGCTGTGGCCTCACCAGTGCTGAATACAGAGAGATGATCACTTCCCTGTTCCTGCTGGTAACACTATTTCTGATACAAGCCAGGATGCCATTGGCCTTCTTGGCCGCCTTGGCACTCTGCTAGCTCATGTTCAGACAAGCATTGACCAATACCCCTGGGTCTGTTTCCTGTGCACAGCCTTTCAGCCTCTCTTCCCCAAGCCTGTAGTATTGCCTGGGGTTGTTGTTTCCGAAGTGCAGGACCTATCACTTGGTCTTGTTGAACTTCATCCCATTGGCTTCAGCCCATCTACCCAGCCTGTCCAGATTGCTCTGTAGGGCCTTCCTACCCCCAGTCAGATCAGCACTTCCTGCCAGCTTGGTGTCACCTGCAGACTTACTGAGGGTGCACTCAATGCTGTCATCTGATAATTCAGAAAGATAGTGAAACGGGCAGTACTGACCCCTGGGTTGTACCACTCATGACCAATTGCCAGCTAAATGGGATTCCATTTACTAGCACACCCTGGGCCTGACCGTTCTGGCAGTTCTTTACCCAGCATAGAATGTATCTGTCCAAGCCACAGGCTGACGGCTTCTCCAGGAGAATACTGTGGGAGACGTTATTAAAGGCTTTGCTGAAGTCTAAGTAGACTACATCAACGGCCTTTCCCACATCTACAAGGCAGACCACTCAAACATAGAAGAACATCAAGTTGGTCAAGAAGGACCTGCCTTTCATGAACCTGTGCTGGCTAGGCCTGATGCCCTGGTTGTCTCACATATGCAGTGTGATCTCCCTCAACGTGATCTGCTCCATAACCTTTCCTGGAATTGAGTTCAGGCTGACAGGCTTGTAGTTCCCCAAATCCTCTTCATGACAATTCTTGTAGTTGGGAGTCACACTGGCAAGCCTCCAATCCTCTGGGAGCTCTCCAATTGACCAGGAACACTGACAGATCATAGAAAGCAGCTTGGCTATCACCTCTGCCAGCTCCTTCAGCACCCTCAGGTGGATTTTATCTGACCCCATGGACTTGTGGCAGTCCAGGTGGTCTCTAACAGTTTCCACCTGAATCACGAGGGGCTATTCTGCTCCCCATCCAAGACTTCCAGATGAGGGAGTAGAGTACCCCAAGGATAACTAGTCTGACTTTTAAAGTCAGGCATAAAGAAGTCATTGAGAACCTCAGCCTTTTCATTATCCTCAGTGGTCATGTTTCACACCATGTCCAATAAAGGATGGAGATTCTCCTTAGTTCTCCTCTTACTGTTAATAAATCTGTAAAAATTTTTTTTTGTTTCTTTTACCTCAATGCCATGTTGAGTTCAAGCTGGGCTTTTACGTTTCTAATTTTTTCACTGTGCATCTTAACAACTTTTTTGTACTCTTCTCGAGTTGCATTTTCCTTTGAAATAACCTGTATCTGCACAGGGGAACTGTAGTTCCTTTGCTCCTTGTTTTGGCTTCCGTGACACTTTTTAATCTATATAATTCATCCTGTCGCCTCACCACAAGGCTGAGCAGATCATCCACCTGCTCACATCTTGCACAGCTGTTCTCAGTGCTGCCCCACCATGCCAGTGTGCATTCTGTGAGCCGGATGTCATAACATCATGCAGTGGACTGTCAGACCCAGGACAGCTTCCAGGAAGCTGCAGTTTCTGATGCTGCTGGGTGGGAACCACGGCTTCCAGCAGCCAGTCGTTGCTATGGGGTTTCCAGGAGGAAAGGAGATGATGTAACCACAGCCTCTCTTTTCAGCCATTCCACAAGATGATTAGAAAGACGCTCTCTCCCCAGTTTGTTTGACCTATTACCCGTGATTCCTTTTATATTGCATAATCTGACATTCCTTAACCATTTCTAGTAAATCAGTTTCTCAGTTGATTTCCTCCTCACTTCTCTCCTGGCTTCCTGTGGGGGAAGGAGCGTGAGGAGGTCTTATCCTCTGCCACAGGGACAAAAGACCTTCAACCTCTGAGAGTAGGTCAGGAGGCAGATGGAGACAGAAGAGGCATAAACCACTTGGATCCAGTAAGTAAAGTGATAACCTTGCTTTCCGACTGGGAAAAAAACCCACATGGATTCTTAAGTGTTTTTTGTTACATACCAGTCTCTTCCAAGACTGACATCACCTTCGTCCCTGCAGAACATCTGACATGGAGCTGAAGCACAAAAAAAAATGGCAGCTTCTGATGAAAAGCATCCTGCCAGCTCAGAAAACTTTCTGCACAGAAAATAAGATTTTATAACAGGTTTGTCATCATCAATGCGTGAAGAAGCCACACTGCCCTTACTGTCACACAGAACTGACGTTCTGCATATGCTTTATTATGCAAGAGTTTTTACAGCTTTTGTGAAGTTGTAAAGGACAGAGCTGTGACAGAATTTTAATTAGAACATTCAAATTTATTTAAATTCTTGACATTCTGAGTTTTTATCAGTTTAAAAGGTTACATCATTCTTATAGATAAGCTTGTCACTGAAGGTTTCTGAAGTCTCCAGAAAGAAGCTGACTTATTTTTTTGTTTTCTCCATACTACTGTCTATAATAATCTGTTGAATATTAAATCCATTAGTAATAAGCAAGCACATTCAGATCTTTCATAATGAAATTTTGAGAGTAGCTTTGACTGCATATGTAATTGATTACTCAAAACCACAATGAAGGAAATGTAATGGGCCATTTATCACCTTGGATATCTACCAGAATCCTGTAGGTGCTAATATATTCTCCAATACACCTTTCTGGTTTTCAGTTTTGTCAGAAATGCTTTGGTTTAGCTGAAGGTGCATACTCCTTCCACACTGATATTTAGCTTCATTTAACCATAGCATACATGACTTGTGAAATACAGGAGAATAAATCTTTTACGTTTAAAGAAACAATATTCAGCAGATTGTTTTCTCACCAGTATTAGAAACTTTCTTTTGTGTCAGCTGAGTTTCTAAGGCCTCAGAGTCTTGTGTCTGAGCTGTAAGGAAAAAGATACATTAGGGATTTCCTTGCCTCCACTGTCAGGCAGAGATGCATCTTATAAGGGGTCAATTTATGTCTAGCAATGAAAAATGCTTCAGAAGTAGTCTTGGTGAGGAGGGCTTCTGGAGTGCCTCAGACTGTATGAAGTCACTTTCACAGCCCAGGATGCTCTATGCAATAGTCCTCCTCTTTATGTCTTCTAATTTGCTGCTTTAAAATCCATTTGGATTTTTTCGCAATTTAGAATCAGGCATGTCTGAATAAATTATGTTAATAGGTATATGCTTCTTTGGGAGTAGATAATGTTTTGAATCATCTCAAGTGGATGCTTTTACTGTTTTTTATCTCAGTGGTTTCAAATATGAAATACTGTTAAAGAAAAAAGGAAGGGTTCTATTTCTAAGTATTGAGAGCTTCAGAAATCATGAGCTTTCATTCATTGCTTCGTACCATATTATGCTCTTTGCAATTGTTTATGTTCTTGACATTAGGCTTTACAAATATCAGAACTTGCATTATGATGGGATGAAGTATTCTTGTTGATAAGCAAACCACTGACTATTTAGAGAAGAGGAAAGGATTGGTTCTAATTAGAATCAAGAAGATTAAAAACTTATTTGGCCTCAGAGATTGCACTCTGAGGATTAGATCTGCTTTATTTTCTATTAGCAGGAAGAGTCTGATTTAACAAAAATGACTCATGGAGGCTTGCTGTTCAACATCAAAATTCAGGAGTAACTTAGTGATCTGCCAGAAGGAATATTAACTAGAAAAAATATACCTTGTTAATTTATGGCTCAACTTATCTCACCTAACTAATCTCTTCTTAATTCTGTTACCTTAACTGAGACTGACTCTTCAGGGAAAACCATGGAGTATTTGTAGATGGGAGGATTTGTTCAGACATGATATCCATGCAAATGAAATTGCATTGCAGAACGCAACGTTTCTTTTATTCTTATTTCTAATGTTGAGATGTTTAATCTAAATACTAATAATGACTGTGACTGAGACCAGGTTGTCTTAATTAGTGTAATGACATAAACATATCTGCTAAGATCTTCCAATCAGCCTTGCATTCTGGATTTTGGACTTTTAAAGACCAAGATATCTCCAAAGTTCTATAGGAAAGTGAAACACAGTGGAGAATGTAACCAGCCCCACATTCAAAGTGCAGAGTGCAATTTTGTGTGAACATCCATGAAAAAGACTGTGTCAGATCAAGATCATAAGCTCAAGAAAATGTCCACAGCATCACAAATTTTCTTTGGAAAATGACATAATTATGAAAGAAGTTAAGTTCATAAGCTCTGAACTTAACTTCTTTCATCTTTGCATGATGTGATATGTCATTAATAAGAAGCAAGGAAGCAATAATTGAAAAAAAGAAAGGAAAAATAGTTGTGTGATATACTGATCATCACTTGTTTCTCTTACTGTTTTCTGAAAGTACATTTTATTTTAGACATTTGAATTATTCCTTCTAAATTTGCCATAATTTTGGGTTATTTGCAATCTATGCTATATGGACTTGTTTAGACTTTTCTTAGTATTACTTCCAGCAAAATACATAGTTCAAATTGAGGAAAAATTCCTTAAATAACATAATATCATTAGAAGTCTCTTTCCTGCATTCATTACTGCTGGTATTCTTCAGGTTTGTCACATTGTTCTGTAGTGCTATCTTTGTGCATCTGACCTTTAAAACATTCATTAAATTTAATGAGTTTAAAGTCTAAAAGAAAAATAATCTTGTGAAGCACAACCATCAGGATTCTTATTTAATAGGGAAAAAGGAACAACTTTACAAATATTAACAGGTCTATACAAAACTGCTTTGAGCTGTTTCTACCGGCTGTGATATTCTGTTGATATAGTATGCTCAATCTGATAAATGTATAAGGAAAAATAGTAGTAGACACATGAATACTGTTCTACCTAAATCATACGAATGAAATCACCACTTTTCAGTCTGACAAGGCACTACTTTTATCCACTAGTGCACATGTAGCTTATTACAAGAGGAAAAAAAGCATTCTCAGAAGGTGGAAATCTGATTTTTTATGTGTTCCATTTTATTTTACAAGAACAATTTATTCTATACTGCCTTAGTTATGATTATCAGTATTTCCTCTGAAAGTAGGCCAATGTAAAAAACTATGAAAAAATTTACTTATATTTTTGAAAAAAATCTTAATATTGCATCAGGCTACTGTGTCACACTAAGCGTTTTGGGAGTGCTTAGGCTTTTTGTGCTGTGTTACAATGAGAGAAATTAGTTCTGCAGTGTTACTAAGAAGAGAATCTCTTCTCCTTTGAGTGCTCCTCCGCTGTTTGCTCCAACTGTCCTCAAAACTTCATGCCTGGTTTCCTACTGTCTCGCTGAACAAGCTCTCCTCTGTGCTATTTCACAAATAAACACAAGAAAAAAGAGAAAAACAGTGTGGCGTAAAATGATATTTGTAACTAATGGATCATTCATTATGCATATTAGGAATATTTTTTCCCACTTCGGGAAAAATTTGGGGAGGCAGACTGGTTTTCATCCTTATAGCTGTATTTTCTCACATCCTAAAACAATGATTTTTGTTTGTTTTTTAATTTGTACTTGGGAAAATGTCACTGTGATTTAATCTTGCAGGTGATTTATGAAAAAAAAGTTTCTATATGCATTCATGCTTGGGGGTTGGAACTAGATCTCTGATGTCCCTTCGAACCAAAGCCATTCTATGATCCTGATTCAGCAAGGATTTTGTGAATTGGCTCAGTAAAGATCAGATAGCTTTACAGTAGCTATTGTATATTCCATAATAATGCTCTGAACATAAACTATGGCATTATACTTGAATTAGTTAGCTTGTCAGATGACTTCATTCTTCTTTTGAATACATTGGCTGACATTTCATTTTGCCCTGACAATAATAATTGGATTCTAGAAGGAGTCTTGAACTTTAAACATCAAAGAATTGCTCAATTCACCTTATTAGTCTTCAACCTTTCAAATACAATTGCAGAATACATTAAAGAATAATTTTGTACTAGGTGATCATAAAGTTGAAAATATTATTTTCATGGATATTTTGTATTTCAATTACTTACTATCTCCTTTGCTTACATTATTATCTGAAACTGAGAAAAGCTGCACACATGGTAAACTAACAGGAGCAACTGAATTTCACATCAACTCATACTTCTTTCCGTTGCCAGCAGTCTAAGAATGAGTAGCATAATAAAGGAAAAAATCTGAAAGCTTTTTCATCATATTTTACTGAGTGAAGTAGCTGGCAGAAAGCATTATGATAACATCAGCCTTGGTTTGCCCTTTCTCTTCTTCTAGGAGTGGTGTTAAATCAGGTTGTTTACCCTTTTCTCTTTGAGTTGCCCCATGCAATTATGTCCTTGTGGAGTGCTTCAGTTTTTTCTCTATATAATGATTTTCTGAGGAGTTCCAACTGTTTTTTTTTTTTTTTTTTTTTTTTTTTTTTTTTAAAAACAAAAAAGTTTTTT
>VXAB01009294.1:595192-628890 GCA_013399175.1 Odontophorus gujanensis | reverse complement strand
TTTTGTTGTTGTTTTTTTTTTTTTTTTGTCTACATAAATACCAAAAGGCTTTTGGCTCCTGTTGACTTTCCCTCTTTTCCTCCTCCTCTCCAGAACCCATGTGTTTAATGGTATCTTTTCCCTTAACTACGTAGTATCAGAAATATCGTGTTAACATTGTTGTTCATATTACTTTGAAAAGATTTTTGGAAATACGAAAATAGCATTGCATGCATTTGCCATGGGTCTCTTTATGACTGGTTTTTAAGTAACTGATAGTTTTCCATCCCTTTAACAAAACAGTTTCTTTTTATAATATGAGTAACAAGAAAAGTGGACAGTGGCTAAAATTAATTTTCATCCTGTATGGGAGCTCTTGAATCACGGCCTGAACCACTGACTGATCACCTGAGGTGAGCACTGAGTCAGTTGCAGGAGCACAGGTTAGGCAATTTTGTGACCAGAAGGGGTGGAGTCTGGCTCTACCTTTCCCAGACCCCATTTATGGGCTGACCACAACTGGGGAAGGGTCACTTGTTGAAGATCCCCCCCCTGTGGAGTTCTTGGTGAGCCTTGACCGTCATTGACAGGTAAGCCTTTCCTTATTTACTGGTTGTCTTTGTGCCATCTGGATAAGCCATACAAAAATAAACTGTCCATCTTAATTATTTTGTGTGGGTACTATTCTTTTTGGGTATTCACCCTACGCATCCACTGTGTAGGGGGCAGTTTCCTTTGGGATACAGTAATCAAGATGTGCTCACAGCCTTTCACTGATTAAGAAAAACCCACACAGGGAGAATTTGTAACTAGTTTTTGTCCTCCAAGACAAAAGCTACATCAGGTTTGACGATCTTCCTTAAAATGAAGCAAGCCATTAGCAGAGTACCATGGATGCTAAAGGAAAAGGCTTTCATTAATTTTGTGGTGATGATGTGGAAGCACTTCTCTAATCCCCCCAAAACTTTGTTCTTCTTTGGCTATCATTAAGTACTGGTTCTACAGGAGAAACGACACAGAATGGAGATCCACGTTGTCAGATATATCAGATAATACAATTCACTGTGTGGGTGACCATCCTAAACACTGTTTTTTAAAGAAAATTCTCAATTATATATCAGCAAGTTGGCATTGTTCTCAAGGTGTTTGACCTATTCTTACATATCAAAGAAGGTGCACTGGTGGAATGCTAAATGGTTAGGAAATCCCCACTGTACCTCAGTTATACAATAACCTACTGGGTGGCTCTTGTACCCCATTCTTCTGTACAATAGTACCATAATTGTAACTAAGCAATTCAGGGTTTATTTCATCATTGATTTAATTTCTTTTAAAAGAATATTATATGTTTTGTTTGGAATGCTCTGAACAATAGAAAATTATGTTTTCCTTAGCACAATGATTCCTAGCGATAGGCTGTCAGGAACAGGGTTATACTCTGTGTCTTAGTACTACTCTGATGTGGAAGGATGCTAATTTTTGTCATTGGAGATTGGTTGCACCACTTTCTTCTGCTGCATGGCAGGAGTAGAGACAAAGCATGAAGCTCTTTGGATGTTAAGGCATAAACAAATATTTCACAGCTGCATCTTCCCCTGAGCCAAGCATTGCTGCAATGTCTTAGCATCTCACTTGCAAGGTCCTCCAGACTTAATCTGGTGATCCACTGCTGAATACTTTAGAGTTAACTAGGTCTCTTTGCACAAAATCCTGGGCCTGGAAGAAGCTTATTCTTGGTTGAGCTTGGCCTGAGCTGGCTCATGTATGGCATCACTTGTGGCAGATTGTGCTCTCCTATCCTATGATCTAATGTTTTAGGTCATTGCAAATCAGGACTTTGACAGGCTACTATAAGATCCTGTGGGTTACTCTTTCATTTCTTGAAAACGTCTTTATGTGGTAAGCTTCCTGTGTTGAATATTTTTATTTCAGCCATTAAGGAAAGCAGAGTCTTCATTAATATTTGGGAAAAAGGATGCTCAGCAACACTGTGCATCCTGCAAATGCTTGAAGAAGTAGTATGGGACAGTGATGAGGCATAGTCCTGGGGTGTCTGTCTGACTTGTCCCAGTTCTTGTTTGATGTCTACCGCAGGTGTGCAGAGATAGTTCAGAGGGGTCATGGGAGGCCTAGATAAATGAGATTTAGGTTCTGGGCATATAGGGGGCTTAGGGAAATGCACAGGCAAGGAGAAGATGAGTGAGAGATGCCTGTGAGAAGGGTATATTGTGACCACAGTTTGAATCAGTGGGCATCTGAATATTTTCTTTTTGGAAGGGAGGAACAAGCACTAATCCCTGCAGCCAAAGTGGACTTATGCAGGAGTTATACCCATCAGAAATCCAGCATGGCCACCAGAGGCAGGTAATGGTAACTACTATGCTTCTCATGATGACCGTACTCTGTGCCTCTCCTTGTTCATGATGGGAAACCAGATTTGCTTTGTCTTCAGGAAGAACATTTCATGGTCAAATCCCCTTGTCCAAGGAGGCTTCAACACCTGACCTTTGCAAGGAGTGGTGTCTCAAAGATGCTGTTGAAGTGCAGTTTGTGGAAAAAAGAAGATTGTCAGCGTTGTCACTGGATTTGTACCCACTGAGACATTTGCCAAAGAAGAGATAAGTTTTGATTAGACAGCTAAAGTGATGTATAGAGAGGTCAGAGATGTGATGATGTTCAGCAGTCTCTCCAATATTCACTAGCACTTTGCCAAACCACAAGTGAAGAGATTGCTTTCCCGCATTTAGTTTTACAAAGATAAATATTGTCTGAGTCCTTATTTCAAGCAAACTCAGCGGCATGCAGTGAAGCCCAAGATGTACATTGCACTGACACAGTCCTAAACCAAGCAGATGTACAGAATGGTGCAGAGGCTGAAGCCAAAAGCATTGCAAAATGCAGACAGCTTTGTGCATTTTTCCCTTCCTCTCCTGAAGTGTGCATCATGTGTATGTTAATTCCCTGTTCATTTCAGGGGAGCTGGACTAGATCAACCTTTAGAGGTCCCCTTCAACTCAAACAATTCTATGATCACTCATTCAAATATTAACAAACTTTTCCTAGACAAGAAGTTACGATATAGAACTATATACTTTCAAGTGAGTGCAATAGTTTTGATTTGTAGCTCTTCATACAAAATCATCTGTACTTTCCTTTCTGCAATCTGGGTCTGACTTAGACAAAACAACATATAGGGTTTTTCTCTTTTGAGTTATATTTTCTCTTTTTTGAGTCATGTCTGTAATCAAAAAGGAAGAAAGCAACCCCAGCAAAAGCAGCAAGTGGTTCAGACTTCTCCAGAGTTGTTGCCAGATAAATGTAAACATGGAATTACATTTCAACATGATTTCAGCAATTATCTGCGTAGTACTCAGTATTAACCTGCATAATCAGTCTTTGTTCACTGATAGCAATATTTTGTGAGCTTACACAAGCCTAAAGCTAAGAAAATATTGTCCGTAAAAGTCTTCAGGCTTGTTGACATGAAGAGAAAAATCTCTGCATGAAAAAAAGTGAAACTAGACTTCAAGCAATATTTGAAAGTGATTAGAGGGAATGTATTTTGTGAATCTAGGTAATAATGGTTGCCAAGAGGATTGTGGGATGGAGAGAGAGATGGAAACAAAAAAAATGGACATGGCACCGATTCTAATTTGGGTTTTGTTCTTCAGTCTTACCTGTATTTTTTTTATGAAGGAAAAATAATCTGTCATGAAATGTAAAGTAAGTGTTTCCAGCACAACAGTGCCCTAAAGCTCATTCTACCCCCCATACTCATTAAAACTGTAGGAAAAATGCAAATCCCTGAACTCAAAACGTACAGCCTCAGTAACTGAGGTAACGGGTTTTACTTATAATAATAGTACAACACTATGTGGCATAAATCTTCAATTAATGCTTTGGTGAAATCTATGATGATAGACTGCTTGGCATTATCAGGTTCTGTTTTAGCTGTACCTTATACACCCTAAGTTAAAAGTGCTTCAGGCACTTAAAATGACTCATTTGAGCTTCGGTACTGTTTTTCATTCTTCATTCAATTGTACTAATGGGGGGAAAAAGGTGAGGCAGAGAGATCAGAGGAAACCCATGAGGATTGTAAAATACGTTTTGAAAGGCAATGTACTTTATTTACATATTTTCTTTTGCTTTTCCACTGTGTATGCATATAATCACTTCAGTTTCTGCCTCTGTATGCATGTGTAGGTAGACATCTTTACCTAAAGCAGGTAAAATGGATGTTGGTGGGAGCAGTGCAGTGCTAGAGCTGCTCTAGATGCAGGTTAGACATAATGGCTCATATTGGCTAGCTAAATTCTGATTCTTAACCTAGATTCAGGTAGGGTGCATAGGATGTGTCTGCACTGCAGGTCTGGAGAAGTCAGGCTGTATCCTTGTTTAGTCAGGCAACACCTGCACATGCTCCACCCTCTTCTCCTATGTGATGGTACAGTGGTAACCTTGATGGGAAAACCAATCTGAGCTACCAAACAGGTCTTTTCATCTGGATAGTCAGGATGACCAGGCATGCCATGCCATGCTCAGCATTTGCCTTTGAGATGCAACCATACTTTTCATAGGTTTTGTTGTTAATCCTAACAGGTGTCTGCAGAACTTAGGCACATGCTGGGGAAACCTATGCCTTTCTTTGGACTATTAAAGAAGCATGAATTGTTTATACTACTGAAGCAGACTGCTCAAGCAAGCATGTAACATTAGGTGGGAAACTACTATTAAAAAGCTCTGTCTTTTGAAAGATTATGTATATGGAGAATGGTTCACACCATACCTTTCTTAGTGCTTAATTCCTAAAGTGCAGCCTGAGACTGAATCCCGCTAACACTGAACAGGTGTTTATCATAAGAAAGATGCACTCAGTGCATCTCAGACATGCTGGGATATTTCTTGATCCTGTTTTTACTGTTTATATGACAACAAACAGAGCTGTGTATCTTCAGTTTGTTGGTATGTTCTGAATCTTCTCAGTGAGGATTTCCTTTCCCACCTTCATCAACAGTTTTTATTGCTCTGTACTATTATCTAATTTTAAACTTTCTATTTTTTTTCCACTGGATATACAGGCATATATGCATGTTCTGTGTACTGCATTGAGAAATACTGGTTTACCCTAACAAGATTATTTGCATACAGTAGGCCCAGGAGAACCTCATGAGGTTCAACAAAGACAAGTGCAAGGTTTTCCATCTGAGTCACAGCAACCCTCACTATCTATACAAGCTAGAGGATGAAAGGATTGAGCACAGCCCTGCTGAAAAGGACTTGCAGGTACTGGTGGATGGCAAGCTGGAGATGAGTCAGCAATCAGTCCAGAAAGCCAGCTGTATCCTGGGCTGCATCAAAAGAAGGGTGGCCTGCAGGTCAAGGGAGGTGACCCTGTCCCCCTACTCTGCATTGGTGAGGCCTCACTTGGAGTACTACATCCAGATGTGGAGTCCTCAGTACAGGGGAGATATAGACCTGTTGGTGCACATCCAGATAGACTCTTTGGCAGGGTCTGTGGTGATAGGATAAACAGAAATGTTTTCAAACTAAAATGGGAGATTTAGACTGGATATTAAAAAAAAGAAAATGTTTTTAACAATAAGGATGGTGAGGCACTGGAACAGGTTGCCCAGATGGGTGGTGGATGCTTTGCTCCTGGAGTCATTCAAGGTCAGACTGGATGGTGCTCTGTAGCTGTAAGTGTCCCTGTTCATTTCAGGAGAATTGGGCTAGATGGCATTTAAGGATCTCTTCCAATTTGAATAATTCTATGATTCTACAGCAGAGATCCTTCCAACAGTTTATTTTATACTAAAAAAATAAAAAAAAATAAAAAAACCTGAAGGCCTTGAAGAACATATGCCAGATGTTTTTCTTTCAGCCACTTTAAAACATCACTGATACTGAAATGTCCTGAAGGAGTGGCTTTAGAGAGACAACTTCTCAGTACAACAATACAATGATGGCAGTTCCTATGACACTTTGGGTTGATTACTACTGTGTAACATTTTGGAATATGACAAGAAAAACAGTGGTTACAGCTTTCTTGTATTGTCAGAAGGTAATGGTTATGTTTCCTGCAATGTGGGCATCTCAAGCTATTCCGTGAATGATTGTACAAGGGAGGAAGTGCTAGCATTACCTCAGAGTAAATTAACTAACAGAACCGCAACCATCATCCTCAGGGCATTATTTCTGGCATATAGCATTCATCCCTAGAATGTCCAGCAGGTATTGAAGTGCTAAGGCATGTTATGTTTTCAGGCAGCTGTAAAGATAAACTGGTTGCAAACACTGGTTTTTGAGGTAAGTGCTCCCAGGTCAGGAGATTAAATATTACTCTTCTGGTTTGTTGGATGTTCTCTGTGCAGGTAAAACAGATTTTTTAAAACTGCTGATGTGTCTTCTGAAAGAGAGTTCTGCATTGAAAAATCACTTCTAGATTAACTCTCAGATTTTATCTGTGTTTTTTTTGTTTGGTACTGCCAAACTGATGCGGTGTGTCCTGAGGCATTTCATTTTACCTTTAGTATTTCTCTGAAAGATAAGCTCTAGAATTTTGTGAGTGATTTCGGGAAGATTTTATTTTCTCTCAGCATTTTTGTCTCTCTATTAGGCTTGGCTAATCAAAGGTATGGGTTTAGTGCTCTTTTCCTCCCCAAGGAGCAGACAGAACAGTAGGTACACTTAACAGCTGCAATCATGATTACAGTATATCCCTCCCTCATTTCTCTCTCATAAGTGATAATTCTTTTCTTTCACTCTTTATCTTCCTCAGACCATTAACACTGTGGTGCAACAGTATTTCTTTGCTTTGTGTTTTTACTGCACTAGAATAATGAAATACTGATCTGTCTTATAGTTTCTGGGAAAAACTGAACCACAGTGAACTGTGTACTACAGGATAGTACTGTACTGCGTATTGCAAGAAAAGGATCGGTTGCCAGCTAGCAATAAAGCTGCCAGATAGACATTCTTTTGCTTGTTCAAGTGATGGAAAAAGAAAGATTTTGTTTGTTCAAAAGGCTCTGTCTTTTTTTTGCATAAATTTTTCCTTTTTTTTTTTTTTTTTGTTCAAGTGCTTCCTGAAGTAGCATCTAGATTTCTAATACGATGACTGAATCATTAAATGTTCATTTCTAAGCACCTGTCTGTGTTCTCATTTTCTTACTCCCATTCAGCTTTTCTCCCCTTTCTGTTCTTTTCCCAATGTGAGTGATGCTGACAGAGCTACCACGGCACTCCAATCCCTGATAACCTAACTAGCATGTTATCCATCAGGGAGCTCATTAAGTGACTAGCTGTCAAACGTCCACTTGTGCCATCTGTGGCTGGTGCTGTGGCATATGCAGATTGGTTTAGTTTAAATAGTATCTTTTTTTTCTTAGAAGAAAAGTTAAATAACAGACACAGTCCTTAGGAGTTTCTCCTTTGAGGGTTTCACTCATAAATCCTACTTTTAGCAGTTAGTAAAAGCTGATAAACTAAGGAGTGATAATCTGGGGTAGTTCATGCATCGATGTTCCTTGGCAAGCTGGAAAGAAGCCATCTTTACAACTTTTGGTCCCCTTCGTCACCCTTGACATGAGATTGTGAGAAGATGTTTAAAGGAAATGTGTAAATGTGGCAGTGAGTGACGTGTTGGTGGACATAATGGTGATGGGTAGATAGTTGGACTAGATTATCTTGGTTGTCTCTTCCAACCTTAATGACTGTATGTTGATGAGAGCTGTATGCTCTCACCACCTACCTGGTTAGAGGAAGAAGAGTGAAGGAACAGTGGTTGGGAGCCTTTCTCTGCACATTCCTTCCTACTATCCAGGCTGTGTGGAATGAGGAGTACAGTGAGAGAGTGGAAGAGCTGATATGACAGTGGTCTCCATTATATGTGTACTCACACCCTTGTCCTATGATAAGTGGATGTACTTACTGACAAATTACATTTGTCCTATATCTGAAGCATTCCCATACCATTGCCAGGAGTGGAAGATATATTCACTACTGAATAAGCCCTATACTGTATTCAGTCTTTTAAGTTATAACAGAAAATGGCTGTTCTGGAAGGGAAAGAAAAAATTATTTATTTATTTATTTTGCTGCTTATTCAGGCAGGAATAGATGAAAGCTATAAGAAGAGGATCAGTTTTCTGGCATCTAATAACATTAGGCTCCTTTGAAAAGATCTTAGGTGTGCAGTCTCACGGGTCTTTGAATTTTACGGGAAATACTTGCCATGGTGTCAGACCCATGCTTCAGTATTGTTGTTTATCATTTTTTCTACTTGTTCAGTTTGTGTATGTAGTTTTACGTATTTTTATATGAATGTTTGCATGCTTAATCTGAGATCATTTGAAGATGAAATGTTGAGAAACATGACTGGGTTTTGCTGTGTGTGTCTTTTTCTGTGAGGAAAATTACTAAGCACAATATATAAAAATATCTAGAGGTTTTGAATGTCACTTTTGCAGGAATTACTGAATGCTGCAGATGAAGTCTTTGATCTTTGAGAGGCTCCTTCAACTAAGCTGTAATGAATGTGTTACCTAACTGTCCTTCAAGGAAGGCCGTGATTATTACTTTGTTGCATAACATTTCACAAACTGAAATGATGCCATTCTTCACCAGAAATGTTTGTTCTCTTCAGTTGCTGGCTCTGATCTGTAGTGAAGAAGCATCTTCTGATTGTAGGAATCAAAAAGGATGCTTTATTAACTTTTGCTTCTGAATGACTAGTCCCTATTAGATGTGATTTACCTGAAGAGCAGAGAAGGCAGAGTACACTGTTTGACCTGGCTGTGGGAAATGAAGAAATGCAAAAGCTGTGGAAATGCTCAAAAAGTAACTACACAATGAGATATTTTTCCCTGGAGGTATCTGAGTGGAATGAGATGAACATCAACAGGAAGTATGTAGTGCTCACCCTCAGCAGAAGCACAAGAGACCTTTGAAACTCTCCTAAACAAAAAACATCATTTCCACTCAGGCTTCCAGGGCAATGCAGAGTCCTCATAGTGTCTGGAAAAATCCATGAAATCTGTCACTGCAGTGGTTCCTTCAATGAGCTTTGAGCAACCACTGGTGTGATATAACAGACAATAAAAAAAAACCTGCCCATAACTGTCATAGTTTATCAAAATGGAGTGGTTTTTCTTGAAATATTTTTAGGGAGAGAGTCAGCATACCAAAAATCATACAAACGTGTATGCTTATGAGGCAATTTCCAGTTAGTTTTAATCATAGATAGAGGCCTTATTTCTTGACACTGCCTTTCTTGATCTGGAACACTCTGTTAACTACTCTTCCCAGACTGTTTGCTTCACTTTGGCTGATGCTCAGCGTTACCTGTGACAGAACAGATTTTCTCACAAACAAGAAAACACTTCGTTTTTTTTCCACTGATGATTTAGTATGTTGTCTTTAATGCTTTTTAAGCAAACTTTAAATGTGTGTTTTAAAACAACTTCAAGGCAAAACAGGGAATGCAAAGAGCTGTGCTACTTACGAGATTTACACCTCACTTTGCTGTCAGCCAGACAGATTGGTGACTTACAGGTGAGAGAGATTAAAAGAGAAGTAATGAATCATGGGGGCAGTGCCCATTCAAAATGCCTCCAAAAACTCAAGTAGTTTTCTTAATAGCCATATATTCAGGGCCTCAGCCTGCAGCTTCCACTCTGCACGTTTTACTTCATCTTACTTGCTCATGAGGAACAAACCATTTGGCTTAGCAGATTTGTCAGCAGTGTTGCACCTCCATTTTCTTCCAAATAGGAATAAATCCTAAAAGAGAGCAACAGAATGTTCTCACACATCATATGGTAAATGATGGCCTAAAGTCAGGGTGTGATATTTACTTACCAGAAGGGAAATGCGTATGTGTGTACATCCATGCAGAGATAAAATTGTTATATTATTTGTATTTCCCTAGTAATTGAAGATTAAAACTCTGATCTGGATTTGGCACTTGTGTATCTAGCCCATCTCCTGTAAAGATTTTACCAGTCTCGGGAGCACATACTGGGCATGTCTAATGTGCTACTGATTGTTAAATACTGCAATCAACAGAAAAACAAGATTTCATCCTAAAAATTGCATTGCATCATGATCTTAATGTTAAAAACAGCTGCCTCAGTCACAGGCTGGAGATCTTGATGTGTATTATCTGTCTAGGAATCCTCTAGAGTCTGTCTTTTTATATCTCTGGATGTGAACGTGCTGCCATTATGAGCATTACTGGCCTTAATAAGTGCGATTGCCTTAGGGGCAGCACTGTGGGGTCCTCCCACCATGGGATTCTCTTTGTGGTCTGATGGCTCACTTTAAAGTCGAGGGGGTGTCTGCAAGATAATATTCTTTAAAAAAAAAAAAAAAGCCTCTTAGCATGCATTTTGCTATAGGAAATACTAGGGGAAACTAAGATGTGAAGGAATTGAATTGCCCTACAGGCAGCTACTTGGGTGTTACTCTGCACAGGACTGGACCTCCATGTTAGATACCAATTAAATAGCAGAGTATGCAAAGTCGTTCTGGCAGTTTGCAGAAGAGGTTTGTGCTTTGTATTGGTTACTATCCCTCTTTGCTGACTTTGTTTAACCCAACCCAACACCTTAGCTGCCAGTACTTACTCCTGAAGCATTCTTCTGCCTGGCTAGTGTGCTAATGGCATCTGCTCCTAATTTATTTTAATGATCCCATATTTACTCTGCCCACTCCTTTCCTGCGGTCAGCCCTGTTGTTCTGATGCCTGCTTTTATGACTGTGATCCTGGACCAAGTTCCCAACAATTTTACTCTTCGGACTGATGCTTTTGTGACTTTTTAGTTCCTCATCTTGAACTGTCTTGATTGTGGCCTCTGCCACTTTCTTCCACCTTATAGCCAGTGCAGCCTACAAAATAGCTTTGTTGCTTTATCCAAGTAAAAACTGAAATGATCTTTCTATGATTGTTCCATAATCAAGGTTTCTTGTGCCTTCCTCCGCTACAGAAACTGCTATTTGCTGGTAATAAAGTGCAGACAGTGCACTGCACATCAATCAGCTATAGCAATGTCTTCATTCTTGCTTTGTGTAGCTAGTAACTGCTGTAATGCTTGAAGTGAGATAGAAATAATGAAATTATAGGTAATAAACCAACAATATTATTTATCTAAAAATCCCTTTAAAAATTATCCCGTTGAATATGAAACTAACCCAGGAGTTAGGACCAGTAAGACTGGAATGATTTGAAATTACAGCATGTAACTCTCTACATTCATGACTTTTTCTTGATTTTGCACTTCATATGCAAGATGATTCATAGCTTTGTATTCAATTGTATAAAACAAATATTTGTTGTACTAGAAATACTGGCTCTGAAAGTGTCTGACAGTCTGTTTCTCTGCCATGTTGCTCTTTCTTTAAAAAAAGAGATGACAAACTTCTCCTACAAATGATTTTTGTGAGCTTTGTTAGCATACACCTCATTTTAAATTTAGATATATATATATATATATTTGTAGTGGGATTAAATCCTGCTGCTCTTATTCAGTCAAAGCTGCCATGGGTTTCAGCAAAAGCACTGTATAAGTAGGGTGTGAGCATCAGGAAGGTTAGTCCAGCCTTTTGCCCATATATGATATTTAAGAATTCACAGAAATCCAGCAGTGTTGCTTATCACTTTCTGTTCATAACATCTGGGGTGAGAATTTTATTGGCATTGCTCTGAGTATCTAGAAACACTGAGCTGAAAGTATATGCTGTGTCATAGGGTCTTTCTTCGCTGACGACCGGGGAACAGACATACCCTGTGGTGACACTGTAGGCAACAGAAGCTACAAATGGCTCCACAACATCATATCATAATCTTAAGGCCTTCAGACGGGGAAAAAAAGTAAAAAACAACAAAACACCAAATCAGTAGTTGACCATATGAAGACTGTAGGCAAGGTCAAAAGTAGCAACTGCTGAAACTCTGCTCAAAATTTGCCAGTTTTATTGCTAGTTGCAGTGGGGATAGATCAGGCAAAATGCTTCAGCGCTCCGCACGCTGAATGGTTTTATGGTGTGTGTTTGAATGCCAACTCACCTTTGTCATTTTACATCATTCTTGAAGGACAAAGCTGTCCTTTGGGCCCAATTTACACATCTTTAACCACTTCCAGCCTACTGTATTTTTAATAAATTACACCGCTTGGTGGTGAATGGAGTTAAATCCAGTTGGTGACTGGTCACTAATGGTGCTCTCCAGGAGTCAGTTCTGGGGCCTGTTCAATATCTGTCTGGATTATCTGGATGATGGCATTAAATGCACCCTCATTAAATAGGCAGATGACACCAAGTTGCCAGGTAGTACTGGTCTGCCTGGGAGTAGGAAGGCCCTGCAGAGCGATTTGGACAGGCTGGGGAGATGGGCTGAAGCCAATGGGATGAAGTTCAACAAGACCAAGTGCCAGGTCCTGCACTTTGTCTGCAACAACCCCAAGCAACACTACATGCTTGGGTCCAAAACACCTGAAAGACTGTGCAGAAGAAATAGACCTGGCGAGGGGTGTTGGTTGATGCTTGGCTGAACATGAGCCAGCTTTGAGAAAGCAATCAGGCAATGGAATGAGCTGCCCAGAGAGGGAATGGAGTCACCATCCTTGGTGGTATTCAAGAAGAGTTTAGATATTGTACTGAGAGATATGGTTTAGTGGGAAACACTTGTGACTGGCAGATGGTTGGACTGGATGATCCTGGAGGTCTTTTCCAACCTCGGTCATTCTATAATTCTTCGTATTCCTTAATACTCTTATTACTGTGTTAATCAGCTGTGACATTTTTCTCAATTTCAAGTTTTGTTGGTTTCTTTTGTTTTTAGTTTAGGTTGTTATGTTTACAAGGAATTAAAGTAGAATGCAGAAACCGGTTGAACAGCTGAAACATTTCAGTTTACCTCCAACACAATTGTTCCAGTCAAGAAGTGTATCTCTTGGGAAGGCTCATAAAGTACTCTCTGGCCTAGAAAATGGCAAAAGCTGATCTTGCTCAAAAGAGAAACAGACTCCATTAGCCCATTTGTTCACAGTGGAGAGTATGAGTGAGAAAACATTTTCTAGCATTGGTGAAGAAAAACGTGGTCTTTAAAGTATATCTGATGGTGATAATGCAGCATGAAGCTGCTCCTGTTTCAAAACCATTGCAATTTCCCCATCTAATGTGTTTACAGATTGCTTATATGGCACCTGTGAAATGCATTTTCTTGACAGCAGGCTGGGCTGCTGTGCATTAAGGGGTGCACACAAACCTTTCCTTAACAAGCAATACCTCCTGTATCCTTCGGTTCAGTGGTAGTATTTCAGGAAGCCAATTTGAATGCTCCAAGATGATCATTATTGTGATGAAAGCTCTTGTGTATGTCCAACACTGCTGATGTGGTTTAGTCCTGAATGACAGCACTGGCTTATCAGAAACACAGTGATGTCCTGCTTGTACATGTGGTCTTCATTCAGGAGTACTTGAGCTATAGTCTAATCTGAATTTCACCAGTGGCAATAGAACAGTGGCTTCTCACAAACTACAGTGTGGTGTCCTGTGATGTTTTCTTTATTTTTTTTAAGACGCTGTCTTCCACTTTCAAAACTGTGCACATATTTAAATATGTACAAGAAGAAAAATAGGAGAGGAAGGATGTACCTTTTGCTATTGCACTCCTAGTTAGAACCCTTAATGATTTACATCTAGTGGCTTGTATCTTCATTATCCTTTTTTAATGAAAAACTACCAGAAGCAAAATAGGTCACATTAAGCAAAAGGTCATTGTCAAGTTAGTCTCAAATCTAACTGTGAGCAGTGGCTACATCTCCTCGACAGTTAGAAATGACTTGGTTTCTTTTCCATTAGTAAAACTCTGCAGATATCTTGCTCCTCTGAAATACCGTTGAAAAGAACAGCAAATAGGCTGTGATGTCTCCTCCTGACAGGGGCCAGGAGTACAATGGCAGGTAGGATAAGATGAGCACCTGTATGATTCCAGATGAAAATCTGTTCTGAGGTTATCTCATTACAAGCAAATGAGGAACAAGGGAACATGTTGTTTGATGTCCCGCTGCATTAAGCTTCTTCTAAACCTGAAAAATAGAAGTTCTTATGCTTCTCCTGCTGCTAAGCCTGGCACCCATCTATCATCCTGGCCCAGGCCCAAGGCAGTGTTTATTAAATCATAACTGCAACGATGATTCTCTCCTGCAAGCGTGCAGAAATTAGAATAAGAATGCTTTTTTATTTTTTTTTTTCAGTAGTGTAAGCTGCAGTGAAATGAGGCTGATATAGTAGGACTGAGGAGAAGAACAGTACGTTATTCCTCTCTGATGCTGAGCTGTCCAAATAATCAGCATCTTGTATAAGCAAAGTTGAAAGGAAAGCACGGCACAATCACAGTCCATCACTGCAGCTCAAGTGAGGAGCTGTCAGATGCAGTGTGGGGATGAGAAAATGAGAACGAACTCTCTCCCCTACTGCTGTAATAGCTACTCATATATTAATGTTTTGTGCACAGATGCAGTGTTTGAAGGAGGTCGGTATCTGCCCACTCTCTGGTACTTCAGCACAGGTACTGGTGCTTTTTGTGGTGGGAGATGAGAGCAGGAGGACAGATGACTTGTCCTCTGAATTTTCAGTAGGTGCTTCCAGATTTCCATCCTGACAACTGTGTGTTCCTGAAGATACTTGAACAAGGGCTTGTGTATTTGGCACCCTACCTGTGCTGTCTAGTTCACATGGATGGTCCAGGAATGATATGCCTCTCTAGAACACTTGCTTTGTGTACAGTTTTGGACCCCTCTGGGTGCAGCAAAGATACTGCTATTTTTCAGTCCACAAAAACAACCTCTCTCATCCATATGTGTAGTTTGTACAAACCATGTTTGTAAAATCTTTTTCCCTTTTTTTGTCCCCCCCCCCGCAGGGCTTATAGTCATTATTAGGTATGCATGAGCAAATTATAATAGTGAAAAAATAATGATTGTATCCATAAGCCAAATTTAAATAAAATGGTACTTTGTTGCTGTTCAGTTTTCATGTAAAAACAGATCCTGAAAGTGTGAAAACATTGTGAGGCACAGAGGAAACCAGGTCCTTACAGTTCCAATCAATAAGAAACAATTTACAGAGCTGGCTATCTGTGAGAAGAAAAGAGAAGTAAAAGGAAGGAAACAGCCCTCCCTACAATTTTTGCTGAAGAACTGTGACACGGCTATTAATTGGCTTGCCCGGTGTCCTGTTGGGTTTGTGTGACTGATCAAAGAACAGAAATCAGGTCTCTGGAGCCCTACTCCCCTGCTCAACCACAAGATAATCCTTCATTTCAAATGTCTGCCAATCAGCTCTCCTGGTGAGAACTCTGGCTGGAGTGCTATCACTGCAGGATGTAAACATAGCTGCTCAGTGTCCATCAAAAGCTGATGAGCAAATGAACCACTACAAGCCCCAGCCTTAAACTTTGGGTGCTGGTTCTCTTAATATTAATTAAAAAATCAAAGAGGACAAATTCTGTGAAACTGAATGATAAAATAGTCCTTCCTTGGAAAACTGAACAATTTAGATAAAGAAAATTTCCCATGTCCAACAGGGCACCCTATGCTTTTATTACTCCTTCAGATGTAATTTCATTTTCAACAGTGACTGTAAATTTGATTTTTTTTCATTAAGCACAAAATGACACAACTCAAGTTTGTTCTTTGTGCCAAAGGGGCTTGCTGTAATGATGGGCTCTTGGTTCTGGGTTCTGTCATCTAACACTTGCCTTCCTCTAGTCCATAGGTGCCCAACCTTTTGGCTAGCCTGGGCTGCATTGAACGAATAAGAACTGTCTTAGGCCGCATGTGAAATATATAGTATAGTTAATGTATATAAGCAACAAAACCTCTTTTATTGTCTGTTACTTTTTTTTTTTTTTAATTAAAACATAAAAAAGAGAGAACAACAAAAATATAAAATTATTGGGGTTTTTGACCTTGTTTCTGTGAAACTAATAGATCAGTCTGGTTCAATGGCAGAGGCTGCAATTCTCAGTGAGCTCTCAAGATGTTTGTAAGAGATTTATGAAGAAATTTTACTCTTCCTTTGCTCCACCCTTGAAAACATTTGTTCACAAATGTACACACTGCCAAAAAGTGATGATGTGATTAAGATGTGATTGTGAAGCAAGGGCCATTTCTCTCTGATGAGACAGGGCTCATCAAAGTCTAATAGAGAGACCTGATCAAGTTTTTCAGTTGAATATCTGATTTCAATTCTGTATATTCCATTTGAAAATTGGAAGCTAAGGTATTTCTGTCAAATGAAAATGGAGTCGCAAATATACCAAAAAATGACCATTTTTTCAGCACTTGGAACCTATTCTCAAATTCCTTTCTCACACTGGAAAACACGACTGCATAAGCCTTACTGTTTGCAGAGCTGAGTTTTGCCAGTGTATCATAAAAAAAATTTGCTATAACTGAGTCAGCACTGCCCTGCTTCCTCCCCATGTCCTGGTTTCAGCCTAGGCAGTACTGCTTGCACACTGATGTTTGTTTGTCACGAGCAACTGGCACACACTCAGGGTTGGGCTGGGCCTCTTGGCAGGGCAGAGCCACTGCCATTATGGGGCAGGGGACAGCTGCAGGGGAGGCTGGATGAGGCCACATGTGGCCTGCAGACCACAGGCTAGCCGTGGTTGCTCTAGTCCATTGCAGTTAGAGTGGTGGTTCAGTAATTGTGTGCCACAGTCTGCATGAGATGAGGGAACAGAAACTGTCCTTGAGATGCGAGTTGCTCTCCTGCATGCTGCAGCTGTGTCTTCTCACCAGTCTTTGAGATCTTGTGTCTGCACGGCCCTGATAACTGGTTTAGGAGAGAAGCAAAGAGGCTTTGTGTGCAGAACTGAAAAAAATGTACTGATGGTCAGTGGGTGGAGCTGAATTACGGTTCAGGAGAACTACAGCACAGCTTCCCAGGGAGCTGGCATGGCTCTGGGGTCCTCTGTTCTCCCTACTAGCAACTGGGGCAAGAGGCAATGGCCACCTGCCCATGGTGCCAACTCCTATGGTGAGGGCACACCCTCTGCAGGGCAAAACTGCTCCTTAATGTTTCCCTGAAAGTAACATCCGTACTCATAATGTGAGCATAAGTACTGTGCAGAAGGAGGCAGGAGTGATTTAGGAAATCAAGTGCAGAATTTAAACATTATTTCAATGACCAGTGTTGGAATTTTCCCTTTAAAAATGTGACTTAAGATCAGATTTTCAAAGCCACAGAGCTTAAACCCCAAATCCTTAAAAGCTTTTAGGCAGCCGATTCCCAAGGGTATAAATGGCTTTTGAAAGTATATTGTATGCATCCAGGACACACAAGAATTTTTTCTAATAGAAAGACTCATAAGAGGCAGCATTGCTGCTGTTGATAACAGAGCTTCTGCATGGCAATTTCAGTCAAATCATCTCTCTGATAGGGGAAAAAAAAGTGTTTATACTTAAAGCAAAACATTTTGGCTTGCTTGCTTATTTATTTATATATTTATGCTTCTTTATGGCACATACTGAAAAGCAAATCTCTTGTTCTCTGTTTACAATATTTATGATTGCACACATAATATCTGGAGGATGCTGTTCCCAAATTACTGGCTTTGATCTGCTTGCTCGAGTAATTATGTTAAATTTGGCTAGTTTACCTGAAATTTGAAATCTGGAGTCATTGAAGAAAGCGACATGATTTTCCTCCTCTGAACACCACTCACTAATAGGTGGATTAGAACTGCAAATTCAAGTTTTGCTTTCTGTGACCAGAGTTGGTACACACTACTTTTAAAAAAATAAATCTCTTCCTCTGAGAATTAAATAGCATATTGTGTCAAAAAGAAGGAATAAGAATCAATTTACAGCAGCTTAGTTTATCTCAGAACTGGTTTTCAAGGGTGGGTTATGGTATTTTCAGATGCAGCTGATGCCATTGTATTTTCTCAGAGTCTTACCATCCCATCTTCTCATCCAACTTAATCACAAATGTCACACATAGATGTTTAATTCAGATTGATATGGGATTTGCTTTAAAATAACTTCACCTGTTGAATTACTTGTTACCTGAACCACCAAGTCTCTTAAGAAACACACCACACATGGAAGACATCAGAAAGTAATGCTCTTCCTTTATCATATGTCAAAAGATAATGCTGGCTCCTTGGATAAATTGAAACAAAGAAATTTAGTTACTTACTCTATCCCCCCTCTAGCTAGTTTAGATTCATGCTAGAATTTCAGAATGTGCAGTGCATTTTATTAATGAATGTTGCCATTTTGAGATTTCATTGATAATGAGCCTGTTCGGATCATGCTGATATTTCACTTCTTGCTGTAATTGCACTCTTACATGGTTTCCCTAGAGAGTGCCAAGACTCAGCTTGCAGTAATTGCTCCTTTTTTGTCATCATATAACACCTATAGGCACAGACCTACACTTTATCTGAAAACTTCTCGATTCTCCTGTTTCTTCATTTTTATTTGTCATGTTCCTACATAAAAACAAAATGAACAACCTTTTAGAGAGAGTTGTAGCTCAATAAAATACACTAGTGAGTGTTATCTAGGTTTAAAAAGCATATCGGATCTATTTACATGTTCTCCCTTCTTATCTCACTCTCTGGAAGACTATGCTATTCCCAGTGAAAGGCCCCAGTGATGGAGATCTGTCATATCTATTGCTGTGCCTCATTATCCTTAGTGACACAAAATATTTCCTAATTTTGCCTCTGAATCTTTGTCACAATTTAATGCTTTTATGTCTTATCTACACAGGCAATAGCAAGTTGTTCCTTTTCCCCCCACAATTGCCCTGTATATATTTTAAGGCTTCCTTTGGGCTAACTACAGATTAGCTCAATTACTGTCCACTGGTGATGTTTCCTAGATTCCTGATATTCTGGTGTACATTTTCATACACTCCAGCTGTTCCAGATCATTCTAGAAGTGTTCTGCCCTAGAGTGGACATACTACTCCAGCTGAGAGGTTTTACCAGTAGAATGTCTTTCAGCATTTAATCCCTTTTTCTTTTTTGGTAGCACAGGGTGATGTTTTCCCTTCCCAATAGCACCGACTCATACAAACATTTTAATCTATTTTAATTATTAGATGAAATTCTAGAGCTTGCTGTCCCATCTCGGTGTAAAATATTTTCCCTAATTGATAGTGTCTATCTGAATGTGTTGTACTGCAACCATCCCTGAGGAGAGCCATCTTATTTTTCCCAGGCACCTTCTTCAATTTACCAAGAACACTTGGTATTATAATTCCATCCAACCACCACTTCTGCTACCAGTAGAAGTGCTCCAGCGTCTAGCTGGGAGCTCCAGTCACTACAAGTCAGAGGGTGCTGGATGGTTTCCATTCAGAGATGTTCTCAAGATGCCACCACCATGGCTAAGACAACACAGAGAGTACAAGATTCTGTGCTGAAGGGTACTTGCAGGACACTGAAAGCAACCATGAGGATTTGAGCTTTTAGTAACTCTAGGTCATGCTGTGCAAAAGTACCCTCAATTTCTGGGCTTGGGGATCAACACAGGCCCTTTTTCGCCAAGCTGTAACATCCTTGTTAGGCACAATTTTCCCTTAGAGTATCCCAAGAGAAATTTCGCTAACTCAGGGATGCTATTAGCTTTTCCCAAAAGATTTCTCCATTCTTTGCAGCTTAAGTTCTGGCAGTCAGATTTAGCAGTAGCATGGGCGCCTGGGGAGAGCTGCCACATAGCCTCATCTCTGTCACAGGACATGGATCCCACGCTGCATTAGCTACTGTTAGCTGCAGCATGCTTCTCCCTTTTCTGTGCCTCTTTGCCATCTTTCCTTCCCTTTCTCTTTTTACACACTGCTCTCCTGTTGGTTTGTTGTTGCTGTTTTTCCCAGTAACTTCACTTCCAGTTAAATCTTGTTTAGAAAAAAGGCTGAATGCTGAGAAACTGCAGCAGTTCTGGGTGATTCTGCTTCCCTTTCTTCCCATATGCCCAGCAGAGTGTTTAGGTTATGATTCTTTATATCAATTCTGTCTTCTCATTATACACAAAAGAATTAGAGTCTGCTGAAAAGCAGTAGAGACCAGGTAGGGATTTACATTTCACAGCTCACTCCTTCCCTGTCCTGACCCATAATGAAAGAGACCTGTTTCTAAGCTACTCACCAAAATATATTTTTTCTTTTTGCATCTAGAGCAGAGAGAATTTGGGGACAGTGAATGCTCCCACAGCTACTGTACAAATAGCACCCAATATTCAAGTTTGCTAGGATGGGGTGTATCACAGCTCTGAAGTTGCTTGATGAGTTGGTTTCTAAGTTAATGTTTTTAAGTGATATTTATTTCCTAGAAACCTACATTGTCACTTCATTGAGGAATCTGGAAGAGAAAGACTAAAATGGTGCAATCTAAGCATGTCCCCATGGCAACCCTTACACACGGTGACTTTAGAGTTAGTGGGTTAGGCCTCTTTCTCAGAAGAAACACCAGAAGCAAACAGTAGGATTTAGAGCCAGCAGAGAGGTTCTACTCTTTATGGATGTTGGTCTTATTCATGACCTAGCTAAGGCTAAGAAGGTGCTTACGTGGACACTATTCAAGGCTGTTTTGATCTTCATTCATTATTTTCATCCTGTTTCTCTGGATATACAGCAGCAAAGGGCTGCCCCATCTCCTTTCTGTGGCCATATTTGTCACCTATGGGGCTTTAAGCACTATACTGTGTCTCCTTAAATCCCCACATTCACTAGTATTTCTAAAGATTATTTGCAGTGGAAGTTGTGATGGAGCAGTGGGAAGTGCTACTTCCTATTGTTAGTACTGACTGCACTTTCGGTAATTTCATTTCTTTCCTGAAATCCCTTGTTACAACAGGACCTAGCTTTTGGGAGAAGAAAACTATCTTTCAGCAGATGAATCAGAAAGATGACTAGAAATGACTACTGAACACTGAGATTTCTTACCAGCACTGCACAAAGTCATTGTGTTCTGTTGAATGCCCCAACTTTAAAAAGAATAGCAGGAAAGCGTGGGGTGCCAAAATAAATGATACTTTACAATTGCACCCCTTATTTCCTCCTGCTGTCCTACCATTACAACAGCAGCACTGCCTGCGGTGGAGTGTTTTGAAACAGGAAAGTGTGTCTGGTGCTGCTTTCCTGCAGATCTTAAAGAAATTAGAATCATCCTCAGGAGATAGCCAGGAGGCATACTTCACAAGGAGCAAAACACAGGACAGGGTTGAAATAGGGACTGTGTGTGAGATTGATTTCTGTTGGGTTGTTTGGTCTGATTGGAACTGGCATTTCTGTCAAAGAGAAATCTAAAGGGTTGTTAGCAGTACCTGGGGTTCTCTTGCTAGGTACTTAAAAATCTAGGCAAGAAACACATAACAGCAGGACCAGAAGAAACTTTTACGTAAATAAATCTGGTCCAGTGAATTCAAATAGAATTCCTGAGGAAAAAAAGCGCAATGGCCTGTCAGAATCAAAGCACCATAACTACCACTGTGAGATAAAATAAAACAAGATGACAAAGTCACAGAGCACAACAGACATAGGTTGAATCTTGTTCTAGGTATAAACTTTGTACTATGAAACTCTCAGCCTTTTTCCTCTTTCCTGGGGTTCTCAGTTTTACACTGAAATCTCATAATGCTGACTCCAAGCCCTTGGTTACACTTATGTACCTGCTTATAGGGAACAGCTGTATACATCCTGGGGTTTTGAGCTAATCAGATGCAGCAATTAGGTAGATTCCTATGCCATGATAGGAAATGTCAGGAAATTACTGCTCCTCTGCCCTCCCAGCAGCAATTGAGCTGCAGGTCTGCGGGGAGTCCCCTGAGACAGGTGGTGAAGGCGACTGTCTGGGAATTTTCTTCAGAATGGTTGTATTTGGAGAAAGACATAAACGATGTAGAAAACAAAACAGCAAGAATCTGTCAGAGGAAATGGAAGTAGCAATATTTAGCACAAACCCCTTCAGGAAGGCAGACTTAGGGATCTCTGAGCAAAGAGGCTGATGCTACTTTGCTACTGCTGCTTTTGTGGCACTAAGACTCCCAGTGCAGACTCTGTAAACAAAGAGGGTAGCACCAAAGAAAGATCTTGACAAGCATCGTCTGTTTCTCTTTGTCATAAAAACAAGAGAGATAGATCCAAAATACTGCCTATGGCTTCAGGCAAATGATGGCAAAATACATGTGTAATTATATTCTTCACTTTGTGCTTTGCTATTACCAGAGAGCATATGACTGCTTTTCCCTCCTGCCAAGACCTTTCAGAGGTGAAGATACAGGCTGTGTACCACAAACACCCATATTAAATAGCCTTCTCATCAGATTCTTGGCACTTACGACAGGAATGGAAAAGCTCAACAACAGCAACACTGCTTAAGAATAAAACATCCTTGTACAAGCATAAAAGGCTTATTGTTTTCATAGGAGTTAATTTACATACTATTTTCCAATTTAACATTTTTCAAACCTTTAGCTCTTCCTAGCTCTTTTTATTAGGTAAGTACTGTACAGATATTATCTAAGTCATAAAAATTAAATATCTATTAATGTTTTATTTTTAGTGACTGAATGGAGACAGGAACAATTCCTATATTTTTTCCATGGACTGGACCAGCTGCTCAGCAAAGTTCAGGCTTGGCTGGTTAGTCTGGTAGGTTTAAGGGCTAGTCTATGAGATGGGCAGGACAACTCCATCTCAGTCTTCTTAAATAGTTATACAGAAGCAGAACAATACATCTCTCTCTTCTCAAAGTGGGAAGAGCAGAAAGGAGTTAAACTTTAGCACCACTTTCCACCCCTTGTTCTCCAAAGACCTGTTTTGCTGTGGGTTAATGAGGCAACACCACAGTGATGATTTATGCAAGTCTACTCTCAGGAGGGAGTGGAGAAGAAACTGCCATTTTCCTACTTAACAGGACCTTTCAGAGGCTTTTGTAGGTTGGTGCTGTTTGTATAGGTTGTCATGGTCCTGAGCCCTGCCTGATTCATGTGGCTGTCCCTATGTGAATTGATTGAAGTCATAAATTTTGCAGCAGAAGGGAGCATCTGGGGTTTCCTAGGTTAGATACCGGGTGTTAACTCGTTAGAAGTATATATTCTCACAGAAATATGGATCTGCCTTTCTCAGGTAACAAGACCTGACACTTTCATGGAAAATACTGAATGCTCCCAAGAAGCGAAGAAAATACTTGGTCAGACAAAGAAAAACAGCAAAACAAGTGTATGTCTGAACAGGCTTCTACATCAGGGTTTTACAATAAATAAATCCATCTTCTTACTTTGAATCCTTACCAGAGAGTACATTTGATGGTAGGGGAAGGGACAGCAGTGTCTGCAGGGGTCACTTAGGAAGTTTGGGTGCTTCTTGTCCAGTAGGCTTCTACCCAGCAGCTCCCACATTTATTTATTTTTTTTAGAAAAAAAAACAAAACACCCCTAGTTGGGTTGAAACAAAGATTTTTGCCTGTTCTGAGCAGGTAGGCCAATGTGCAGGAAGGTATGCAAGGTGCCTGGGAGTCACAGCAAGGCTAAGCTGTGAGTAGGATCGCATAGCTGCACAGGGCCAGGTGAGGGGTGGGCTAGAACACAGGAAGGAGTCTCATAATGGCAATTTTCTTGACATATTTTATCCATCCATTCTGCACTTTGCAAGCAGGGTTCCTAGCAATAGTGCTGCAGATGCCTCCTGATGCATTGTGGTAGAGACAGTGCTAGGTTGTTTTGTGCTGCTGTTCCTCACCCTGAGCGAAGCAACTTGGCAGCTGTTTAAATGGGCTGCTGCCAGAAAGCCTGCCTCTGTCATCCACGCACTCTCAGTCATTCATGAATTCTATACAGAAATGTGTAGAAGAACAACTGTGTTGCTTTAGAGTGTTTACAGTAAGCATGTTTGGGATGAAAAAGTAAACAAAATGATATGCCCCATGATAAAATAAGTAAGGGGAAAAATGCCATATGCTACTTACGCTGATGTGAGAGTTGTTCTTTGCTTCTGAGCTCATGATACTGCAGTTAGGTACAGATAATGAGTCAGAGCTGAATGTTTCCCTTAGACGTAAATTTTCCATAATGTGACACACTGCTGGGGTGGTTTTAACAAGGTAAGCACACACAGGAATATATCAGTACTCTTGGGGGAACTGAGCATATCACATATTTAAGAGTATCTTTTACTAATGGCACTTGTCTAGCAAAAAAATAAATAATCCATAAATGACACTTGGATTTCTTTCATTCAGATGTTTGCTTTCTAGCTCCAGCCCATTTTTCCAGGTACTCCAAGAGAAAATGAAATGTCACTGGACATTTTATCTTTAGGTTCCTGTTGGCCATCATGTTATTGATATCACCAAACTGATGTCTGTGTTGTACTGACCATATGAAATAAATTAGTGGCTTCAGTACAGCCTGTAATAGACTGGAGTAGAGTTGAATCAGGGCACAGTCATCCTCCTCGTCCTTAAAGGCAGCCATCAGGATTTGACAATATCTTAAAACCCTGTTAATTCAGCTGCAGAAAAAACTATGATTCCTTTCTGCTCTTCCATTTTTCTTCAGGCTTTCCCAAAGAATATGCAGGTACAACCTCTTCCTCTAGTCAGCGACCCAAAGCAGAGGTTGTACTTGTTGTTCATCCTGTGGTCTCCGATGGGTCTCTGAAGCAGGAGATGCCCTGAGGGATGTTAACTTTTTAAATAATTGATCCCAGACCTTTGTTCCATTTATAAACCTCAAAACTGGCTATTAAATTGTGATTTCTGTTAAACTGTATCTCGGAAGCCATTAATCTAATGCCTTTTTAGTACCACAAATATATTCTGCATTTCAGTTCTATGAGCTGTAACTGCAACTGGGCCCAGGGGCAGTCTCCGAAAGTGGAGACCCAGAGACCCCCTTGTTCTACCCGAGATATGTGAGGGCTGCTTCAAAAGAAATATCTCCTATATTATGTTGTTGGACCACAATGTTGGAGGTAGATGTTGGTGATATGAATGCAAGTATTAAAACTTCCTTTTTTTTTTTTTTTTTACAAGAAATAAAGCTAAAACATTATGTGTAGTTCGCATTTGTTTATACTTGAATAGTGCTTAATTGTTCATTTGTATGGATCCAAGTCAGATGCCGGGGCACTGGATTTGAAGCCTTGTCTCATACAGAAGCCACAGGTGTCTCAGCTACCAACTGGGAAAAGGAACTGGACATGCATGTTGTGGTTTAACCCCAGCAGCAACTCGTGCAGCCGCTCACTCATTCTCCCCAGCTGGTATGGAGAAGAGAACTGGAAAGCACAAGAGGTCTTGGGTTGAGACAGGGACATTTTACTAGATAAAGAGAAGGCTACGCACACAAGCAAAGCAAAAGAAGGAAATAATTTGCCACATCCCATCAGCAGGCATGAGACCAGCCACTTTCAGGAAAGCAAGGCTTCTCACACATAATGGTTACTTGAGAAGACAAATACTGTCACTCTGAACATCCCTACTTCTTGTTTCTTTACCTTTAGCTGTTATTGTTGAGCATGTCACCACGTGCTATGGGACATCCCTTTGGTCAGCCTGAGTCAGCAGTCCTGGCTGTGTCCCCTCCCATCTGCTCGTGCACCTCCTTTACTGGTAGCACAGCAGGAGGAGCCAGAAGTCCCTGGCTCTGCAAACCTTGCTCTGCAACAACTAAAACATCTCATCAGTGGTTACCACCACTGTTTTCATCAAAAATCCAAAACACAGCATCAGGTGAGCCTCTGATGAAAATCAACTTCCTCCCAGCCAAAATGATGATAATGTCCAATGTCCATTTCTCTCTGACTGCTTCATAGACCATGCTGACTTTGTTTGTGTGTAAAGGAAGGTTTTCATGCAAGGAAAGCAGCCCTTCCCAGCTGACTTGATCTTCTTTTATTTATTAAAGAAAGGAGAGAGAAAGTCTATCTATCTATCTACTTATTTAAACAGAAAAAAAAAGCTTCTTTGAATCCTTTTTACTTTCCAGAATTAATTTCTTTCAACAGTACCACGGAGAATACTTTGTTGTAAATCATGTGACAATGGGTGAATTTTATCTGGGCTGAAATAGGAAATGTTGCTTTATGCTAGTGCTGCAGCTCCAGTGTGAGCTGTGCTTTCCTTGTTGTTCATGCAGAGCATGAGAGGCTTTGAATGTCCTGAGATATCTTGCTCTATCTTTTTAGAAGTCCATAGCAGAAATGTGATTGATTTGAGGACGCAGATGAAAAATTACCTGAAGTTTATGTTCATCTATGGAGTCTATGGGAAATAAGGTACTTATCATTATTCATAAAAAGCGAGATACTGCATGCTATTTGTCAAGGTTTTAATTGCTGTTGGCATTACAGACATACTGCTGGTGGCAGCCATCTTGCTGAAACGTGGTGTTTCTGGGACTACCTGCAGAATGGATACCTCATGAGAAGAACTATCAGCCAGTTTCTGGTAGAGTAGAAAAGTGCAGTCTGCAGTTAGAAGCAAACTTTATCTTTTGCTTCTTGAGATACAGTCAAACAGGAGTGTTAAACTTCAGCAAGGCTTCTGTTAGGATGGACTTCTGTTGTTGTGGTGGCTGTCACTGATGGATGGGAGCCAAGTGGTGTCTTGGAATACGAACTGGGTCTAGGCACATCCATGTGAAAAAATAAGAGGAAGTCATAACCCATGGGGTTGTTGCAGGTTATCATCTTGAGGTATGATGCCTTGTGAAGGGATGCTTTTCCAGCATGTGTTGCTTCAGCCCATGCTACTTTTCTTGATGTCTCTTTCCCACTGTCCATCTTCTTATGAACACTAATTGCTCAGCAGTTTTCCCAGGGTTGTTTGTTACCCTGAAAGCATATATGAGGACTGCACTGAAAGTAATGCCTCCTATTTTATTATGTATTATGTGACATCAGAGGTGGATGTTGGTGGTATGGCAGTAGAGGCTGAACCTTCCAATCAGTTTTGCATCACATTTTGTGGCCACGTGACAGATGGTAGCAGAGGGGCACTCTGACAGAGTGGTGTCTGACATGGAAGTACTGATGAAGAAAAGGGGAGGAACTGAACTCCTCCATGAGGAAAAAACAGCACTCGTTGACGTTCATTGACACTTGCTGAATGTTTATGGACATCTAAGAATGGATGTGAGCACAGTGAAGAGGTGGGTGGTGAAACCTTGTGAAACATTGGTTTACCTCCACTGGTGAAAATTTTGATGAGCACAGCAAGCAGGCTTTTGTTCCTTGCTTACAAAAATATATAGCTAATGGTGGTGACTATGTTGAAGAATAAGGTTTTGTAGCTAAGAATTTTCTTTATCAAATAGTGTGATTGTGTTCTTTGTCTATGTCATAATTTCCACAGAAATAAATAGGAGGCATTACTTTTGGAGTGACCTACATATTGTAGTAAAAAATATCTACATAGGGTAGATATTCTGAGTTGAATGTAGACCTCCCTTATATTGGTTTGATGACTCTGGGGAGTTGCATAACCAAATGCAAAGTTAGGCATGGTTTTCACTCCATCCTCTGCTAAGGGAGATGCTGCATGGACATGATGATTCACTTTGTCTGGATCAGGCAAATACAAGAGGCAAATGCAGAATAATAGCTCCACATAAAAGGCCCTGTTGACAGAGAGATGCAGTCCCTGCTGAATCTTTGGGGAAGCACAATTATTTCCAATAAAGAATCAGGACAGAGTCATTGAGGGTAGGCAGAGGAGGTAGGAAAATGCTATCAGCTATAGTCACGTTCAATTAATGGCTGTGAAAGTGACGTCTGCTCTGCATATTCTTCTTAGGATCAGCACTGAGAGCGCAGCTCATCTATTAACACATCTGACAGGCCACAGTTTAACCCACTTTCTCAACATCTTGCCCAGGAGAATAGGTCATTCTACTTACTAAGATGCTTTTTCATCACATTTTTCCACCAGTGCTGAGAAAGTGGTCATATTTCAGACAGGGAGGCCCATTTGCTTTTTTCAAACAGAGACAGTTCTCTGCCTGACACATTTAACATGGCCAGTCAGCTCACTCATTGCCCAGTGTGAGATAGCACCTGTTTGTGCTACAGCTATGTAGCAACTCCTGATGGTTAGAAAGAAGAGGCTAATTCTTAAAAGAAAGAGGTTCAACCAAACATGGAGGCTTTTCTGTTCTTTTCTTGCCACATAAACAATTAAGATGACTGTCTTGTAAAGAAGTCCTAAAGTTCTTATCCAGCTAATATTACACGAGCTAGAAAAACCTTATTAGAGTAGGATTTTTCTGTTTAAATGAATAAGAAATAAAAAGACCGTCTGAGCTGTTTGGAAAACTGTAGTTAGGATTTCCAGCAGATGGAGGTGGGAATAGTTGAACTAAATTGTTATGTGATATGAAAGCAATGAGAGAATGGAAACTTGATGTGTCAAGACAAGGGTAGCAAAAATGTTTTACAAGAGTGATCATTGCTGACTGCTTTAATGCTTTTGCTTATATTTGGTATCCTTTAGCACCCTTCCAACTGTATCTTTCCTGTTTTGGATTGTACGTTCTACTGGGAGGGATTTGTTTTTGGATTTGTTACTTGGAAAGTGACATGCATGGGACTGGGCAGCCAATAATGAGCAAATAACTAATGTGTTTTGGGAGCCTGTAACAGTAGCTGTACGGAAAAATGGCAAGACTGCCTGGCTTGCACTGCTGTGTGCCTGTGCTGAGAGCTTCTGTACACAGCACGTGGTCCCTGGCTAATGTGACCAGTGGTGACTGTGCAGAATTGTGCACAGAGAGCTGAACTGCTAGGAGACGAGCAAGTACCTTACACAAACAGATCTCAGAGAACCTTGTTCCCCCTGCCACCATCAGGTTCCTTCCCACCCCTTCAGGCTGGTAAGACGTGCTTCTTGGACCCCATTCTCAGCGCATTTTGCAATGGCAGATCCTCATGATGCCAAGCCTGCAGGTACCCCGTCAAGATCACTTACTGCCTTCCACTGCAAACAGGCAGACTTCCTCTCTTTCGTTATTTTGAGACAGTGGTCTCCCCAAGGTACCCTCTGTGTCCTGTTTCCTCTTCCTCACAATCAGGAAACCCTGAACCACCACCCTGCACATCCTGAAGAGTACCATTAAGATGAATGTAAGTTCTCAACAGTTCAAACAAAAATCTCCTGACACAGTTTACCTAACAGAGTGGTTATGATTTCTGCTTGCAAAGATGTTTCTTTAGTTTTAGCAACATGAGGATGCCAGAACTGAACATATAAACTGGGTTATTTTGCTGCTGTCAACTTTGAAAATTCAAAGGCAAAAGAAGACTGTGACTCCAGTTCCATCCCAGTACTCCATGCAGGCAGATATCTTTGCCATACTGACTTGTAAGCTGATCTTTCCCACAAGTAAAAGTCTTGCCTTCAAACTGCATTTTACACAAGGATTTGGTTGCAGACCATTTGCTGCCAGCACACAGTATTAACACTGAAGTTACAGTATAATTTCCCAGAGCCTAGCTTTGATAGCTTCCCATCCAATTAACTCAGGCCACCTCTGCTCCTTGTACTCTGCTTTTCTTACCACCTCCTTTGATGTCCTCCAATCACCTGCACCAGAGATATCAGACATAAAAACAGTGAACTTCCAGTTACCTTGAATATTCGGTCATTTTGGTATATTAATGACAGTGGTATAGAAGACTTGCTGAAGTTTTAGAAATTCTTTCTGTTCTCTCTGGGCTTCTTGATATTTTATTTGAACTTACACAACTAAAGCAGAGTTTGAATTGTGGCAGTATCTTTAAATAGAAACTTGACAGTGGTAATATTGTTTCATCTTATTATATGCAGAAGAAAGCATTTTCTGGCCTATCTCACGCAGTGAAGAACTTGCAGGATGAGACCAAAATTAATTACTGTAAATAATGCAGTGACTGTAAACTAGTGTTACAGAAACAAGAAATCATCGGCAGATTAAGACTGAGCTCATACAGAATTACTGCAGTCAGGGAACTCAATTCAACAGAGACATTTCCCATGCAGTAAAACCATATGCCTTCTGAAAGCATAAATCATAACAAATGAACTGGGGAAGGCACGGCACTGACACACATACAATTACAGAAGAAAAGATATCTCTCTTGGTTTTACTTGTTTGATTAAAAAACCTGAAAGGATAAAACTTGTTTATCACGTTGCACAGGGACTCAGCAGATCTTTACACTCAAGGCTGTTTCACATACATATATAGTTGTGGCATATTAACACTTCAGGCACATTAGTGCTTATTTTAAGTACTTAATAGGTATCTACTTTGTGTAAGGTCAAGGTACTATGAACTCAGTGATGTTCTGACTTGAAAGGCAAATACCTTGTGGGGCAATCTGAAGAAGTCTGTTCGAATCAGCAAATGACTCAGAGGCTTGGTAGGGGTTTGGAGGTGAATATTGTGGCTTCTGACAAAGTCTTGAGGTGTAAGTCTTAAAGCTTTGCTCGGTACAAGTGACAGTGGTTTGTAGTTCAAAGCATGGCTCAAGGTGGCAATTTCATTTTCTCTGAATTTCAGCAGAAGAAAAATGTAGTACCTTACGTAGTTGTACTCAGCTTGCAATGAGAAAGGAGCTCTTGTACTGTAAATATATTTCAAATGCCAAGACAAAGTAGATGTGCTCTTATAAACAATCTTGTAAAGGTAGGTAATCTATTCTGTTATTTGTGTATTACACCCTCTTGGCCTCACAACTCATGAAGTCAAGCTTAGGATAATAGTTTAAAATGTGAACATCCAGAAGTGACATAGCAAATATTTACAGCTTGCCATATTCATTTAGTATTTTTGGTTTTTTAATCTGTTAATATAAAATTGCAATTTGCTCTTTCTTCTCTGTTAGCCCAAGAGCCAGATTTTAAAGTAATTCCAAATGGAAGGACAACAGAATCAAATTCAAAGGCTGTTATCCATCTAACATTGCATGGAAGTTCTCAATGGGATTCTCAAAGCACTACGTCTGTTTGATGCTTAAATTCCATTCCTCTGCAATGGGAATTATCCCCACATCCCATGTAGGCATTTCTAGAAATCATACTTGATGCTTACCTGCATTTTTATTTATCCATGGGGGATACTCTGAAAGTAATGCCTTCCATTTCATTGTGTTTGTCCGTGATGTCAGAGGGAGATGTTGGTGTAATGGCAGTAGGGGCTGAACTTCCCACCAATATTCCACTACATTCTGTTGCCATTGGACAGACAGCAGCAGAGGGGCAATCTGACAGAATGGCTTCTAATGTGGAAATGCTGGCGAAGCAGGGGTGTAGAATTGAATTTCTCCATGTGGAAAAAATGGTACTCATTGACATTCATTGATGCTTGTGAATGTTTGTGGAGATCACACAGTGGATGTGAGCACAATGAGGTGGTGGGCAGTGTGTTTCAGCAGTAGTGACAGCAGCAGTGATTCACTTCTGTTGGTGTAAATTTTAATGAGTGCGGCATGCAGGCTCTTGTTCATCGCTGGCAAAAATGCACATCTAATGGTGATGACTATGTTGAAAAATATTGTTTGGTTGTTGAGAATACTCTATCAAATAGCGCTATTGGGCTCTTTGTATCTGTTGTGGTTTCCATGGAAATAAATAGGAGGTGTCTCTTTCAGAGCTACCTACATGCATGTTTTTACAAATATAGATTCAAGCTATTAAATACTGTCTCAGAATTTACTGAAAAAAAATATGAGAGCTTTACCTAAGAACGTATTGCAGTGTTAGCCTTGGAATTAATTAGTCTCAAATCACTGTTCTGCACAGTCTTTTCAAGAATGAGTATCTAAACATGCTCTGTTATTGCTTAGTTCCATATACTCTCATAATACAACAAGGCAAACATATATTATTCATCTTTCCAGAATCTCAGCTGGTTTTACTTTAAATAAAGGACAGTGGAATGATGTCTATCTACGTCAACTGAGAATTTAATGTCAGAATTTGTTTAGTTGGGCCCAAGTTCTTGGCAAGATCTAAATATAAACATAATTAAAAGAGAAATATCTTTCTGAGATTCTCAGTCTAAGCTGACTGTAGAAATATACTGTTGTGCAATTTGCAAGTAAGTACTTTGGAAAAGTATTTACTTTTTTGTTTGATTATTTCTTTATTCTAAGAAGCACTTGAAAGTACATCTCAAATGCAAACTGATAGAAATGTAATCTCAGTCATCTAAATGAGGAAAAAGATCAGAGGTCTTCCTGTTCATCTTTCTTCCCCCACGGTATCTAATTTTCCAGTTGATATCAGAATGAAAAGAAAAACTGAAGTCAATTCCAGAAGTATATGAAGAAAATGAAAAAAATACTGCAACATCATACAGCGGTAACAACCCCAAACCTTGTTTTTCCAAGTGTTCTATTTTCAATAGCACAGGTGAATGAAATAGGCTAGAACAAAAAGGAAGCGATGCACACATACATGCTTGCACCCATGTTCACACACACTTATGCTTTTGTGACATCCTGTTGATTTCTACAATAAAAATGGAAGATGTGACAGAAAGGTACTGCCTGTATGCAGTATTTACACACTTAATGACAGAAATATCTGAAATTAGCCATCTTGCTTTTGACTTCAGAACCCCACCAACTTTTTTACTATTTGCGATACTTCCTCCACTGTGCAGCCTAGGCAACACAGAAATAGAAAAGAAATGAATAGGTCTGATCATGGACATGGAGGTGATGACTTGTAAGTAAAACCAATAAATATACCCACATTATCAACCCCTAAAAGATCAGGGACAAAAAATGAGCATCATCCGAGAAGGCAGGATGTGTGTTGGCTGAGTTTGCATGATTGCAGCGGGAAACAGTTACAGTGCTGCAGAAGTTATATTTATACATCTTGTTTCATATCAAACTAACCTATGAAACAACTGATTTACTTCTTTTTCACTGTGAATGTTTAGATACTTCATTTTTTGAGTATGTGCAACTGAAATGTCATATAACTAGCTGGTTGCATTTATTAAGTCCACTCAAAGATGATCCCTCTTACAGATGTAAATCTATATATTTAATTTCACAAACAAATAGCGTTGACAGTCAGCCAAGAACACTTAATCACACATGCCTACAGGCTGACTCCTTGCATGAATGGTTCTCCTCGATGCACCAGTGAAACTGAATTATATTCTGGGAAGAACAACAAACCTTTGATAAGAGAATCCAAAGCCTCATTACCTCAGTTGCACTGAATATTCTGAACTCATGTAAAAGCAAAAGAGCAGGGACTTCTCTTAAAAAATGTGCTTTCAGTTGTGTATTCATTGTGGGTACCCTTTTTTTTTTTTTTTTTCCTTTCCTTTCAGTCTTTCCCTTCAATTATTCCATATTTAAATATAAAAATCATGTTTGTTTTGGCCAATATTAATGACCATGAATTTTATATTTTTTTTTGCTAGTAGACTGGAACTTACTGGATGTGCCACAGTGGAGACAGTCTTCTTTTTCTCTGTGAAATGAATAACATTAATTCTGATCATTCTTCCTAATTAGTAGAGCTCTTCACAGGAGCATTATTTTAAGTGCTGTTACCAGAATTACTCAGGAGAGCTCAGAGGTTTAGATTACTCATGTTTAAATTAATTAAAGAGATCTATCTGTGAATTTTCCCATCTGAGTTAAGATTAAATTTTTGTTGTTGTTTTTTGGATTTTTTTTTGTTTTTTTTT
>VXAB01009294.1:578291-594795 GCA_013399175.1 Odontophorus gujanensis | reverse complement strand
TTTTTTCCTTGTTGTGTTAGTGTTTTTTTTTTTTTTTTTTTTTTTTGTGTTTTTTTTTTTTTTTTTTGGGGGGGGGGGGGGAGGAGAGGGGAGAAATGTTTCCAGCAACAGCAAATTTGAAGAAAATCTGATTTAAATGTTGTTTGCTGTTGCACAGGAGATTACATTAACATTTCAGTTAAAAATTACATGTAGACAATTGCTCATTTATCCTGATGTCCCATATATCTTAGCCTTGGGTAACTAAACATAGGTGAACTGAAATCAGTGGCACTGGAGTAACTTATACAGGCTAGATCCTAACCCTGATATATTTGATGGTGAAAAAAGGCAATGGAAAGTTTGGACACCTGCTTCTTTTCTGAGTACTGCCCTTGTTGCTCTGAGCCTTCATGGAACAGAATAGCAGAAGATGCACTTCATGAAGTAGAAGCATGAGTGATGGATGAGACATTGGAAAGTACAGGAGTTAATTTAGTTTCCACTGACTTCAGGTGGATGGACTAAATGCAAGAATATGAAGTACTGCATGTATTTTAAAACATTAATTGATTTGCCTGAAGTTGTCTGCTGTGGCAGGAGACAATAGGGATCAGTGTTGTTTTGGATTCCAGTTGATGGGAGACTCCTAAGTATGGCAGTGTACCAAGACTCACTGCAGTGCTGTTACTGTGCGAAAAACACTTGAACTTTTTCAGTGTTAACAGAAAATTCTTGTTCCAACAAAGATAGCTACATAATCCCCGTGGAGTTCAGGATCTGAGAGTAGGCATAAACCCACTGAACCCTGTTAGCCCCTCTCTTCCCTTCCCTTCCCTGCTGCTGGCTGTAATTCAGCCTTGGCTTGGAGCAGCTGTGCTCTGCTCCAGGGCTGAACTCAGGTTATTTGCTGGCAGAATGGGCTGCAGCATGCTCTTGCCAGCTTAGACCAGTGTTGGCCAGGCAGTAAACACAGAGGCTCTTCTCCAGAGCACTGAGGGTTGGGCTGATCTATCTCAGAAGGAATTTAAGCTGTGGATGCTGCACGAGGGCAGCATTCAGCTCAGACACAGACTGCTGTGGACAAGAGCCAGGCTTTGGAGACCATGACAGACAACTACTGAACTGCAGGAAAAACAAAGTCCTGAGCTTAGAACATAGCTCAGATAAGCTGTCCTCCAAAAGCAGACATGACTCAAGAACTCATTCCCATGCCATGACATTTCATAATAGTATTTTCATTGNTTTATTTATTTTTAAATAACCAAAACACTTTGAAAGCAACGGAGGAATTGAAAATAGTACTTCAGTGAAACTTAGATAGATAGAAGCTACCCACTAAAACTCATTTAACAGAGATCCCAAAGGCTTTCCTAAATGAAACCAATTATGAGTTCTTCCTGAGATAAGGTGATGGACCCCTAGGATGTTTACGTATAAAGCATTTTCCATTCATAAAAAAAACATTCATCCTGGAGACGTTGTCTTTTTGCACGCTGACTATTGCATCATCATCTTTATTAATGTAGTTGGTGAAACACCTTGAAAATAATTCAAGAATGTAGAATATATTTGGATAGGATGCTGAACTAAAAATGGAGTGATCCTGTTTTATGCAATCTCACTGCTCCTTTGCAAAGCAATTAGATGTCTGATTGTGACAGTCTTAATGGTAAGATTCTGTCAATTTTCAAGTTCAGGTTGTTTCCTGCTCCCCTCTGATAAGAAAATCAGAATGGAAAGTGCTTGCTTTGTACAAAATATTATCTGTAGTTGCCAAAAATACCCTCTTACAGATGCTCTCATTCCTCTGAATTTTCTTCCAAGGCCTGGCACCTCTCACGAATAGGGAAGGCAATTTTAACATACATTTCCACCTTTAATTCCTCAGTGCATCAGTTTTAGTGACAATCATTACAATTGAGTTGACAAGCCTACGAACCTGAGAGGCATTGTCAGAAACCGAAGAGAGCACACAGCCTGAAATCAGAGCATTTGTTCCTTGACGGTTCCGGCACGGTAGCAGCCAGATAGGGCTGAAAAAAGAGAAGGCACTGTAGTTCCTCCTCGCTGATCTGAAGCCTGAAAACAGAGATCATTTCAGATATAAATACTTGGAGCAGTCTGGTTGCCTGGGAGGCTGTTGTAAGAGTGAAGCATACTGATCTCTTCTCTGAAGGTTTGTGTTTCATGACCCCATTTTGATGACTGATCGTTTCTAATGTTCATTCTCTGCAAAGATTCTCTCTTAGAGAACTCATTTATATTACAAATGAGAGGTTTTTGGGGGGTGTGTTCAAGATGTATTTTATCTCTTTATTCTCGCAGCTGACAAAAAAAAAAAGGTTTAATGCTTGATCTGCTACTGAATTTTTACATTTTACATACATTATGTTATATAAAACCCACTTGATATACTCACTTTTTCAGGTTATTAACATACTACATCTCTGTGGATTTTTTTTTACCATGTCTAAAAATATGTTCAATGTTTTACAAAATGAGTACAGACTTAGCATTACCTCACAAAATCTGACAGTCCTGACAGGGTCAGTGTTAGGGGCTTTTACTCATCAGTCATTATTTCTGTAATAGCTGTGTAGAAAGATAAAACACATGACAATTAGGGCAGTCCTGAAAAAAAAAGAAATCCTTGCAAGTCAGTCATATGCTGTTAAATTAGAATGCTTAATTTTAATTATGAGGTTTGAGTATATATTATAAAATATATTGCAAAAATAATTGTCCTCAACCTGCGTATTATAAAATGAAATGTTCCATGCAGTAAGTTACCAAACATACAGAACTGAGCCATTAGCCACCCATCTTAGTGATGAATATACCTCCCTTTGTACGACTTAGCCTAGAATACTACCAAGTCTCACCAGTGTTTATTTCACAATAATCTCAACACTGGAAAATGCTGATCTCAAAAGCTCAGTATTTGAAGCTCTGCATTTCCTCCCACTGTTTTGGTTGTTGTTAGAAATGCAAACTTACTTGATTTTTTTTTTTTTTTTAATATGCAAGCTGTAATGCATGTATGTTTTTGTTTGGTACAAAATTTAAGTCAAAGCACCAAACCCAATGTTATTAAAAATAAAATAAAATAAAACCACAGGGCAAGTATAGAAGAAAGCCACCAATCAGTTCACATTTTGCCATGAAGAAAGTGAATGTCTCAGACATTAATGAATCTGGTCTCATGGCTGAGGGTAAGACCTAAACCTACTGTAGAGGATTTCAGCCAGCACCTCCCTTTACAACAAAGATACTACAGCACTGACACTCTTCTGGTCTCCACAGGGACACTGGGACATGGAGGTGAGGGGCATTTCTAAGATGCCAAACCATTTAGGGTATTCTAGGTTAGAGCTGACTTGCAGAGTTGGCATAATGTATTTTCGATTGCTGTTCCATGTGCTAAAGGGGATAAGCATTCCTCTGACTGCACTGGCATCCACTGTTCCTGATAGTGATGGATGACACTAATGATTAATAATAAATGGCTATTCTAATTGCTAGAAGATTAAAAAAAAGAATCTTTTTGAACAACATTTCTAAACCCCAGTCCACTTCTTAACAGATACTCTTATGATTGGAAGATGATTATCTAGTATTCCCAGACATTATATCTGAAGTTCATTTACTCCCAGACTGGTAACATAATCATAATAAAACCAGATTTATTGGTTTGTTTCTCCTTCTAGCCCAATTAGGTAAAGCGCAGAATTTTATAGGATATTGAGGACACTGAAGCAGATGCTGAATAATAATGGCTAATCTCTGTTCATTGTGATATACCCCAGAACAGCTGCAAATGATGGCTGAGCTCAGTTATTATCCTGGATGGCATGAAAATTAAGGATCTCTTCCAAATACTTCCTCTGCATTAAAGACTTACTTTCAGTTTCTAGTTAGTCCTTTTCCCTCATGCGATTGAAACTCCATCAATCTCCACATCTGTTCCCTATCCTATACTTGCTTACAGGGGAAGACTCTATCTGGACTATCCCAACACACATCCTAATGGGGCAAAAGAAGACAGAGGCTTCAACAAGTAATTCCAAGTGTTGATTCACTTGTGTTGATTATACTGAAATGCAAGTTTTGAAAATACAGTATATACAAAATAGTAATAATAATAACAATAATAATAATAATGAGACCACAAGCACTTTTGGAAGTATCTATGAAACCATGTTTTTAATCAACAAAATGTTCACAGATAGCATAACACATTATGTGTTAAATATTAAGAGTTTCCATCCTTTTAGGAGAAGCAGTCGATGTGCCATAGTCCTTGTTAAAATACAGTGCAGAATCACATGCCTTCAGCAGCCCTGTTGTGCTTCATGTTGTATGAGGCACTACAGCACAACACATTGTTTCCCACTTGTACCAGGAAAGAGCATCATGAAGCCAGTGTTTCTGAAATATCATAAAGGAGCCTGTATACTAATACCTAAGGGACATGAAGCTCAACATTCTGAGAAAGTTGAGATGGAGCAATTTCTTTTCCTCCATCCAACAGGTAGTCTAGGGGGATGAGAACAGGGCATTTGTCCACACATGTTGCAATACAGCCATGGCAGCAATCTGCAGCAAAGATGACTGTAAAGTACACAGTCAACAAAAATGGTGCTGTTTTATGAAATGTTTGCATGCTTTTTCAATACAGAATGTTCCTCTAAAACACAGATGCAGTGTTTGCATGCATGTGTTTCAATGATTATGAAAGTACTGTCTTCAGTATTGGGCCCCTCACTACACTGAGGCACTGGAGCGTGTCTGGAGAAGGAGAATGAAGCTGATGAGGGGTCTGGAGAACAAATCTTGTGACAAGTGGCTGAGGGAACAGGGATTACTTAGTCTGGAGGAGTCTCAAGAGAGACCTTATAGCTCTCTACATCATTTTGGTGTGGTGGGGATCAGACTCTTCTCACACTTAACTAGCAATAGGACTACAGGAAATGGCCTCAAGTTGTTCCAGGGGAGATTCAGGTTGGATTTTAGGAAAAATTTCTTCTCTGAGAGTGGTCAGGCACAGGAACAAGCTGCCTAGGGTTATGGTTAAGTCACAGACCCTGGAGGTGTTCAAGAAACATGTAGATATGGTACTAAGACACATGATTAGTGGGGAAGTATTGGTGGTAGGTAGACAGTTGGACTGCATGATCTTTGAAGTCTTTTCCAACCTTGGTGATTGTGTAATTCTGTGATTCTAAAGGTACCAGTTTCAGATACTGGCATAGACTTTCAGAGCTTTCCTGAAGGCCACGTAGCCCAGAACACTTGTTCCTTAGGGCTGCTCATCAGCCCTCTGCAGTAGCTGCGTGATCACCCACACTTCAGACTGACTTAACAAATTGCCCTGTTAAGGGCTGTATAGTCTAGACCAGTTTCCTGAGTCATCCATTTATTTGAAACAAAGGCTCTAAGTTAAAACTGTCACTTGAAGGCTTTTAACACTATGACTCCCAGTATGCTTCATTCTCAGTTTTGAAAACGTGAAAATGTAGGAAATCACTGTCACAGGAGAAAAAAAAGTTAAATATATTTCCAATAAAATGTATGCCATATATGGTGTTTCTTGCACATATATTGCAACAACTTTCAAAATCTTCTTTTTTGAAATGATTTTAGCTTTAATAAAGCACTTCAGAAGATGAGTTCTTTGTTGATCCATAATGACAAAAAATACTTAAGTTTGTCACCAAACTACATTTTTCTCAACCAGTGACAATCACATTAATACTCAGGTGTGAAGTGCTCTCCTTTGACAAACCTCGAAACTTAACAAAGGACGGAAGCATGATCACACCTCACTATGGTAGATAACTCACATTGTGGAAATTCAATCATGAGTAGATATTTAAAGATAAATTCCATGGAATTTCTATTGGTTACTGTGCTATCTTTGAACGTTATTTTTATCCATTAGGAAGCCAGCCAATATTTAACAGAGTTTTTACTTAATTTGACAAGGCAATTACCTCCAATTAAGGAACTCTCATCTTTTTTTTTTTTCTTTCAAAGGCAAAGCTGTCTTGTGCAATTTGAATACAATTTGCAAAATCTGAAATCATCCACATGCATTTTTGCTTGTCTTTGAGCCTGGCAACTGTTGAGACATTGAATTTTATTAAATTGTCCAAACAAACCATTACTCTTGTAGTTGTGGTGGTGTGAGCCAAATAGTAGCCTGAAGCAGAGCTGCTTGGCTTTGTTAAAGCCCTGAACTAATAGGTTCATAATGAAAGCAACAATTTACACTGAACTGTAAGAAACATTGAAGTGCCTGTGTAGCTCTAATAGAAGTGAATATGTTGTTTCATTACAGTTCCATGATAAGAGGCCACATCTTTATTCACCCTTGAAAGCATGAGCAAGATTTGCATGCATAGACCCTCTAGTAGAAATCTCAGCACATTTAGGAAGTGCTGCTCAAGCCCTTCTAAATTGTGAATGTCAAGGACCAGGAAAAAAGGAATAGGATGAAAATCACTCCTTGATATTAGCGTGAAGAAGAGATCAAGATATCAGTTCTGTCTTGAAGACTTAAATGAAAGACAATTGCACAGGTCTATGCCAGTCTTCTGCATTAGAGTGGATGCTATTACAGAATGCAGTGCCATTTTGCATGTCCAATGGGAAATGGTGGTACACCGCTTCAAAAATTTGCTTCTTTGTAGATCAGATTTAGATATATGTTCTGCCTCAGTGATAACTAACAAGAGCTTAAAATTCAGTTCTCTTTTTCCTTCAGTACAAAGTTCCAGACTAATTATAATATTTCTTTCTGCTCTGTTTTTCACTGAATCATATTATTCCTAAGATGGTGATCTCCTCAACACATGTACTCCATGATCTTACCATTCTGATAACTAAATTTTAGTCACTCAGCTCCCTCAGATTCAGTTTTAAGATTAATTTCATAATATCTCTATGTGATCTAGAGAATAGTAGTTATTTTTCCTCAGATGGACGATTGAACTACAACTGATTTTCTGAGCTCCCTTGCCAGCTCTCCTTGACTTTTGAAACTGATCTGTCCTTAGACAAATAATACTATTTCATGAATGTCTCATTAATATAAACAATAACATTGTTGATTTTTTTTTTCTCCTGACACTGTAGCAGCCATATATAAGATCTGTTGTTACTGTGCTCATGCTGAGTTACTGCAAGCATGAAGAATGCATCATCACTGGGCAATAATTTTGCCAGACCAAGGCTGTGACTTTGCCCTCTGAGGGCTGTCTGTAAGCAGATAATACTGTTGAACTAGACAGAAGGATTTACAATGAACCTCTTTTTAATTATCATGCATAACTCTAGGGAGCTTTTCAACAAAATTCTCTTTGAGTAATTTTAATGTTTCTAAAAGATTTAAAGTGATATAGGTCCAAAGGCAGAGTAATATGTGTTGCTATTTTTAAATGCTGGTGTAAAACCCCAGCTGCACAGCTTTGTCTGTATTCGTATTTTATTAATCAGTCCATTTTAATGTCCTCACTTTTTTTTCTCTCTCTCTCATTCTCTTCCCCCAAGTCCCTGCTCAGCTGCTTCCCAGAGACCATTTTAAAATTAATGCAGATGATTTTAAACATTCTGATATGACTATCATTACAAGACTATCCTCTTGGTGAACCAGTACTTGCAGTAGTATTATCTGTGGACATTGTCTCATTGTTTCCTCCAAGCTAACAATAGTCAAGCTAAATCCTATTTACATATTTATAATTTAAATGAATATACATGTATATATATCACAAAATATTTGATTTTCTTAATATATATTAAAACAGAAGTTCTACGCTCCAACTCTTTTACTGAGAGGGAGATGACATAGATCACTGGTACCTCTAGAAACAAACTCTTCAACAAGGAAAATCATGCATCTGTGATGTATTTGCTTTGGCCTGTTGGGCATCTGAGGCAATTACTCTTCTGTGATCAGTGGCCAGTTCTAACTAACAGGTTTGGATACTCCACTGAGCCTGAAAGAATTCTTGGCAGACCAGAGATTTTATGTGGGTCTAACGTTGGTTCAGGTTAAACACTTTTTGGGTGACAGCCATTAGTGCCATTCAGCACAACGGTTAATGAGACATCTAACCATAATTTGTGCACTCAGCTAGTTAAACAAGAGCAAAAAGGTTTGATCTTATTGGCGAAAAAAAAGGAGGCAATTACATTTCAAATGTTTCTGCTTACTTGATCTTCTTTTGCTTTCTTTTACAGTTGTCTTGTGGATTGCAATGTATATATTGAGAGCCAGTAACATTAGTGTTGGCAATTAGCCTGAGATCAGTGCCTGGTAACAAAAAATCACTTACTGAGCTTCCTTAGGAATAAAGTCATGCCTTTCTCCCTTCCTAAAGGCATGGTGACAGTGTTCATGATTCTCATTTTTCCAGGACCTCTGATGTGTTCGTGGTGCTGCTCTATCCAGGCTGCACTGGCAAAGCTTAGTTCAATGGGAGGTTCCCATTAGACTTTTTTAAGTTGAATTCTCCTAAATTGGAAGATGATGGAGAATATTTATGAGAATTCCAGACTGTGTTAAATCTCTGGCAGCTCTTCCTCACAGTTCAGTTTATAAATGGGGAAAAATGCATGTCTTCTTAGGGTTTCAGTTGTCGTCATCCCTGATTTTCAGAACTGAAGAACAGCAGTACTGAGGAATAGCTGATAGCTGATATCTGATGTATGTGAAGATAAGGAAATCTTCACATGTAGGATATATATAATGTTACTACCAGATCATCTCCTCTGTCATACCTGTTTTTGCACCATAACATATACCCTCACTCTATTATTACTTACTTTTGGATAAATGTGAAATAATTTCATGGAAGATGAAAACACATTTTTAAAAATCTGGTTGGGGAAAAAAAAAAAAAAAGGTCTTACAATAATAGCAACTTTTCTATAGCAGTTTTCATCCTGTGAGCAAGAATAACTTTGAAATTGCATATACTCTCCTATTTTATCTAAGTGATGGAGTGATTAAGCATGAGAGACTGTTTAATTTACTTTTTTCTTTTCAACTTGTGTGTTTGTTTGTTAATAATGTTAGTTAATGAAAGACACGCTGTTAACTTTAAGTCCTTAAAAAGCTTACTTGAAGTCAATGGCATTACTCAGTGCATAACATAGAACAGATACGTAAATAACTGCAAGATCAGGATCTTACATTGGCAGTTTTTCTGTGGCATAGCAGACTTCTCATTTTAGTAATGTAAAATATCTTATAAATGTCAGATAAAATATGCATGTAAATGCATACAATATCACAATTAGTTCAGCTAACAGTTTTCTGCATAATAAACATAATTAAAAATAATAGACATAATTTAAACACTTAACCTAAAACATCAAGTTGATTATATTCTTCCAGAGCAACGTCATTTTTCTAAGTCATGTTGTTGTACGTAAATTAAGAAATATCTTCACTATCTTCTGAACAGCATCTCAGATGTCCAAGCCTAGAATGAAAATCTTACACACTACTGTTAGTTGTTTCTGGATTACTTTTTCTTTTCACCTCTTCTTCTTCTGTTTCAGGAACATAATAAATCCACCAATGTTTCCCATTTGCTGCCCAGATGTCCTACAAATATATTAGGAGATACTGCTGGTTTCTCCTTATATGTCCCAATGATTCTTAATCCTACTTTTTTTATTTTTTTTTCCCATCTAGCTATTAAAAATGACAGGCAGAATTACGCAACAGAGAATTTATTTGCGAAACCTCATTTACAGTTAGTACATATACTCAAGGAGACAAGCCCATTTCTTAAATACATCTGTTGTTTAGGAGGAACCTGTGATAAATCTTAACCAATAAGATAATCTTAACCAAGAAGAATATTTTGATGAGCTGAGGCTAATAATGCATCCTTACCTCTCATGCTCCAGCAGAGAATGGTATTCACAGTCTTGTGATATGAGCATTACGTGAAGCTATACTTACTGTGCTGCTGCAGGTTGCCAGGTGTAAACATTTCTGAACACTGTAGACTGTCACTTACTCATTTTGTTTATGGATAATTTGCATTCCCTCACTATTGATTATACTTATTAGTGATTAATACAACATTCTCATTTTGTAAGCATATAATCCAGAGGCGATGAGTTGAGGAGTTGTGTGTCTCTACTGGCACGATAAATGTTTATGTGCTTTCTGTCCTGTTTCACCAATATGAGTTGGCTTTCTTTCAGTCCTTTCTGTGACTATATGGGTAAGAGGTTTCAAACAAGTTGCCACCAGCTATGTTAGTCTACATACAGGAACAGCTGCTTTATGTATATTCAGTTTTCCATATGGAGTTAAAGTAGAACACCACAGTGCCTTTGTGAATGCTTTGCCAGACGGAGTGTTAGATATCTGAGTTCTCACTCAAGGATGCTGAGCATCCTTGGGTGCTACGAAAATGAACTATTTCCCAGCTTAGGGCTGGAAATCTTAAAAAAACCTGCTTTGAACAGGGCTTCTTCACAACCATATTGTCTAGCTGTCCTGTTGGTGTAGGCAGGGAGGTAATACAGATGGTAGAAATCATAGGCCAGCTCTCTGCTACTAAAGGCAGACACATCTGAAGCATTCTTCCCAAGCTTGCCAAGACAAAGACCTTCAAGCAAAAGGCCATATTTTATGTTTATCTCTCTTTTTTTTTTTTTTCCTTAAATTTAAATTTTGGCGGGTGTTGCTTTGTTTACTAGTTCTCTGTGGGTCTGTTTGTCCCTGACCAGTGGTTCTGGAGACTGTTGGCATTTGTGACTCATGGTGTGAATACCTGCTTCCTCAAATTCCCAGGGGCACCCGGTAAATTAGAGCTCTTATGTACAAGCTCTACATTTCCCCACAGTTTAGGGCCAAGAGAGATTACTATATTGTCTAGTCTGATGTCCTGTGTGCCAGTGACTATTAGATGTAGATGTACCTCAAGGTTGAGACAGTTACTTTCATTAGCCCATGGTGCTTTATTCCTTGAGAAGCCTGCTGTGTGTCTGAAGCAGTATCTGAGTCTACTGCAATTCCTGAGAACTGATTAGTCCTTGTATGTCCAGATAATCACAGAGATAACCTCTGCAAAAATTCACTATCTTTGCCAATTTGAAGTAGAAAATTCTCTACTCTTCTTGGACTTGACTAAATTCAGACCCAGGCATCAGATGTCTAAGATCATCTTCTGCTTTAGTTTATTCTCTTCCTGGCTACAGCAAAATGAATAATCCATGTTTTAAGGGAATGGAAAAACTTCTACTGCAGAATGTATCAGGCCAAATATCCTCTGGGAGGAATGGGAAGGGATTCTTCCTCACTCCTGTAGGCAGCCAACTGGAGCCTTTGAGTACAGAATTTGATTATACTCATTACCTTAATGCCAACCTGCAAATTTCTGAGTGAGCAGGGTGTAATTCAAGCCATCTTGTTTCAACCATAATGGAAGAAGTTGCACAGTTGCAACATTCTAATGGATGTAGGGCTCCAGGGATTACTAGGGAATCTTGCCTGACATGACCCTCCTTTCCTCCTCGTTTGAGGCTCCTCTGGCCATTAGAACTTCTCCCAGAAGCTGAAGTAAAGCCAAAATTTAAGAAAGACAGTTTTCAGGACAGTATCAAGCATCCTTTTGTAAGCTCTCACAGAGTTTAATTACCTTTACCGCTAGGAAATTGCATCTGATTTCATGGTTGATTACATCTAACCTTAAACTTACAGTCAGCAAGAGTGGAAAAGCTCACCGCTGCCTGTTGTCTTTTCCATCTATCCCCTCAACCTTTTCTTGGGTAAGAATATGCCCTGCTTTTTAAGCCTCCCATCACAAGACATGTGCTTGACTTGCAAACTATTTGGATTTCCTCCAATATTTTCTCATCTTCTTTAAAGTGCAAGCACCAGAACTGTGCTTGTTATTTTAGGAACATGCTAGGACTGTGCTGGGTCCTTGCCATAGCTTTGCACTGAGATCTTGTGTTAGGAGTTATTATCCAGGGTAATAACTTTTTTGTCATTCCCCAAGTCTACTTTTTGAGACAGTACCCATTCATACAAGTTTTTGGTCCCCAGAGGTATTAATTTGCATTTGAATGCATTAAAATGTATTTAGAGTGCAGCTTGCTGGACAGGGATCATTTAGGCGAATCAAATCACTGCAGAAGTAATATATCTTCTTCATTTACTGTGCTAAAATACCCTGTGTCATATACAAGCCTTAAAAGCACAGATTTTATCTTGGTCTGTACTGCTGAAAACACTATAAAATTGTATTAGATAAAGACTGTTTCTGGCTCTGCTGGGAAAGCTCCCCACACTGAATGAAACCTCACCATTAAAAGACTACATTTTAAAATTTGTCACTGAGACACTTCTTAATCCCCCTGATGTGTGAGCTGTTAATTCTGTATAATGCAAGACTGGAAATCAAAATGTCATGTGGTATTAAGCCAACTGCCTTGCAGAAATCCAAGTCTGTCCTATCCATACAGCTACTTGACTTTTATATAAATCTTCAAAATACCAAAAACACCCCTAGAATGTCTGACAAGATCTAACCCCTACTAACTCAGTTAATTAGCATGAAATATATTTATTTTCCAGTTATTTTTCTAATATTTGAGCATCCCAGAAGTGCATACTATTTTGTGAGCAGCCCAAACACCAATTTCAGGCAGTGGATGGTGCATAGCAGAACACTGTACTTCACCACTTACATTTTTCTCTAAATCAGAGCTAGGTGGAGTATGAGCTGTACAAGTTGAGCTTATTTACAGCTGCTGTTTCTCTTTCAGAGCTAATGAATTATTGACAATCTAAGGATTTTCTGTTATATAAACCAGAAACTCTGTTCTTTTATACAGAGTAGCTCTTCACTATGTAGAAAGGGAAGCATGTGCAAAGCTGGCAAGATTGTTCAATATGACAGAACTTGTCAAATAAAGGAAACCAGGAACTACTGCTAAGTCTTGAAGAGATTGTTTCAGGTTCAATCTTCCAATCCTTTTAAACACAGCATCAGGAAGCAAGATGGACTCCAGAATGATCCATATTGCTACCAGAGGTAGATGACGGAAATTGCATGATGAAAAGGATTTGTGGTAGCCCTCTGCAAAGACCATTTCTCTCCATTATTCTTAGCGGGGCAAAACCTCAGCATCTATAAATGCAGTGGTGGTGCCCATGGGCAGAGAGGAGCATGAAGTCTGTTGACATCACTGACCTACAGAGACAGCAGAAGCAGATACCCAATTTAGGAACATGAGTATAGTGCAAACACTGGACTTTGTGTTGCTTTTAGAATTCCCACGATGTGTCATTTCACGCTTTTTGCAGCTGTTATGGCTTTGTACAGATCATTGCTTTGGGCCCTGTCTGTGTCTTCTGATTGAGCACAGAGTCATGTCAAGGAGAACGTGCCACTGACATATGTCTTTGTGTTGTCCTCTACAAAAATTTATAATGGCCCATGAGCAGAAAAAATACTCCCTCTAACCTCTTAAACACATACTGCTTAAGATAAGGCAATTAAATGATTTAGTTCTTGAATGTATCTACTTTTAGCATATGGATTTCATATGCTGTTGGCTATGAAAAGAATGAACCCTCTAGTAAAAGGAGTATTAGTTAATGGATTAGAAGAAGGTCACTCAATTTATTTCAGCACTGGAAGAAGAGTTGGTTTTGCACAAGGTTGGGAACATCTGGCAAGCTTTAAGGCTTGATAATACTGGATCATCCTTTAATTTATCCATTGAAATGTTTTTTTAATGCTTATACATTTTTAAGGATCTGGTCCTGTGGGGTCATATTTGCATGAATAAGCCTTATTCACAAACTGTCTCAATGAATTACATTGGTTCATTTGAATCAGAAAAAGATAATAAGGATGGTAGCACTGGGTCCTTCTATATTTATGAACTCTGATCAAAATTATTTTATGAGATAAACTTAAGAACCATGTGGCATCACCTACCATTTCATGCTGCTTAATTTCAATAACTATGTGTAAGAGGTCAGCAAATATTAGCAATTTCTTTTTTCTCTGAAGGCGCCAAAGGATGTTCTCCATTAGGCTTATATTCCTTCCTAAGAGAGGATTACTCCTTTGACTTCTATTTATCATATAAAATGGATGTGTGAGATTATAAGCCTATGAGAAATCCACTAGTGGGTCTGCTCATGGAGCATGATCTCAAGAGTGAAGTTTCTTCCACTGAGAATAATAGCATGTTCTTCCTAATGCACACACAGTCAACTGAGGGGGAGCATTACATCAGCTGTATTTCAGTTCTTACATATCTCTGACATTTTTAACAGCGAGTAGCTGTGCATCACTTTGCAGTAATCTTCCCCAGGAAAAAAATTACTTTATTTTTCCTTCACAAAGATATACTAAACACCCATTAATTCCAGCTGAAGTTACAGATGCTTAGCTGCTCTCAGGAGCGAGACTTTGAATACAAACCTGCAAACCAGCTACTTGCATGCAGCTGTTCAGAAAACTTGTTTTATGAACTGCAGAACTGAGATTTCATTGACAAAAATAAATATTTCTGTCCTTTGGGATGTTCTTTTTTCTTAGTACAAGGAATCACGCACAAGTCAACAGGATGAATAACACCATGGGTAATGTGGCAAGTAAAGTCATGCAAGCTGGGATCTGTCTTCCCTTATACTGTTACAATAATTATATAAATGATTCAGTCCACAAAATGCTTCTAGAGATTCAATTTTAAAGGGAATTTACCACAACGAAGAGATGGTATTTTTATCTAATCAAAGAATTACTTTTTGCTGTTTACCCAAATGAAAAGATCAGCCAATCTTTTTCATTTAAAAAGCACTTCTGCAGCAAGTCACTCCAAGGAGATTTGCAGTGCTTCTGCTATGAATACTGTACTGTGGGTATGGACAATCAAACACATCCACTCTGGGTGCCGTACTTTGTTGTCAGATGTCTATATTCTGAACAGTAATAATACAAACACAAGGTGAATTTGAAAAAAAATGTCCCCTGCACTATAGCTTTGGGATTCTGAGCAACAACCAAAATGGATGTCTTAAAATGAATCTAAGTCGGCCTCAGTCAAAGGAATAAAACTCACACAGCCTGAGAATCCCATTGTATCCCATTGAGAATCTCATTACATGTCCCGTCATAAACAATACAGGGCTGGCAGCCTGGTCATGGCTCCTCCTGGTGCTGGCTTTGGGGCACCACCCAGTCCATTGTCAGCAGGAATGTGGGCTCAATGTACTTTTTGTTTTTTTTCGTGATTTATGTCCTCAAAGCTGGGTTGAGTCAGTCAGTGAATGAGAGGAACATGTAAGAAACTGACAAAAGTGATTTCTATCAACTTCTGTCATATTTGCTACTTTCTCTTATTCCAATAAGAATATAAAATCATGGGCATACGTAAAAATGTTTATGAGACGATCAGCAAATATTCCTAAGAGCAAAGAAGGCAGAGTTTGGTACAATATGAAGGTCTGGTCCTACTTTATCTTGTCAATACGATTCAGATAAATTATTCAGGGGGGTATTTAGTTAGAGATTTTCAGTACTGAGTGTTAATGATGGAGAATGGCATTTGGCAGTTGTTTTTCCTTCTTTCCCCTGAAAATGGCAATCCATCCATGGCCATAATGATTGTCCTTCTGACCCAGCAGTTTCTCTTTAAAATGGCCTACATGAAGATAGCAGAGGTTTGTATAGTTAGAGGCAAAATACGCTACCGAGGAAATTCAAGCTGATTCCTTTTCTGCTCTGTACAGCATTTAAGAAAACTTTCACCTTAAAGCAAATAAACCAGATACAGAATGAAGATGAATCTTTCCCCAATCCTCTTTATGCAGGCAATGTCAGTGGGAGACAGACAACAGGAACCTTTCATGCACAATGGTAAATAGGAAGTTCACTTTGCACAGCTCGCGTAGAGAAGTGCTAAATAAAGTCTGTTTGAGTGAGATAAAACCATTGGCGATGTTCCTTCAAGCCTAATCTCAAGGTCCATGCCACAGAAGCACCCCTCTGGGTTAGAGGAGAAGCTCGCTCTGGTAAAATCAAAGCAGGGTTTCTACACAGGACCATGGCAAAGGGTTGGGTGGGCTGGGTGCAGAGGAGGCAAAACGGTGCAGCGGCAAGTTGGCCAAATCGAGTATTATCAGCTGGCAGTAAGAGTTTAATTTTTTATTTTTTCATTCACAACGGCTACGCAACAACCCTTATTCAGGATCTGTGGAGGAGCTGGAAGGGCACCGGGGCGAGCAGCGGGGGCACCCCCGCACACCTGCCCCGGAACCCCCGAGGCGAGCCCAGAGCATCCCGGCCTGGAGGNCTGCGATGTGAGTTGCGGGGTCCTGCGGGCACGGCTTGGGGGAGGCAGCACCACGGGAAAAGTCGACGGGGAGGGGGGGAAGGAGGCAGCGGCGCTGCTGCTGCCGCTGCTGCTACTGCTGCGCAGGGGCTGCCGTACTGTGGCGGGGCTCAGCCGGGGCGGGGGGGGGAGGGGG
>VXAB01009294.1:444780-578135 GCA_013399175.1 Odontophorus gujanensis | reverse complement strand
CCCCCCCGCACACCGGCCCCGAACCCCCCGAGGCGAGCCCAGAGCATCCCGGCCTGGAGGGGAGCGCCATCCCGCCGGCATCCCCGCCTCGGGGGAGCATCCCCCGCCGTGCCTGCGGGAGCGTGAGGGGAGTCTCCTCCTTCCCTCCCTGCCTCCCCCTCTGCTCTCTCCTCCCTCCCGCCGCCTGCAGCCGCAGCGCAGGGCAGGAGGGAGCGGCGGCNCGGCGCTGCTGCTGCCGCTGCTGCTACTGCTGCCCAGGGGCTGCCGTACTGTGTCGGGGCTCAGCCGAGGCGGCGGGGGAAGGGGGAATTAAGGGGCGGAGGCTGCGGGGAGGGGGCTGCCACCCGCAGCCTGGGGGAGACGAGGAGGGGAGGCTGCCATCCCCGATCCAGAAAAGCAAAGGAAAAAGCGACCACCGCCGTGTCCAGGTTTCCAAGGCGCCCGAGGTCGCGCCGATCCGCATGCGGGCGGCGGCCGGGGCGCGGAGCGAGGGGAAAACGCCGTTGGTGTTGCCGTGGGATTTTTCCACTTTGAGACCTACCCGGACCAGTTGCTACGGAGCGGGCAGCGATGGGGAGGAGAGCGGCTCCCTCCGTACGCGAGCAACAAATGGCAGCGGGGGCGGTGGCGGAGCTGGCCGCGGCCAGGTGAGCTGCACCGCCCGCAGCCCCGTAGGGCACTGGCTGAGGGGGTGCTGGGGTCCCCGGAGCAGCCGCAGCCCCCGGGTGCTCCGTGTGTGCGGTGTGGGGCTGCGGGCGGTGGGGATCCCCCGGCGGGGCACGGCCGCGACCTTAGAGCGCCGGTGTTGGATGCTGCGCGGGTAGCGGCAGGCTCTGCCCTCGCTTTTCTGGGAATCTGTGCGTCCAGAATTTCCCGTCCCCAGAAATTTAGGACGCATCTCGGACGTGGCGGTGATATTTCTTCTTTCCTTCTTGGCTCTTTCCCCTTAAAAATTAGAAGATTTTAGAGAATTGGTCAGAAAATCGCGAAGCCCTTCAGGGTGATGATTATCGGCGGGTCTCACTGAGCGTCCCTAGAGAGCGGAAATAGTGTGATTATGGAACGAGAAGAGTCAGATAACTTGAGAAGTGGAGAAGCCAACTCCTCACAGAGTCGGAATGAAAGCCGAGCAACCAACATATAGTGTTTGTCTCAAAGAAATGAGCCCAGAGGTATTTCCATACATATGGAAATGACAAAATAAGCAACTTGAGAGGATTGGAATTATTTAAAAATAATAACCACGACAAAATGTTACAAACTTGGCAAGGAAAGGAAAATGAGTGTTTTTAGATCCCCAAACTCTTCCTAGGACAGCCCCTTCTGATTGCTGAACTGTAGCAGGGAATAATTTCTCCTCATGGTAATCTATCTAACAATTTGTGCCTTTAAACTGCAAGGTGTGTGTGTCGTACAAAGCAGTAACTGGAAGGCTTTGATACAGGAAACTGCTGTGTTTAGTTGGCTTACGTGTTGGTATTTTTCTTAGTAATTTAATTAAAAAGGACAGACACACAATGGGCTTCTGGTTTGATTTAGAGGGAAAGAATAAAGTGATTAAGCTGTAGAATGAACTAATTTGCAAAACCTTTGCTATGTTCAGGGTCTAGTTTTCTACTGGAGTTTCTGTATCTTGGTTGGAATTAACAATAGCGGTGCGATTGCTGTACTGATTCTGCAGCCCTTGCTTCAGTGAGTTGCTATGGGTTTCTGTGGGATCACCCCTACAGGTAGGACTCAGATGACTCAAGGCAGCAGAATTGGGACCATTGTCAGACAGTCCCGCACACAGTGCATTGTGGGGATGTGCCTACTGGTCCTGATGTGAGACCTTTGGCTGTGGTAGGGGAACAACTTGAGTTTGAGTCCAAATCTCTTGCATTTATTCAACTGTTGCTGCTGGGGTTACAACCCTGAGGTCTGCTGTAAAGGAACACTGCCTTTGGCGTGAGCAGGGTGAGCTCCTGTGGCTTGTTGTGGCTTTCTGATGACTTCGGGTGAGCTGAAGCTGCTCAGCATCTCGGAGAACAGGGCCAGAGTGATCAAGGGGGATGATCGGATCTGCAACTGTCAAGAATTGGTGTCTTTTGACTCAAATCAATCAAATTAATTAGTCAAAAAGGAAATACCTTTTTGACAGTTACAGATATTTGTGCTCTGGATCCGTTCCTGTGCAGGTAAAGTCAGTGGGAGCTTTGCTACAACATGGAAAGAATAGAAAGGTGTTGTGGTTTGTCTCTGCCATGCGCTTCACAGTGTTTTATTTAAAGTCTTTTGGAAGACCTCAGTCTTTTCCTGCTCATGCTGAAGCTACGTTAGAACCTGGCTTCCTAAAGAACAAATGCATCATAGGCCAACTCAGGAAATATTCTCCCAGCATTAGAAATGGAGTTTATGAAAATGGTCTTCCTTAAAGTGCAGCCTTGGGTGTCTAACCCCAGAGAAAATGTGTTGCTCTACTACAAACTCACCTTTAGATGTTCACTTTCAATAATAAGGCACTTCTAAATCTCACTTTTAAGGGATTTCATGGTATGCCATTACGAATATTTATATGTCTCACACAAGGGATTACTCTGTCAGAAAGGATTCTAAACTTATAATGAAATGAATAATTTAAGAAGTGGGAAAACGTGTAGAAATATTTGTTGTTACCGTTTCAATTGATGAGGTGGATGAAGAAAGGAGCTTTTCTTGGTGTAGAATATTGTATTTTTTATGACTTGCAGGATTTACATGTGATTACCATCCTTGCTGTCATTTGCATGAAAGTTGTTTGAATCAGTCCTGACTTGAGAATGTGCCCAGCAAAATCATCTTTGTGTATTTGCTTCATCCAGTGAATTTTTTCAGTAGATCTGAGGAAAACTCTTAAAAAGCTCTGAAATCCAGAAACTTACAATGCAAAGAAAACCTTATTTAAAAAAAAATAGTATTTGAGCCAAGAATAAATTATTGGAGTTCATGGAATGTATACCATTTACCTTGGCCTGTTTGACCAACTCTTTTTAAACATTACCTTATTTACTAAAAGTCATCTCCTGAAAGTGCAGACTGGGTTGGATTCTTCAGCACTGGTACGAATCAAAAGTTGATGCATCTACAGGAACTCTATGTAATAAAGATATACAAATTTCTCAGCACACATTATTTTTAGATGGATTACTGTCCATAAGAGCATGTGTGAGCAGGGATGCCTTCTGCTCTTAAAGGCAGTGTGCTGTAGGTGAGGTAGCATCCCATTCAGAGGTCTTCTCTCCAAGCAAGTTTAAATTTCTCCTTCTAGTTTTAAACCAGTGCCTTTCCTTGAAGAGGTTTCAGTGCTTCCTCTGTTCTGGTGCAGTGTTGGTCTGGGTGCACGCTGAATGTCTGTGTGTGTCTGAGGGAAAGTAGTGCAGTGTGGGATTGGTTCTACTCTCTGCTTTGGCTGGGCTCATGCTCTGGACAAACAGTTGCCAAACGCGCTGTGGAGGAGGTTCTTGTTATTCCATACAGATTAATGGTGCATCCTCCTTAGGAAGGTTTCTGTGGTAGTTGGTGTCTGTATGTCCACACTTGCTGTTGATGGTTGGCATAGTTTATTCCTATCCAAAGCTGCATTTGTAGCCTGTGTTGCACAGGGACCTAGAATAAATTTGTAACAAAACAATGCTACTGAACAAGAAATAACTTTTATTCCTCTCCCCTAGATATTTAAATGCTCAATCAAGTTCCTTCAGCAAGCAGGTTTGTTTTTAATTTAGTTTCTTTCTTTGCTGACTTCAGCACCGGACATGGGGAAAGCCTTTTGCCATGTGGACTGCCACAGTCCCCAGGTGTTGCTTCCCATCAGCAAGGAATCACAGAATCACAGAATTGTAGGACTTGGTGGGACCTCTAGAGATCATCAAGTCCAACCCCTCAATGGGCAGTGGTAGCTGAATTAACGTTTGTGGATTTTTATTTTTTTTGTTGGTTTGTTTGTTTGTTTTTTCTCTGGTGAACTTCTGAAGGATGAAAAGAGAGAGAAAAACGGGAACAGACAAAGTAGGCCAGATGCCTCAGAAACAGGAGAAAAGCAAAAGACAGCAAGGAAAAAAGTTCTGAGTGAATGGTTGAGCTGAGCCTTCCTGAAGGATGAAGTAATCATCATTGGTGCATAGCCCTTTGCTCAGCTCTCTGCTGTGCTGGGGCTTGCCCAGGGGCTTTGAGGAACACTTCCGTGGGCCAGATTTACCTGGTTTCATTGAGTAGGAGCCTTGCTGAGGGAATAGGCTGAGCTTCTTGTGTCTCAGCTCCACCGATTGAGAGGAGATAAAAGTGCCTCTTGAGGAAATGGTGTTGGAAAAGGGGCCTTTTCAGAGACATTCAGCTGAGTAATTGGAATTTTTACTTAAATGGAGATTAAAATTAGCACTACAGATCTTGATGCACTTGACCATGGTTTACCTTTGCTTTTCAGGATCACTTCAACTACTTTGTATGTGGTTAAAATACATTTCGTCCTACGTTAATAACAATTTTTAAAAGCTGCTAAATTGTCATTTGTAAAGAAGCAAAAAGTTGACCTCTGCCTGCTGAATGGTACTGTAAAGGTACAGTAACAAGAGAAAGTGAGAGGTGAGAGAAGTGAGTGATAGCACAGAGATGGGTTGCTGCTGTAGCTTGGAAGTGGGAAAGCAAATGCAGACTATTTAATTATTTAAGGAACAATAAACAACAAGTCTGGATATACAGTAAAAAGAGAGACAAACAATAAACAGAAATTTGAGAGAAGGAAATAAGGCATATGGAAAGTAGAGGGTGAATGGGCAGGGATCAAGGGGGCAGGGGGGCGGGCTTTCATTTGGAAAATGTGATCTATAAATTGGTGTATTGCAGTGCTTCCACAACTTCTCCTGAAATGGTAGGAGTCTGATGCAGCTTCTCTTGGGGGTCACCTCATGATCCTGTTTTTCCTTTGGATACTCAACTGTAGGTAATAGGGCACATGTTTTAAGGTGCACATCTTGGTGACCGACTATCCTAAGAGGTATACTATGTAGGTGCTCTTTTAATGATGTTATCATTTTCTCTTCTGCCCAAGTTTCCTTGGATGTTCTCTCTCCTTCCTTTCTCCAGCAAATAACAGTGTTGATTTTAGATTGCAATTTTCTGTTGCAGTTTACCAAAATTAGGTTGCACGTTGTTGTATCTATACTTGCTAACGTTGGTTTTGTATGTAAATGTTGTGGCTATTCACTGTTTCGTTAGGGTGTTTGAAGGACTACTTCATGGATTTATACCGGGAGTTAATAGGACACATGGAAAGCATGCGTTTCTTATTTTCTTTTGTCTAGATTACAGATGTGTATTGCTTCGGTAGGATTTGTTTCCGTATATATTTTGTGAGAAGTATTTTTGTAATAGTTAAAAAGTATAAACTTCTGTGTGCGTGTGAAAAATAGGCAGCAAAAGCATGAAACCTTTGGACATTCAGATGAATCAATGCTGTTTACTATTGCGGAAGACATCCTAATTAAAAATAAACAAAGATGACGGGTATGCAGTGTTTGGTTCCTGACGGTGCTTTTCCTCTCTAAAGAACAGAACTTGTAACAATATTGAGAAAAAGAACTGCAACAAAATCTTCCATGAATGTGCTTACTACATTGCATGTGGTTTCGTGAGTGGTGGTAGTTGTGTGTCTGGTCGATGAAACTCCAGCTTATGGACGTTACAAAGAACACTCAGAAGTTTAAGCTACAAATGTTCGAATTACTGAACTTATTGCCCATTTTTATTTCATGTTGGATAATGGCAATGGATTCATCTAGACTTCCATTTGCGTTACTTTTTAAAATTCTTAATGTAGCAGTATTTATTTATTGTTTATAATACAGTGTTAACTTTACAAAACCCCAAACTGTATGGGGTTTTGTAAAGTTAACCCCATGTGCTGCTGATAACAGATTCTGAATTTCTTTCTTTTTTTAATCTCAAGTTTTTTTATTTTGAAATAAGCATCTTCTGTTTCCCTCTGTTCAGGAAAAAATGGTGTTTGCCAAGAATAAAAAATTGAATAAGTATGTGCAGATTTGAGAGGTCAAGAAGAGAGAAAATACAGGCAGGAGTCTACGCAGAGGGCCAGGAGTCAGTAAATCTGGGGCTATGTCTTATCAACAAGAGTGGCCAGGGTTTGCCACTGTTGTTTTGTTTTTTTTCTAGAAATGCTGCAAATGGTCTTTGAAATTTATTGTGATTATTACATATAATTTACCCTTATTAGTGCCAAAAGAGAGAATGACCCTTAGTTCCTTTTTTGTGCTGTGAACAGAGTACAGTTGCCACTGCAACCTTCACATAGTCTGGCTGAGTTTCTAACCATTCATTTTGCCCTTGTTTCCAGTGCTGTTGATGCCGAGTCCTTGTGATGAAGATTGGTTGCTTTTAAACAGTCTCTTTTTAACGAAGTTCATAATAGAATATTACTGCTCTTGAATACATGTCATTGCCAAGCTGCAGAAGCACTAAAAAGGGAAGGTGTGTATCAGAGGATATCTGCTTTCAAGTGCTCATTTTCAGATTTTGCTGTTCCCTGGATATGTCTGGTGCTGTTCTGAATATAATAGTATATAGATCTTCAGTCTGTTCTACAAGAATATCTCCTCCTTGTTAAAGCAGAGAAATTCCAATCTGTTTCAAAGAAAACGATCTACGTGACTTTTTATAAAGAGAGTTATGAATGGAAAATTGTTCTAGAATCTTCAAATTAAGAGTGAGACAACTCCCAAAACAGCAGATCGCAGAGTACCTCAGAACTTCAGTTGTCAACTCTCAAACACTGCAGATGACTAAAGCACACCAGTTCAAATCGAGTAAGAACATCTCACCTTTGATTTTAAAGCAGAGCTTGAATGAAAGCATGCACTCAGTGGGTGATCTTTCCCCCTGTGGGTGCAGATTGAGGCAGTTGAGCAGAGATGCTTTGTCCGTGCAGACCAGATTCCTCATCCCATTCCTGTTTTAAGCATTGTCATCGAAGAGTTAATAATGATTTCTGTTAAGAGATTGTATTGGTCAGTCTGTGTTTCCAGAATCTTTCACAGTTTTTGCCCTTCAACAGACATCATTGTATATGTATTATGCTCATCATTTTCATCAATTACATGGTATGTTTATAGGCAGCTCTCATACATAAATACTTATTTTGCTAGAGTAGGAGATGACAGGATTTAAGTGTGCAAGAAACCTCAGTCTTTGGCTCAGAAAAAAAATTCATGATGGATACAAATGATATTTCAATAACTTTCGATCCAAAAACTTTTCTTGCAAAGCGACACGACTGTTCTTCTTGCCAGTCACGGCAGGTGCTCCATCTGTACAAATACTGCCTAATTTGAACCAGTCAAGCTTAACATTTTTTTTTCCCACTATCTGCCACATTCTCAACAAATTTTCTCAGTTCTTTAAACAAGTGTGAGGCAGCAGTGTGGAACAAAATGGACAGAGGCCAAGCAACCGTCAACTGTGCAGTGTCAGTATCATTGCAACTTCCCTTGGTGGTGAGCAAAAAAAATGCTTACATGAATCTGTTAAAGATTGAATCCATGCTGTTGCCTCATTTACTATCATCTCAGCCCTTCTCATTGTCATGCTGCATGAAGAGCTGTGGATGTATCAGCTGCGCACTGCTCTTTTGATCCAGTTCGCACAGCAATAACTGAAACACATCCTTGCCTTCTTCCTGTGCTGCCTGAGAGTGGTTCTTTCTCGTAAGTAAGTAATAGGGATATTTGCTTTCACACCTTTGCCACTGATGTCAGTTCACAGACACGTATTTACTTTCTTACAGACAAAAAGCTGGTGTGCTTCATGCCTTTCTTGTTACGGAATCAGACTGCAGATTGGATACAATCAAAGACATTTTTTTGCATAAATTTCAGTGTGAATTTGTGTAAAAATACCATTCACATTCAGAGTTTTTGAACAGCTGTGTCACTGCACACAAACATACTTCTACAGACTCTGTACCTTCTCCAAAGAACGTAGAGAAATTCTCTCCATGCAGTGTCATCTCCATGCATTTTCTTCTCCGTATTTTCACTGTGACATGCATGACTTGCCAAGCAATGCTTTGGTGATAAGTAAATTGCTTTACAAAGTTTATGGCTGTTTGAGTTAGCTTGGGAAATCATTAGAAAACCGTGAGGTGAATGAGGAGGCTGCAGGTTGCTCAGCTCCTTCATTTTCCTCGGTTCAGCATCAGCCACTCAGTTCAACAGTAGCAAGGGGGGAACAAGAAGTTGATTCTGTAATCATTTGCCCTTTCATTCACTTGGCTACTATACCAAGGCCTTCTCAATTTCCTGTGTATCTGCTGTTTCCTCTCATATATATTTGTATTAGTGGCACCTTTTTTCTAAAAGTATTTGAAGTGTGTGGTTAAAAATGCTGATGAATTAAATAATACCTATTTTGTATTCGAAATTTGTAAATGCAGATGGGTTGTGTGTGGGCAGGAGCTAATGGAGCTCTACAAGCATGGGGCCTGAGCACATTTGATTCTCTTGTTTCTTCTTTTTGGAGCACTCAGTTGCAGGCAGAGGACACTGACAGCAAAACTTCTCAGTGACTTGAATACCACATCTGACAGAGATTTAATTGGTAAGGATCATCTATTACCAAAGTGCAGTTCAATATTCCTGCCTAGGAAAAGAAATGCATGTTTGTTTTTAATTGCAGATAATGAGCGTGGTGTGGTTGGTTGTTATGAGTCAATGTGGGCTGATTGCTGAGGTGAAAGGTTTGTTGTAGTGGAAATCAGAGACTGGGGGAGGGAGGACTTCTTGCTACCAACAGTCATCTGCAGCGTTGTCACCCACACCCCTTATTGTTCACAGAGTTCCCTCCTGGCACTTTGGATAGAAGGCTTGCTCATGGAAATAGTTCTGATTCGTTCTGAGGAATAGGCTCTAAACTTTATCCCTTCTCCAATATATCTTAGGCTAGATGCTTTTATTTGACAACTTAATAATTGTACCTAAACTGCCTTTGAAAATGTTTTGTGTTTGGATTTTATTAGACTTGAATATATTACTTTCTCAAAGGATTTTTATAGTTCTTAGTAAATAAAGAATGAATCTGCTAAAACAAACAAACAAACAATAAAAAGAGGATAAATTAAAAATAAGTGCTCTTCACTTCCAAAACAAGATCAATGGGAAAATGTGCTAATTATATTATCTTTTAATCATTTTCCCACCAGAATGGGAAGAAAAAGCCCCTATGTGTAAGCCTTTTGAAGTCTGTTTCCTGTGTCATGGCCTTTGCTTTTTGTGATTAGAAAGTAACACCGTATGCTTCAAACGTGATCAGAAGAAAATTGCTATTCAGCAACTGTGACAACCAGTGAAACATGGGACTGAAAGTCAAGTAACCTGCTGCTCTGTGGCAGAAGTGGTTCTGGAGCCTTGATTTCAGTGTTGCAAAGAGAAATAGCTCTATCATGAGAGAGATGTGCCTGTGAATATGCCAGAGCACTGCCTCTTTGCTTCAGGGGCTCTTGTTGATGTTTGAAAGCTCACCTTGGGTCTTTAGGCTGTGCTGTAGTTCCTTGTACTGGTGAAAGCTTTTGCTTTTAATTCAGTGTTTGACCTCTAAGGAAATATGGATTCATGTGAATAGGAAACTTGATTTCTTTGTCTGTCCAGAATTAAAATCACAACACAATCACCAACAAACCCCCAGCTAACCAAACATAAAAACTGGCCTCTGACAACTATAAATGACCACATGTGAAGGGGCTGTTCTTCAGTTTGGTCTTGGGTTTTTCAGGCTTGGTGTGACATGAGGTAACAATTCTGTCTATGAAGAGCTGAGAGGGATGTATCAGGTCAAATACCTTTCTAAGAAGACCTAGCTGAAGAAAAGGAGGGCAGAAATACTAAGGTGTGACAAAGCATTTTCTATTAAGTTTGTAATTCTTCGGCAAGAAGCGAAAGATAAAACATCCTGCTAGTGCATTTCCTTGCTAAACTTACAGATACTTTCTTGGTGGGCTTGTTGGAGGTGTATTCCTTGCCCAGGGAAAAACTGGCAGTTTGGGTGTGCATGGGATGTGGGTATTTGTCAGGGCTGAAACATGGACACTGCTACAGAAGAGTAGCTTCTCAGCTGAGAGCTCTGCCTATGCATGAAGGGCTCAGAGCCATGAACAGCAGTGTGCTTCCCTGAGAAGCTGGCATCTTAAAAGTCTGTTCTAGTTAAAATAAAGCCTGGGCTTTTCTGTAAAGGAGTTTATTTACGGGATGTGTTACCAGTCCTGGGTGTAAAAGGAACCATGACTAGTTTTTAGTACCTGCTGGTGCCAGGCTTGGCTATTCTTACTGCACTCTAACATTCCTGCATTTGAGTTATTAACAAGAATCAGCAGTGTGAGTCAAAGATGTTTTAAATTCTGTGGTTTACACAAGGTTCTGATTCAGTGCACCTTCAAAACCTCACTGAGAAGATGTGCTCAGTTCTTTTCCCTTTGTAGCGTGGCTGTGGGAGGTTGGGTTGGTGAGCTTTTAATGTTTCTGGGAGCGGGGGAGTCCCATGTGACTGTTGTGCAGTGTAGTTCTGAAATCTCTAACTTTCCTGCTATTTCCTTTTTTTTCTTTTTTTTTAAGTTCTTCCCCTCCCTCCCCCACCCCCACAGCTTGCGAATCTTTGCTCTAATTTGTCTCTGAACCTAAGTTATGTTTAAAGAACAAAGTCCGCTAGAGATATTGACATAACCAAGAAAAATAGTTCCAGAAGATGCAAGTCACCTTAGGAGATTTGAGATGTATGTCTTCCATTTCTCAAGGGAAAATGGTCATTCTGAACAAGAAGGTAAGGCATTCAAGTGGTAGTTTAGAATAGTCTTCAGAAAGCTTAAACATGTCAGCACCTCTGCGTTTCCCAAGCAATGCTGAAGATATGTTCTATTATAGCATATCAACGAACTTGGTTGATCAAAAGTAAACTTTGTGTAATTTTCCTGGCAAATATTTGTATACTAATGAGAATGTTTACAATCCATAACCTTTTTACTGTTTTCTTTTTATCTTACTCTCACATTTTCCTTTTTATTGCTGCTGCTTTTTGAAAGCTATATTTTCCCATGTCTTAAAGGTGTCCACTTCAGAAATTTCTTATGGGAAGAGAAGTCATGGGGAAGTCTGTAGGTTCAAATACAAGACTAGGAGTTGTTCAGAGGTGTTCTCACTTGTGATTCAATTGCTATTCGTATTGGAAATCTCAGTACTGCTTTTCTTGCTTGAGAATCACTTGCATTTAGAGATTTGAGGTATTCCTGCATAAATCTGAGCTCACTAAGGTTGCTTTGATTACAGTGGGTGTAAACCATAGCTGATTTAAGTCCAAAATGTGCATGCTATCTCAGTTTGCATTAGTTACCTGACTTTTCATAATGAATACACTTTAAGAATGAATATTATTCATACTGATTTGGACATACTGTATGTCCAAATGAAAAGTGAAGTATTGTTCCTAATTTGTAATATAAAAATACTTGAAACAACTATTTTTGGTACTTCAGTATTATCTACTGAATTCATATCTACCCTTGTCATCTGGCAGCCTGCTAAAACAAGATTCTGCGCAAAATGATAAAAGTGACAGTTGTACAATGTGTTTTATTCCTGCCGAGCCCTGTTATGTAGTTAATTTGGGGAGATTGGGATCTTGCTTCACTCGTTCAAGGACAGTCCTTTGGAAAGGATTTGCAGAATTTGTAATTGTGCCCATAAATTCTCCCTCCCCCCTGCAAGTATGGTACAGTTTCTCTTGCAGCCCTTCTGTTCTGAACTGGGGAAGAACCAACTCTCGTTTTTTGCTTATTGCCTCTTTTTGAAACCCCAGTGATTTCATCCTGGTTGTGGTTAATCCCTCTGCCTCTTCAGCAGATCTTCCCCTTTTCTGTAACATTTTTATGTAGAGTTGCTTCAGTGCTGTCAGCATTTGACCCCTTGCAGATGACAGTGAATAGAAGAAATGTATGTACAGGGACCTGAACTCTGCCCTTAGCTATGCCTGTGAAAACCTGTGGCATTATACAATTGGCTTGGAAAGACTTAAAAAATCTCATGGAGAGTCGTTCTGTAAATGTTAGACAGGGCTGCTGTTTTTTCACTAGTACATTTTATTTTAAAGCCTTACCTGAACTGCAGTCAATGGTATTGTTTCACAGCACTGAAATAGAGGGACAAATTTGGAGTAAGAGGTGTGCTACGCTGTCAGTTGATCTTGCTACTAAAACTGCCTTAGTGAGACACAACAGCAGTGTGCGTCTGTGGTGTGAGGTGGACATGTTCCATGGGCTTCTGGCTCCTGGTCATGTTCAAACAACTGGTCACAATGTTATGTCCCTCCTCTGTTGCCTTTGGGAAAGGGCCAGACCCTCCTGCTGGCTACATATGGCAGTGGCGGTGCCCAGAATCCTCAACCCATCTTCCACTGTGTGGTGACCCTGTGGCATAGCAGATCTGAAGCAGCACATGTCTTCCCCAGGCCAAGAACACAGGGCTAAGGTCTCACCCTGGTGAGGCGGTGGCACAGGCTGCTCAGGGAGGTGGTGAAGTCATTGTCACTGGAGGGGTTCATGAAACTTGTATGTGTGGCACTGAGGGACATGATAAGTGGGCATGGTGAGGATGGGTTGATAGTTGAACTAAATGATCGTAATGGTCTTTCTGGTCTTAATGATTCTTTAATTCTGTGACCCATGCTTCTGGCACCATCCAGTACAAGGCAAGTGCAGGGCTTGTAAGAGAAAGATGCTCACAGCCCCTTGATCTCCATGCATCTGGGTGAAGGTCTGGTGGTGTGGCTGACCACTGTGCTATCTGTAACTGCAGTGCGTGACATACCTAGAGATGAAAGGTTCATATGACCTTTTTGTATCCTGGTCAATGCAGAACAATTGGAAATAATGTTCATCCTATAGAGAGACGTGGTACTGACCACTGTAGTCATACTCCTTTGAGCAGGTAGCATATTTGCCTCTTACATTCATGGAGTGTGCGAATCTCCTTTTGTGTGGAGTCTCTCTTTGGAGATATTCAAGACCTACCTGGATGCTTTCCTGTGAAACATACCATAGGGAACCCAGTTTAGTGATGGTGGACTGGATTATCTCCAGAGGTCCCTTCCAACCCCTACAAATCTGTGGTTCTGTGATACTGTTCTTCACGTAGCTGGTGCACAAATAACCAAATAGCTTGAAAAGCTGTTTCATTCTCATTAAAACTGAACAAAACAAAAAAAAAGGTATTACAGTAATAGGCTTAATAAAATCAAAGATACATTCAGAGAACCCAGCCTTAAGCCATTTACTTTTCTTCTTGTTTGTATGTTGTGATCCTATTGACACAACAAAACAGATAATGAAAAGTGAAGGAGCAAAGCGAAAGATACAATGAGATGTATTATGCACACCTCCAGTACCATCATCAGATGTTTTTATCTACTTCTATTTTTTGGAAAATTTTAAGAAAAGATATTTCTTCTCCTAGACTGAATGAATTGTAGTACATGAATCTTCACCATTGCTTAATGTGGAGGTGGGGTAGGAAATAATTGAAATTAGATATGAATTGTTTGTGTGTCCAATTAGCTGTTGTGAATGAAGGGGAAAGGGTGTTAAAAGCTGTTAGCTGTAATGATTTTTATTGCAGTGACTACATGGTCTGCAGCTAGAACCATAGGCTCTGGAGGATAACCTTATGTCACATAGTACAAGGGCGCTTTTGGGATGAAGGAGCAAGTATCTGCCAAAACACTCACTCTTGAGCAGTGAGGTTACATCTTTGTTTTGTTGTGTTATTGGAGAACAGTAGTGTTTTTCCTTCAAGGCCTAAAGATGTTTTATTTATGCTTTCTTTTGGTATATCTACAACAGAAAAAATAAGGATACACAAATTTGTGGTGGTGTGGTACAGTGTCGTCATGGCTTTAATTCTGTTTCCTGTATTCAAGGGATTTCCTAGCAAGAATAGAAACCTCTGCCATAAAAAGTCCTATTTATGTTAATCTTTTGCAATCAGCATGCAGTCTGAAATAATTACAATGAAAACACCCTCTGCTCCAAACACTCACAACTTGCATTTATTTCAGGCTTTTTTGCCTCAGAATTCTGAAAACATAATCCCTCATTCTGCTCTGCTTCAAATACATTGCATGAATTTATCCAACAGAACCTTTTGCAAGCTTCATTTACAATGGTCATGCCATAATAAATTACATAATTTGGGAAGTTTTTGATTAACTATGTTAAAAAAAGAGATCAAAGTGTAATAAATTAAATTAGGATACATTTTACCATAATGAATTTCCACATGAGGTGTGTAATGAAGTAGACCAATATATAATCTATAGCTTTTAACCTTTACAGCTTTACTAGTCTGAGCCACTAAATGTTTGGTTGTTTTTTTTGTTGTTGTTGTTGTTGTTTTTTTAAAATCTTTTTGGAAAAAAATTGTGTGTCAAACATAATTTGCTGTTCAGTGTATTATGTAGTCAGAAGAAAAATGTTAGCAAAGACACAACCAGGAGTCTGTTTGACCCTATGAAGACACATCTTTCAGCCTTTCCTGTTCCTTTCAGACCCGCTTACCCAAGCAGCTGTCCTTCAACTCCATGTATTCTTTCAGCACTGTGCAGAATTAAGAGTATTTTTGGTAGAACTGTTCAGTATGTTTGGTATGAATCATAGAATCACCAAGGTTGGAAGAGACCTCCAAGATCATCCAGTCCAGCTGTCCACCTACCACTAATATTTCCCCACTAAACCATGTCCCTTAGTACATCATCTAAATGTTTACTTAGCACTTCCAGGGATGGTGACTCCACCACTTCCCCTGGGCAGCCCATATGAAGAGTGCGTTGAGCACCAAGGCTCAATTCTCTTTGCAGCGCTGGGAGCATTTAGATGGGCTGCTTGCCCAGGCACATGGGAAGGAAATGTAGGATCAACCTCAGCTCATATGTGCAATGCCATGAAGTAATTCCTCAGGTATCCTCAGGAGCTACCAGGAACTACCTTTGCTTTCACCTTCTCCTTGCACCCAGAAATCATCAGATTGTTATATGATGACCTGCATCCCAGCCTCCCCCTCTGCTCTGCTCTTGTAAGTCCTCATCTGGAGTACTGTGTCTAGACGTGGGGTCCCCAGTGCAAGAATGACATGGAACTGTTACAGCAGGTACAGAGGAGGGCCACAAAGATGAGCAGAGGGCTGGAGCGCCTCTCCTATGAAGTAAGACTGAGAGAGCTGGGCTTATTAAACTGGAGAAGTCTCAGGGAAGATGTAACTGTGGCCTTTCAGTACTTGAAGAGAGCTTACAAGCAGGAGGGAGACCGACATTTTACACAGTCTGATAGTGATAGGACAAGAGAGAATGGCTTTAAACTAGAAGAGGAGAAATTTAGGCTAGTTGTTAGGAAAAAAGTCTTTACTCAGTGAAGTCTTTACTGCCCAGAGAGCTTGTGAATGCCTCATCCCTGGAGATGTTCAGGGCCAGATTGGATGGCCTGGGCTCCCTGGGCAGCCTGATCTAATGGGTGGCAGCCCTTCTCACAGCAGGGAGGGCTGGAGCTTACTGGTCTTTAAAATCCCTTCCAGCTCAAGCTGTTCTATGATCCTATGATCCTGTGGTTTTTCTTATGTGGCACAACCATGTCGCTTCCACCAAGGGGATGGTTCCATCGGAAGGATTTGATCCCAAAAGTTTTTCCTTTCTGTGCACAGTATGCAGCTTTGTGACAGTGAATGATGCTTTGATTTTCAGGTCATGATGGGATTGAACAAAAAACAATGGAAGAGGACATGGAAGGAGAATTTTTTAAATTATGAATATTGATTTGTTGTTTTTTTTTCCCAGTATCTCCAAATAATTACGGGAAGCAAAGTGCAAAGGCAGTAGGCTTGGACATTATATTCACTGTTTTGATTTGATGATGCATAGAGACAGAATAGTGTTTTGTAATCACCTTTCACAAGTGCAAATGGCTGCACAGAAGACTATGAAGAACAATGACTGTTATTTATATCTCTGGGAAGCATCTTGCCCTTTTGATATTTTAATTTAAAGCTGATTTAGAGAGGTAAGACTGATGCCAACATCAGAGAATATTTTGGGGTGGGTTTCTGTTTTTTAGGGATCTCACATTATTCTTTGCACCATCATGCTCTGAAACTGGGGAAATTGACTTTTGGATGTCCCAATGAAGAAAAAATAAAAAACAGCAGGTTATTTGATTTGTGTATATACATATAATTAGGGCATGCAGAGCGAGCAAAAGATGTGTGATGAGGGAGATAAGGCAAAGACAGGGCTGTTCTGTCACATAGTGACAGTGCTGCCTGTAGTGCCGTTGAGTGCAGAGTCTGTCCCCTCCTACTCATCTGTCACCTCATCTTAGGTCACTGCAGGGGTAGCTCAGTGTCATGGGAAGCAAAAAAAAAAAAAACAAAAAGAGGAAAGTCTGTTGCATTTTAATGGTGCTTCTGGCAGTAATTCTGCTTTCAGCTATATACATGTAATACTTAACCAAGTGAGGTCTGTTGTGAGGATGAAGTGGCAGCTTGTCTGGAATGGTGTGTAACTCATAAACCTATTAGCAGGTGGATCTCTTACAGCTCACTGGCTCACAGGCTATAGTTCATTTTCCCTCAGAAGACTTTATACAGCACTTCAGTATATCTAGATAGCCCATCTCCCTCTTTTCTTGCCTTTTGCATCAAAAGAGTAACTGCTGTAAATCTAGAGAAGGTATGAGGACATAAAGTTTATGTAGCAGAAGAGCATCTGTTTTACAGAAATTACCGATTAGGTTTTAAGCACCTACCTGAGCTGTTGCCAGACAGGACTCCTGGAATTGGAGGACATATAGCACAATCAGTACTGTCATACTTTGTAAAATTTTAGGTAACTTGTGTGGTAGTCTGGTGGTTAAGATGAGGAGAGACACAGATCCAGAAAGCAAAACCATGGTAAGAGAAGTTGAAACACAACTGTAGGGGAAACATCAGTGTACAGAAAAAGAGGTTAAAATGCAAAATTAGAATATGAAGCGTTGGCTCAAAAAGCAGCTTGCTTATAGTGACTTGTTCAGCTGAGAGCATACTGCCTTCAACAAGAGACTCAGACCCTTTCCCTTTGGATGGAGGACCTCACAAGTGAAGAATCTTGGGGCAAGAGAAATTCTCTTTCCACAAGCGATACAAATTAGATGACTAAGGTAGGGAATTATATTAATTGTATTTGGAAAAACTATATTAGAAATTATTCTTAATGACAGCAGTGTGTCAAATTAATAAATTATGTATTTTTGGAATTATACAGCATGTCATAAGCCAATTTTGTTCCAGAGGAAATGTGACATCTTTTCCCATTGCGTGTGAGTTTCCAGAAGGATGAAAAGCAAGGAAAATGTAAAGCTAAAAGAGAAGTTGTCAAATGGAGGTGCATGCAGAGAAAGGAATTGACTGTGCCATTTAAACTGTATAAATCAACAGTGATGTGCCCTATCTTTCAGACCCTTCTGGTATCTCTGTGTGTTCAGACTGCTAGATCTGTTTTCCATTTTCAACAATAGATTTTACCTTGACCTGTGCAGACAGTCATATCCTTTTACATAGCAGTGACTTCCCAAAGAACATAAGCATAAATCTGCTCTGTTGCCATGAAGTACATGCTGTGCCTCACAGCAGATCTGTTTTTTTAACTCACAGGAATGTGTGCAGGAGGATTTTGCTGTGCTGTGGAAAATATTTGAGATGTGTTTTTACATACCAAAATTTTATTTCTTCTGTTTCCAGAATCTGAATAGTTTAGAAAAGAAAAGTAGAGCTAACATTGGCACTCTGAAATGGCCTTGCTTTTCAGAAGAACATGGTTTCTGCAATCCTACTGGGGAGGAGGAGCTATCTGTTCCAAGGCAGTTAGTATAGTTATGAGAATGTTCAAGGAGTTGACAATTAAGAATTATCATTCACTGCTGCTGCTTTGTTTCTAGTGTAGTGAACATATTTTTTGGAGTGGAATTAAATCCAAGTCTCTCCAGGGGCCATTGGTATTTTGCAAATGCTAAATTAAAGCGTGCCATGTGCTGTGCTCGAGGGGTGGTCAGTAGTGGCTTGACAGAATTTAATAGTGTGTGTGGTGGGGGTGCTCCGGCTCACTGCGTGTAGGTGTAATGCAGCCACAATCTGGTGGGAAAACAACCTTTCACAGCCCCTTTTCTTTTTGTGAACAGTAGGGAGACATTACCCAGCTGCTTTCCATCCTGCCCTCTGGTGAGGTGATCTTGGTGTGGGCCTTTCTGCACAGCCACTTTTTGTTCCTTCAGTTCATCACCTTCTCTGCGTTGTTTTTTTTTCTACTTCTGGGCTGCAAATGCATAGAATGAGGAATAAACTAATTAGAAGCCATGAAACAGAGATGGAAGCTGAGCTACCTTAAAAAATAGTAGGTGAAGAAGCAGGTTCAGATTGGAGAGAAATAGTCTTTATGTCCTTCAGAATTGTCTTCATATTAAGTTATTGAAGCATAGGTTTAGGGGGATCAATACAGAAATTATAGAATCGTTTGAACTGGAAGAGGCTTTTAAAGGTCAACAATTCAGTGCAGTACTATATCCCTTTTGAGACCTGCTGCTGTACGTTGGAAGTCCCTAGATTACGTTCTGTCCTCTACTTCTCCATTTTGATCACTGTCTATACATTTTTTACTTAGTGAGGTCTTCAGCTTTCCCAGCTGTGTGCTTTGAGCTTATTCACCCTACTCAGGCTTGTGTAGTCCGTGCACAATGTGTTGCAGCATGTTTGGGGTCAAATAGTGTAAGCAGGGAGAGAGATACCAAAATTAAACTTAAAAATCTTTTATCTAGGCCAGCAGTCATTTGATGGAGAAGTTTCCCAAAAAACAGAGCTGAGAACCCTATTCACACGATTTCCTTCTTCCCATTCTCTTTCCATCTGCTACTGAGGGCTAAGCTAATCAGGCAGCCTTCTGCTGGCTACGAAAAGGGTTCAGAAGAGAGTAGCAAGCCTGTGTAGATGCAGTAACTAAAGGGGTAATTTATGGGATGATGTAATATTCAAAGGAGTACAGGTACAGGTAGGAGCTTGGGGGAAAGGTACCTTGATGTGTACTGCGCCCACAGGATCTTCAGGGAGAAGCATGCTGCCTTGGGCAAGGGGCTAGAGCTGTGGTTGCAGCTTGGTGCAGGTGCTGCAGCTGGTTCAGTGGCAGCAGGGCAGAGGAGTTGGAAGGAACAGCAAAGTATATGAATGTACATTTGGCTAGCATGATGATCAGAGTTACTACGTGGAATGGTGGCATTTTGTTAGTTTACTTAGTAATTTGTGAAGATGTTAGCTGAATATTGAACGGCTTAAATCTAAACAACTGGCACTTCATACTTCGGTGAAGAGAGAGTTGGTGAGTGAAATAGCAAGGGTAAATTGAGAATAGAAGAGAAACCAACAAGTGCAGCGTTCTGTGAACCTACCCACCTTTTTTTGTGTGTGTAATATTGAGTAGCTGGGGCCATGCTATCTCAGCTTATCATCAGTAATCAGAGCATAGATCTCTTGGGATGTGTTTTGCTTTTAGTTGTTTTGGTGGAAATCTACAGTTATTAACTAGATTATTTGCATATAGACCAGCAGTACTGCAAAGAGAATCTGAACCATTTTATCAGCGTGGTGAGAAGTACTCTCATTTTGTGAAAGCCTGCTGTCTTTGTTTAATCAAAGAAGATACTACTTGAATATAAAACGAGACAATTTGTGCAACAGTCTGTTTTTCTTCAATGGGGAAAGAACTTATGCACTAATTTTAGTAGAAGCAAAACTAATAGAGTTCTCTATACATTAATTAAAAGTATTTTTTTTATTAAAGAATGTCATTTTCTTAATCTTTAATATTTATGACATCTGTAAGAACATAGGACGCAGTACTTGACCAAGTTAGTTACAGAGGTTTGTATTAATNAGTCTGTTTTTCTTCAATGGGGAAAGAACTTATGCACTAATTTTAGTAGAAGCAAAACTAATAGAGTTCTCTATACATTAATTAAAAGTATTTTTTTTTATTAAAGAATGTCATTTTCTTAATCTTTAATATTTATGACATCTGTAAGAACATAGGACGCAGTACTTGACCAAGTTAGTTACAGAGGTTTGTATTAATGTAATTGGATTTCTTCAGCTGATTTGAATGCTTTTCAGGGAGATGTTTTCACCCTTGAACGCCATGGAGCTTTGTGGTCCACTGGTTTCCCTCTATGTTTTTTAATGTGAGGCTAGGTAGGTGTGCTTGTGAGTTGCTGTCCTAGACTGCTTTCTCCAGAGGTGTAATTTAGAAGCTGGTGCTTCATTCATTATTATGCTTGCCTTGGTCTGAATCTACAATTTGGTCTGTTGTTCAGGTTGCTGAATGATGACTCATTCCCTTCCTTCACTGTGTAGTTGCACTTGATCTTATCCCATTCTTAGATTAGTTTTTGTGGAAAGCTAGCAATAAATGTTTACAGCCTTCGGGGTGGATTGTAATTCCACTGGTAATTTTTTTTGTATTTTTTAACCAAGAAGACAAAAAAGGTGGTTGTGACTAAAAATTTGTTTATGAATTATTTAATTTTGCCTCTTTTGGGCTTCATTGTGGGTACAGTAGAGGTAAGAAGATGTTCTCTGTTCATTTCTAGTATGCATGAGAAAGGTCAGCTTGTGCAGAACCAAAGTGGTTATATTCAAGAGCAGGGCGTAGTGAAACCACAGGAGGCGTCCGTCTCATAGTCTATGGAAATCCATGTCAACAAAGTAGTCCTAGAGGAATGTCCAATGTATTTGCAGAGTTTCTTGTATAAGAGCAGTTGCCTGCATGGAGTGTCCCCAGGTGACTTAGCAGAATCACACTGGTGTGAACACATGTCTCCAAGGAGTAGGATGAAGAAAAGAGATGAATAAATAGATAGGTGGTGGAGAGAGACATGGTGACCAACTCCTTGTTCCTGAAATCATACCCTCAGTATGAACATTAACTATGTCCCAGATAGGCTCCTTTCACTCTTATCTTTACTGTAAATTCAGACGTTTTCCCCATGAATCCTGTAAGGGAGAACTCTACAAAGAATATCGTGGCCCAGAATTAGAACTAAATCATCATTCGTGTAATGGAGTATTTATTTATTATCCAGCAGTTTTTTCTGTTCTTTGATTTGGTTTTCAGAGACTACACATGCCCTTGATTTTCTTCACTTGCCATGTGGTCCTAGCAAATGGTGGAGGAAGGACATTCTAACCTGAATTATGTTATCTCTCAGAATTTGTCAATTTTCTAATGTCACTTTTTTCTTCTTGGTATTGCTTCTAGTATTTTTATTTAATTTTTAAAGAGAGCATTTAGGGTTCAGATTGTTGACTTAGAACTGACTGTTATTAAAATATTGTGGAATACAGCTGAAATAATTATTAGGATATAATTTTACCATTTTTTAATTTTTTTTTTGAGGGGATTATTTGCTTATATTAATGTTTTTACTTTCCTAGGCCTTTGTAGACAACAAGCTTTAATTTATCTAGGCAATACTTGCTTGTTCATTTTTCAGATATTTATCTACTAGCTTTGAATGGTAAGGAGGAATTTGCAGGAGGAGTTATCAGTGAATTTGAACAATGTCTTTATGCTCAGGGTAAATAAGGAATCTTCTTTTTGTGAGTAGGTTAAGGTCTCAGCTAGTGACCTTGTTGACAGGGTCATTTTGAGCTGACCTGGATAGTTGTATTGTACAGAGTGCAACAAGCAAGTGACACAAAGCAATAGTTTTGTTGTTATATGCTTGTAAGTGGTGCCTTTATAGCTCCTTTAAAAATAACATAGAGTTAACACTGAGGGCTCTCAACCTGTTTTCCAAATGGTGCGTCAATACTACTTCTCTGATAACCACATGCAATCAGTCTTCATCTCATAAAACACTTCTTGTGGCCATTTGGAGAGCGTGCATCACCACAGTTTGCAGAATCTTTATCCTGGCTGCCGAGCTGTATTTGCAGCACTTAGCATTTGAGTGACAAGATGCAGAACTGGAGTTTCTCTAAGTATAGTTACTAGTTTCCTTCAGGGCAGGGGAAAGACAGCTTTCCCTCCAACTGTCTGCTGGAGCATCATTTAAAATCACTTTTCTTCTCCGTTGTATTTAATAGTCAGACTGCATTGAGTTTTTCCAACAGTGAAGTCAGTTGGATGATACTCTGCTGAGAAATTTTTGGCCAATGCAGACCACTGTGAAAGAGGAACATGGACTAATTCTGTTTAACAGCTTGTGAAAAGTATATGTAGGAGTGTAAGGAAGAAACTGTCACTACTGAACTGCAGAAGAAGTAACTGTAGGGAAAATGTTTAGAATTTAGGAAGAATGAGGAAAATTCCGTGTACAATTTGTGATTCTGTGAAAATGGTGTGCATGGATTGAATGTGAAAGAGAAGCCATCCACATGCCTCTTGGGAAACTGGTAGTTTTCAGAGAACGAATTCTGTTGTATCTTACTAGTGACGGTAAGGTCACTAGAAATTTGTAAGGTTTTGGTGTGTATCATGGCTTTACCACATGGCATCACAGCTTGCTTACTACAGTTAGTGAAATCTGTTTCTACCAAGAACAAGGGCGTGGACAAAGATGTTGGCTGATATTATTTTTTCACCTTTTTGAGAGAGAGAAAATGTCAGTTACGAACAACCCATTAAAAGTAAATGACATTTCATTGTTAGTGTTCTGTGAACACAAACTTTTTGTGTAATTTTTTATGAAGACAAAAAAAAAAAAACAAAAAACAGGGTAGCTTGCAAGCAACACCTAAAGCATGCCTTTGAAAAAGCGTGAATTGCACTTCTTTGAAGACAGCAAAATATTTACCTAAATGAAAGTGACCCGTTTGATGTTGTAAGGGAAAATATTTTTACACTACATTTTCTCTCTGTACCATGCTATTGAATCTTGCTTGCTTTTTGTAGTCATGCATGAATATGCTGTATTAAGTAGTGTTTTAAGGAGTTATCTGAATTTCTTATGAGCTGACCTAAGAATTAAAGAAGAGTGCTTGAAGAAATAATTTCAGATGAAATTAAATTAAAAGATCAGAGCAACTCATTTGTTCCTTCTCATAGATACATAAATTGTATTTTTTCCTTTACATAAATACATACGTTCCCTCTGTTTTTGTACCTTTCTAGAAATGCTTCCTCTGGGGTTATTTTCTGCATTATTTTTTCCATGTGCAATTTTTTTTCATTTAGCAAATGAAATGAAGATACTATAAAGTGAAATAAATAGAGTAACAGAATAGCATACAGAAAAACAGAACATTTATGTAGGAAATAGGCTTTCAAGTGGGCTTAATCCAGTTGGTCAAAGTAATGAGACTAAACAGAAGGGAATGAACATTTTTGTGGAGAAGGGTGAACAAAGTATTAAGAAAAAAATATTAAGCCCTAGGGGAAAATTTACAAATAACCACTTTTCTAGCCTTACGATTAGAAAGAACTCTCTCAGATAAAACACAAATAAAAACTCACTCGTGCTCTTGTACCAATCTGCATCGGCTCTGTTGAATTCTTTTCAAACCACCATGTGATAGGTAAGGGGCAGCATCATCTTGCCACATGATGATTGCTTGGAATTGTGTATTTAATTGCTTCCTTACCATCACCCCTTTCCCGCTGTGAACAGCAGCCAGCAGTGGTTGCTAGCATTCTGAAGTAATGACTGTGGGCAAAGATGCCTTTTTTAGGCTTTGTGCCTAAGGGAACTCCTACTCAGGATCCACAGAAAGTAGAAATTAAACCTGTTGCCTTGGAACATATACCAAAATTGTTTGAAGTATTTATAAGGAATTTCTCTGCTGTCAGTCTTTGGTTAATTTTAAATATATTTTTGTTAATGCAAACTTGAAAATTGAGATGATGTTTCTTTTTTTTTCAAGACATTAACTACGTGAGACTATCATGTAGCTCTTTTGTCTTCATGCAGAGGTCATCTCTGTGCGTGAGACTCTCCCTGGTTTGGTTATCAGCAGCATTCCCCTTCTTAACTACAGATCATCTGGGCCTACAGAAGTACAGAGTGGAGGTAATAACTCTTCTCCAGTGGCTTGGAGCACCTGAACACCTTCTGAGTCTGGTGTTCTGGGAACCACTGGGATTGCTAGTTTAAGTAAATGTCCTGGAAGAAATTTTAACAGATACAGGGAGATGAGATCTATTATACTGGGTTCACTGGAAGATAGCAAGAGAAAACCAAAGGGAATCCATCACTGAACACAGTCACAAGGTATCAAGTCAGAACCAGTGATTCTCCATTTGGCAAGCTGGAGATGGGCAGGATAAAAAGCCTTTTTTTTTCCTTTTAAGGCTACAAAACCTACCAGGAGACTTCAGGGAAAACCTCACTGGCTTGTTCCTGTGGAGTTCTTCTTTTCCCTTGACACATACTGCATCTATTTCTGTAGAAGGGCGAATTGCCCTTAGATTTTCCAGGACAGGATTATAAATGAAGGATGGAAAAATGTATTTCCTGTTACAATCCATTTGGCTGCCTTTTTAAAACTAATAATGATTAATTAAACTGGATATGATTTTTTTTCTGTAATTTGGGTGCAGAAAATGGAATTAAAATCTTTCTTCTGGTCAGTTTAAGTGTCATTTTGTTGCCAGTTCTCTCTCTCTCTGTTTTTTCTTTCTTCTGTCTTCTTTGTTTCTCCTTCTCTTTCCCTTCCTTTGGCAATATTCTTCAAACAGATTTTATGAAAGTAGGTATACAAATTATTGTTTTTAATGCATGGAAGTCGTTTAATTGGCTCATTAGATTCTTAAGAATTTGTTTACCAAAAGTTTGGCCATGTGTGACTTCTTGTCATTTCTAAAATCTCATTTCAAGAATTTCCAAATCAGTTTTTTGTGTGTGCGTGTGTGCTCACTTATGAAGGGCTATTACCATATTGTCAACTCATTAACTTTTACTCAATTTGTTGATTATGATTTTGTGACATAAATGGATAAATGTTTACAGATTTGGTCCCTAGGTTTTAGATATTGATGTAAGCTGAAAGGAGAACCACTAATTTGCTCTACGGTATAATATCGCCAAGCAATAATTCTGTACCTTCAACATTTGTTTGGTAATATATCCATTTCTCAAGAAGCACTCTTGTGGAAACTAGCACAGTTTTAATTAACGTTTTCCACCATGTGCCTTACAATTAACATTTTAAAAACAGAACATCTTTAATTAGTCTTTTTTTACTCAAGTCTCTTTCACTTTTTTTGGAAGTCACAGTGAAAACTGTGCTCAATGGTTAGATGTTTTGTAAACCCAGCTAAGTAATATAAAACATATACGTCCAATTTCTGCTTTTGGGGCATGCACTTACTTATAATTAATTCCCTGTTTCAAGCGAAGGCACCCTGTAAAGTGCATCTCTTCTGTAAAGACAACGCAGACCGTACAACTATGTATGACATAAACAGGAAATAAAAACATTTCATTGGTATTTAAATGCTGTGCTGCATAACCTAGAATTATCTCTGCGTTAAGCCACATTGCTTTCAGAGTTTCATTCTTACAGAAGTGAGGGAAAATAGTCATAGTGTGTCTCACATTGGAAGGCACCTCTGGATATTGCTCTGTTCAGCCTACCTCCTCAAAGAAGGATCTGCTGCAGGTTGCTCAGGACAGGCAGGGTTTTGAATAAATCCAGAGATGGAGATTCTATATCATCTCTGTAAAACCTGTTCCAAGTTTAGTCATTCACAGTAACAAAGAAACAAACAGAAAAAAAAGATTATTTTCTTATATTCAAGTAGTATTCCCTGTATTTCATTTTGTGCCTGTTGCCTTTTATCAGTAGCACATCCACCTGGTCTATCAACTGCTTCTTCCAGTTCTGTATCATCAGCAAACCTACAGAGAACTCTGTCCCATTGTCTAGGTCATTCCCAAAAACATTAAATGATGCCTACTACTGACCCCTGGGGTATTCTACTTACGGTTGGCCTCCAGACAGGCCTTGTGCTTCTGACTGCAGCCTTTGGAAATTGTGTTCAATTCACTGCCTTTTTTTCTGGTAGTAGTCCATCCTTCTGGCTATTAGAGATACATTTAACATGCTTTAAATGCAAACCAGTTGTTTGCAGAATGTGTATACTAAAAAGATATGCAGTACAAATATTGGAATACATATATTTAAACCTAAAGCATATATGCCTTTGCATGATTTTTTTGTATGTACTTCTCCTTTCTCCTGTGCTTGTCCTGGCTATGTGTTGGCTAGGCTGCACATGGGCGTGTTACAGAGTAAGTACAGGCAGCACAGGCATTTCATATCTAGTTTCAATGTGTCAGAACAGCGAGGTGGATTAGTCTCTAGTCGTGTTCCTGTTGCAGTCAAGAGCTGTCATCTGTACCTGAGCAGGGTTATTTAAACTAGCACGGCTATAAGAGTCCCAATCTGCATATATTTCTCTATCAAGCAGGAAAAAAAAAAAAAAAAAAGAAGAAAAAAGTGAAGATGCTGTTTCCAGCTCAGCAGGACCTGGGGCTGTTGCCTTGTAGGGTACAGATGCAGATTTTGGGCTCCTCACTTCTGATGAGCTCCAGGCCCAGCAGCAACTTGGCAATCCTGCCACTTACGGAGGCGTATGGCACAGATCATCCCTCTCCTGCTGAGTGTGTGTTGTCAGTGGGAAGCATAGGTTAGTCAGCCCTGTCCTCCAGGAGGTGCTGAACATCCCCACCGGTTGAAGTCACAGCTGAGGGGCTGCCCATCTTTGGCAAATTTCATCTACTTTTCCAGAATGCCACCATCAACTTTAGATTAATAATAACATTTTAAATCCCTTCAGTTTCTCCGGGTTCCTTAAAAAGCCAGCAGCTCTCAGAGGGTTGAACAACAATGAAAACTCAGCCTGGCATCTCCTACCTACTACTCTTCCTGCATGCAGAGGGTTGGCTCTGAGTGGGATCTATGGCTCTGCCTCAAAACTAGCGAGAAATCACGGGTGGTGTGGTAATCAGACCCAAGAGAAACTGTGCTATCTTCTGGGCTGCTTTCTGCTGGCAGTGTTATGCAGAGAAGTTCATTTACTTTCCTCATCATATCTTTTGTTGTTAATGTGACTTGTCGAGTCAGAGTTGCAATGTGTGTGTTTCATGGTAGGACGTTCACAATGTAACCTGCATTGGGCATTTCATCTTACAGATAAATCCTATCCCCTCCTCTCCAGAACCATCCAAGATTCAGTTTCTACTACTAGGATCCTAAGCCCGAGTCCAGACAAGCAGCAGTCAACAGGGCCACTTTGTTTCCAGCCTACATAAGGAGTTATGACCTCCAGTGCACTGAACGAGTAATTTCCTTTTGTTTCGAAGAAGCCTGACTGAAAGCTACAGATGGAAGGACTTCTGAAAAAGTAGTGATATTTTAGTAAGAGAAAAAAATATGGATGATATTGAAATTTTGTTTTGTGGGTTTTTTTTGGTTGAAATTTTGCATTTTTTATAACGTTTTAGACACATTGATTTATCTCTCAGAGGTTCTGAACTTTCTTAAAGTTTTTTTTTAAGGTTGTACCAATAAGAATATGACTTTCATGTAATTCAATTTTATGAGAAAACACGTATTCCAATAACACTGAAAAATCCATTGTGATGTCAGTAACACCTGTTAGCCTGTCAGTAGCACATGTAACACCAGTTACAAACATGAAAAATGCAGCAGAACTAAGAAATGACTTAAGTGAAAATGTGTCACTGTAAAGGGAAGGCTGTGAAATTCTTTTTTTCTCTTCATCCAGCTCAAATTTTGAGCCAGTTGCATATGTTAATGAGTCAATGCGAAATGTATAATTTTGCCTGGGGAGTATTTTACTAACCTTAAATAAAATAATTACCAACAGATTTTAAATAAAAGATTTTTTTCTCAAACCTTACTACTAAGTTGGTTCTAAGAGAAGGCTAGAATTTCTTTTTTATATATAAATAAATGATTGTGCTGTTAAGGGAGCTGTTGAAATAATTGGTGGAGAACTAATCACCCATTAAGTTGTTTGTGCCACCATAACAGTATCTCGGTAGTATGAAGTAATGGTCTTGTGGGTTAATGTTGTAGTTGAAGTTGAAAAACACCTTTGGGGCTGACTGTTGACTTGCCTACTTTTCCCAGTGTTATGTGAGGTGTTTATGTCTGCAAAAGACCATTTCAGTGTTGCGACTCTGAAGAATTTTTGAAGGGTTGTTTTCATGAGGCCATTTTTTTGGTGAAGGGGGAATTTGTGTGTTTCAGTGAGAAGGGAAGCAGATGAAGACAACATAATTGCTTGTAGGACTTGTCAAGGCTCATACACTAAGGAACCACTTGCTTGCCAGTGTGCAATTTCCTGACTTGCTCTAGCATACATGGCAGCTAGCAAGGCCTCCTCATCCTCCACCCCCTGATGGCTGTGAACATCAAGAAACCACCTGAATTTGTTTCTTCCTATTCAGTGTAGTGTGTCTCACACACCCTAGCTTTCTAGCTTTCTTTTTTCAAGTGCCCTTTGTGATGATCATGGGAGTGAGTTGTTCGGAGATTTCTTTACAGAGAAATATTCCCACTAGAGCTGGATCTGTGCAGCTGTCATGCTGGAGAGACATATCCTGGTGCGTGTTCCTTTCAAGAATAACAACTACTGTTTCATTTTTTGCAAAGGTAGTTTATTTTTCCTTTATCTAGAGACAACACATTTGGGAATGTTTGTTCTGAGGTAGCCAGGCTGCTGGTTGCAAGAAGCCAAAGACTGAAGAGCTCAGTACAGGAACAGGGCTGAGGTCTGCAGGAGAGTTGTTAATGAGGATGTGCATCCAAACAGTGATGATATGCAGTGACTATCTGTACTGTGGCTATAAGTGTCTTCCCCCTGTTCTCCAGGGAGGTACTTTAGAGTGCAGAGCACCATGAGTGCCCCAGGGGTGCTGTGACATACCTGTTGTCTGCCAGACACTGGCTACCTTCAAATTCAGCTCATCTATCATGAATCAGCTTGAAAATTGGTTGTCAGCGCTGTGTTAGCTGAAGCTTAATAGTGGACTGTTCCTCGTGCAAGCAAAGGTTGCAAGGTTTGAAATTAAGGTTTGCAATAATAGGCTTCTCTGTGCAGTTGCAAGAGATGTAAAATCTAATATTTTCTGTTAAGTATTCTTGTGGTATGCAGACAAACTTCCTGAACCACATCCTGACTAGCACTGGAAGCATGTGTGGCAACACTGCATTGTGAAATTGCTTTATGTTGGCATTGTCCAAGTGGGACAATGTGGGACAGTGGAAGTGTGGGACTTCTTCACTCCACAGTGTGAGCACAAGTATGTTGGCAGTTTCTTCTCTTTCTGCTATTCCTGCAGTAGCACAGGTTTTTCTGTCAGCCATGAACACTCCTCTGCATATCACTGCTCTTGTCCCCCACAATCTTTTTGTCCTTATAGTCCTGTCAGCAAAACTAAGTCTTTCTTTGTTGCTTAGTCATTTCTGTAAAGATGTCCAAAGTCCTGATATGTGTTTCTGGCAGAAAAGCTGGTGAGTGGCTTAGAATTTGTATTATTTCATGTGGGGAAAAAAAAAAGGTAAAAATAATTCTTAATTTCAAAAAAATACCCTTTTTTATCTGCTCTGCTATTACTTTTCATTGTTTCTCCTTTTTTTTTTTTTTTTTTGTTTTTTTTTAAGAAGTTGTTCTGGGAGAGGAAGTAGTGATCTTGTTTTACTTATCACCAGCCAGAATGTTTTGAGGGAGTGTGTGGATGCATGGAATGTGTACTGGCAGACAAAGCCACTCTTGTAATTATGCTAAACACACCTCACCAAGAGTTGCTGCTGTTTTGGGAACAAGAGAAGAATGGAATACATGTGCCAAGCACTGGGGACAGATTCATTTTATCCAACGTGATTTTTATACGTCTTGTTAGAAATGAATGGATTAGCAACTGGGCAGGGATCACAGGTGACACGGCAAGACTTGGCATAGCAAAGAAAACCTGGAGCCACCTGGATTCTTGTAGTGAGTGAAAAAATGCAGTTTTATGACTCTCCTGGAATCAGACTGAAATGAGAATGGTAATAAACAACTTCTGTGCTAGTAGCAGGGTGCCTTACCATGCAGGTGGTTTGGAACAGAAGTGAGTGCCTTTAAGCATTGTTTTATGGTGTTACACATTTCAGGCTGAAAAATGGCCATAAGCTTTATTACTTTAATATTAACACTTTTTCATTACTCTCTCTTTCTCCCTCCTGGAAACTGCTGCATTCATCCATTATAAAGTAACTTGTGCTTTTCTCTCCTCTCCTGCCATTTCACACGGTTTGAGGAGGGAGTGAAGCAGGTAGGTGACAGGAGGTACAGTCAAAGACATAATGACACTGCAGCCCTTCCCACCCAGAACCAAGCCCAGGCTGCCACCAGCTATCACCTGCTGGGGAACCACACAAAGCCCTCAGGGATGAGGCACCAAGCCACTCCATGGCCAGTTCTTACTGGTGAACTGTGAGAGGACTGCTGCTCTTACGCAGACTCCTCCATCCGTGGTCCGTGCCGGTGGGGAAGGGCTTGGCGGTGTAGATGCTGATATCCAGTGCCTCTGCTGAGGTACTTCTTCCTCGTGTTGTGGTGTGGCTTCAAGCTTGAGCTGCCTTGCTGGAGAGCAAGGTGGCATTGCCCCATGGCTTTTTTTTTTAAGACACACAATTCTTGAATTCTTTTTCTTACTCTAAATATGTCAAGTTAAGTTTATCTCAGTGCCAGTACCAAGTGTAACTAGAGTTAAATTTGCCCTACCATTGCCTCTGCTTGGTTCTCACTTTTTAAAAAGCCTTAGTAAAATAAATTGTGCCCTGCATGTCTTCAGATTTCATTATCACAACCTAGCTTAATTTACTATAAATTATTTCTACCTGAGTTTCTTCACCTGTGAACTTGCAGCCCCTAGTGTCTTGCTTATTGGATCACTGCCCGGCTAATCAAGATTTTTTTCTTCACAACCCTTGCTTTTTGTATCAGCTAGCTTCGCCAAAGTCAACTTGGCTGTCTAAACTCTGTGGAGACACACAGAAAGGTGATATATTCTTTAAAATGGGAGTTTTATTGAACTGAGTTTGACTCTCTTCCTGTCGTGCTCTAGTAAATGCTAATGAAGAACTCTCCTCTGAGAAAATAAGCAACTTCAGTGCATTCTTCCATCTCTTCCTTTCTTTTCTTTTTTCCTTGGGAAGAACAACTGACGACTGAGTGGAAAATCTCACACAGTATTGAGCAGCTGTGTCTTGGTTTTGTTTTTTTAGCGCAGTTAGATTTCAAGTCTGATAAAGGCTGGTGTTTATTTCCACTGAGAAACGGCAATCCATTTTCTCTTTAGAGCTGTTCCTATTATTTAGCAATTGTTGATAAACAACTTTTATTTCAGCCCCCAGAACACTGAAGGCTCGCCTCTCACCAAGCAGCTGGGTTGCATCCAGGCTCAATATTTTGCTGAGTAAGGGTCAGAGAACGCTTAGAGGATTTCAGACTCCTGTGTCAAGCTGTAATATCAACTTTCTATGATCATGCATCCTCAGAAGAGAAATGTGAACTGTAAGTTTTTTATGACTTAAAAAAAAAATACTACATGGTTTTAAAAAATAAAGGAATTCTACCTGACTTCCTAGGAAGCCTTGGGGTAGTCATTTTGGATGGAAAACATCCTGATTGTTGCTTAGGTGGAACACATAATCTGCAGAGTCCTTTAATGGCAACTGAGGGCCTAAGGTAACTCACCAGCACATTAAAAAAATAAGCAGAGTTTCCTGTTCTCATCTGGAGACAAGTAGTAACAATCAAATGTTTCTGATGAGCAGCATAACAGAATCTTCCAATATAGCCTTTTTTGTTTTTAATCTTTATTATTCTTGCTTACTGTCTATGTCTTGGTGGAGCAGATGTATCAGCTAGATGAATTTCTTGATGGAAAAGTGTGTTTAGCTATTACGGTGGGTGATGGTGGAAGTGAGTTTTCCAGCTGAAGTCTCTGTAGAAGGCATCCTATTACCACCTGGTGTGGGATGTTACAAGTTCATCTGGTGCAAGAGGTGCTACCTTGTGCACACGGCAGTCTCCTCAGTATGATCGTGCTCTAACCTGACCTAAATTACTGGGCTCAATGTGGAGTTTACTGGTAAAACAGCACGTCATAGAGTAGACAGGGAGTCAGATTAGATGATCTAATGGCTCCATCTGTCCTTAAACTCTTAATTAGGGAAATGCTGCTAGAACAAATGGCATTGAAGCTTTCCACTGCTAGATTTTACCTGCCTGGGAGATCCTCAGCTGAAATGCAGCTGTGCAGGTTGTGTGCGAGCTGGCCTTTTACTTGGGCTCTAATGCTGACAGCAGCCAGCAGAGCTAAAAGCTCTGGGTCCTAATGGGAAGCTGCTACCCTTGTTCTCAAAGAAATGCAAAACCTCAATTTCTAACTCTTCTAGACTGTTGCACGTTCAGCTTGTACAGCTGTAATGATAGCTAAATATAGAAATCTATTATTAGCCTGGTACTGTTGTACTGAAAGAAAAAAGATATGCTTCTCTGGCAAGCTGATGAAAAACAAATGATAGTTATTTGAAACTGTTCATGGATTAAAATATTAAAAGTGAGGATGTGGTTTTGGTGGTGGGTGGTTTGATATGGCAGCCGTTTATGACACTTTGCTTGACATCTTCAGTGCAGAATCATGAAGTACATATTTATGCATTGCTGCAGATGTGCTCTTTGCTCTCTTTGCAAGTCAGTATTGTGACAGCTGAATAACCAGTGACCCAGCAAACCCAGCATCACTGATCAAACTGTTTCTTCAGCAAGCCCAAATGGCTTGTAGTTAACTCAGCATGTCACTTGATTCCAGAAGGTCGTTTCAGTATCATCTCAAAGCTGCTTAATTGTTTACTGATCATAATTATTCCATACTTACACTCTTTTGCAGTTTTCTGAAATTCATTGAAATAAACTATTTTACTTTTGGTGATAAAACATTGCGGTATTGCAGTATTTAACCTGCACTTGAAAAATTTGTAATTTTGAATTTCAAACACTATAGGATTTCTCTATATAAAAATGCTACACATTTTAATTTTTTTTAATGAGATTGTCTACTTTTGAAAGCCTCATAGATGTCCTGTTATTATACACCCAGCACATTTCAAAGCACAAGGAGCTGAATAAATAGCTGCTGTGGTGTTCTTCTAAAGCACTGTCCCCTGCAGCTAATTTAGTTTGTGGTTTCTTACCCCTGCTTCCAGATTATTTTCTTCCAGAATAATTGCTCTGGAAGTGTGTTTCTTTTATTTGTAGTCTCATCTTGGGGATGTTAATCAGATTGCTTGATTTTAGTAATAGCTTTTACTGTCCTGGCTTCGTTCCTTACAAATTCCTAGTGCCATAGGTTATTGCTCTGTATTTTTGACACAGGGCAGTTGTGCATGGAGGGAAACAGCCTGGTTTCCTGTGGTTTAACACATCAAGGTAGCACAGATCTCAGTTAATAATAAAATACGTGAAAGTGGACGCTGAACTATCTGTGTGGCACTGTCCTTGCTCACATCTTTATTTCTTTTCGAGGTGCCTTACCCTAGATGTGGTTTCATCTTCGGTGACCCGTAGCAGTTCCTAGGAGCCTGTTCTATGGCAGAGAGAAGCAACTTTTAGTCATGCTCTGCTTCATTCTCCTCCTCCCTTCACTGTCTTATTTTGGAGTCTGTAACACATCTTATTTCTTCTAGGGCTCCCCAGTGCCTGGGTATCAGCAACCAGCAGCTGTCTTGCTGGCTGCTTCGTGCAACTGTTGTCAACTTTACAGAGCTGCTAGCATGTTCCTTGCTGAATGGTCCCTTCAGGTTTGCATGCTTATTTCTGCCTTGCTGACTTTTATTATCAGCACAGTTCCCCAGCCTAATTACAGCTTCTCTCTTCCCACTGTCTGGTAAGCTGCAGGAATGTTTGGATGAACCTCGAAATGAGCCTGAAGATAACTGTTTACAGAAAACAGATAAGTATCCTTAGAAGTAGAAGAAGAGTCTCGAGATGGTCTGAATCTTGCTTATCTTTGCAAGGTGGTACATTGAAGGCCTGTAAGTTTCTAATAACACTTCTTTTGTTACAGTGTGTAAAATAAGAATGAGATTTTCATTTGGACAAGGGCACCATCTGCAGTCACCAGATGCAGTTATCAAGATTAAATTGCAAGACTTGTCACTGATTATGCTGGTAATCATTGAGGTGATCAGTGTAATTATCATGAGATCAAGACATTTTCTCTGGTATGGTACTGTGGAATTGAGTTGAAGGAGCATCTATCATGACCTGGATAGAGTCAGGACATGGAACTTCTCTTTGATCATGTTCTTTTATAAGATGGAAGAAAATGGATCAGCAAATACCATGAAACTGACTGTCTGTTTTGAAAAGATTTTCCATTGGATTCTCTCAGTTTTGTTGAAAGCGTACTGGATTGCCTGTCCATGAAAAACACTTGTGCTTTCGGTTCATACCCATGCTTTAGAATAGACTTTATTCTGAGTCTCTTTACCTGGAGAAGATGAAATATTTGTGTTTCATGTTATTTTAATGCTTCAGAATATTTTTTCCTAGTTTAAATCATCAGGAGTGTTGCCTTAGCTACTTTTGGAACAGGTTTTCTTGCTAGAACAGAATAGTTTTAACGATGTCACAGAAAATCCACCAAGAGTGGATAGAATATGATCTTAAATGCTAAAAATTGTTTTGAATACAATGCACAAGAATAATTAGTCTAGAAACAAATTATATGGCTTTGGAGAACACATCAGACCATCTGTGGTGGACCATTTCCGTTAATCATCTATATTACAGTTCTTCATGTACTGATGTAGTGGTAAAACAAATCAATTTTACAGAAGTGTTTGCTGAAGAGTGAGTGGCATATCTTGAGCCTTTGTTCATTCTTTTGTAGATTGACAGCTGATTTCTTGCAAATACAAAGATGGACGATGTTCAACAGTTGATGATATTCAGCTTATATCTTACCCTTTTCATTTTTCACCACTTCATGTTGCTGCTACACATGCACTACAAGTGTATGTAATGTTTTGGTTCCTTTTTCAAACGGCATAGATAAGCAGTCAGAATGTTGTTTATACTTCCTAGCAGCACATTGCTCAGGGAAGGGATGAGAGTTTTTGTAGTCTGAGTCATCTGAAGAGGATGCAGGTAAAAGCTGAGGAAAGTGTGCAGCATTAAGTGTTAAAGCAAGGGATTTTATCAGTGGAAGAGTAAGAATGCATTCAGTTTTTGTTAGGGCTAAGAGTATTTCCATCAAGTATGTCAAATATGATTCCAAGGAATATGTTACCACAGAAGACTTCCAAAAGAAAAGCATCATAGGGAAGATAAGAGATAATTGCTAATATTTTCTTCTGTCACTGATCTGTTCTTATATCTGCTAAGCTTCACATAATTATTTATCAGCAGAGTTATAAAATAATTCTTGACTTGAGATGAAAAGGGAGAAAAGTCAAATACATTTTTACTGTGAACCCAACCCATCAGTCTCAAAGTGCTGATTCATTTGCCCACACAGTATAATTAAGTAAGCTGTTAATCTGTAATAAAGAGTAATACATTTGGTGATCTCACAATCGGAAAGTAATTATAGCTTAAAATGTTCTTTTGGCTTTCCCTAACTGTTTTATCACTCTGTAATTGTTAGAGAGTATTCAGAGCTGTAAGATCTATAAACTTGTACCTGTGCTATTTGCTCCTGCCGCTAGAAACATCTTGCCATAAGCAGCTGTTAGAAAGATTTCTATACTGGAAGACTTTGGGGAAGAAAATATCTATGTGCATTCCAAATGCTGTCTTGAGGGAGAATATTATAGTTTGAGTACATTTGGTGTTTCATTAGATAATGAATCCATTATGTAATTGAAGTTCAGGCTCACACTGATTAATCATGACATTTCAATTATTCAGTGAATCGATGATCTTTTGCACCCCCTTTCACCACCTCATTTGCTGTTGGCTTCTCTTCATTCTTCTGTTACTGCTTTAGAATTTCATTGTGGCACGCTCTGAGATCTCGAAAGTCTTCCCATGCCAGGGACAGTCTTTGGGGAATTTAGATCACCTGGCACCTTGTGGGCAGCTCTTGGCATCTCTCTGGTTTGCTGCTGTCCTGTGGCTCCTGCTCAACTTCAGCTCGCAGCTATTCTTGCTTTCTGGCTCTGTACTTGGGAGTAGCCAGGCAGGATGTCTCTCAGTGTACACAGGCCCTGGTGGCAAATATCTTTGGTTTCAGTAAAATTGGGTAAAATTGTTCAATCCTTAGTTCTTCAGCAAACTGGACTGCTTGGTTGGGGAACTCACCTCTGAATCTTAACCTGCAGCTTCCAGCTTATGGCTGTCTTGTTACTACTAATTGCAAGATAACATTTTTTTATATAAGCTAGTGTATGTCTATATAAATTGACAAAGAGAAAAAGGAATACAAAGACATAAAATATAGCTATCTTGAGATGTGGACAGTAAGGCTGGTTAGTGCATGTTCTGTAACAAACACACTGGTGTCACAGGAAGATGAGTTGAAGGAAAACAATTCATGAAAAAGAGTATTTGCTTTGACAGAGGATAGTTTAATAAACCTTATTTAAACAAAGGCATTCAGTATGGCAAATTTAAGTCTCATTTTAATGGAGAAGTAAGAGTCTGGATCTATCAATGAGCGTGTCTTTTCTGTATACCAAAACAGTCAGTGTCTTAAAGAAAACTGTAGCAACAGTGTCAGATCATTCAAAAGTATAAAATATCTCAGTGATTGTCTGGAATAGAGATAAAACAGTGATCTTGTTACAGTGTTCCCCTTTAATGGATTTTTTTTTGTAAAATTTTAATATTTATTCAAAGTTCAAGTTTGCTTTAATGGATAGCTAAGAAAAGAGGTCTGTAGAAAAGGCTTGTCTACTTTGTAATTCTTCCACACTGTTCTTTCTGAAGCTCAAAAGCAACAGATCAAACAGATTGAGTGCAATCATTACACAACCAATAGGCCACCTCCCAGGGTTGCTCGGCTGGCTTCTGTCTTTTTCCTCTTCCCATTCTTACTTTCTGGTTTAAACATATAAACTCCAACAGCAAGAAATTCCTCTCTAATCTTGGCACCTTCAGTAGCAACAGCTACAAGCTAGCCACAGATGCTGAGCATATCTAGTTATGGTTGGCACTGACCTGAGTGACATTACTAGGATGAGAGAGGCAATATTTTTCATCAAGGAATCCGGTTTTGAAGATAGGAAGAGAGATTAGTCCAGTGCATTACTGATAGAGAAAAAGCTTTCACTGAATTTCCTTCCCAGTCAGACATGTGCCATTCATCCTTCTTGGCTCACAACTAAGATGGTGCAATTGCTCAAATGCCAAAGAGGACATAATCTAGTTTATGGAATCTGCAGATAGTCACATCTGAGATGGAACTCTCTCTTGGTGTAAGAGATTAGCAGTGAAAACCCTTTGTAGCCAGACTTTCTGACCCTAGAAGTCAAATAAAAATCTGCAATTGGCTGACAGCTGTGCTTTATTTTTCATACTGTGCTCCCAGAGTTGACTCCATAAGTTTGCCTTGCTCCTTTGCCTTCCCCATCTTCCCAGAGAACCCAGTACTCTGGTAGTGGACCCTAGTATCTCTCATGTTTTTGGAGCAGCACCGCAGTCCCTTTTCTCACACTGAGAATGCTTCTGCCTTTTGTTTATCTTTTGTAACTGATTTTGTGTCGTACCCTTGTCCTGTCATACCTTTGTAGTCATGTGCAATACCTGGGGCGATTGCACCCAGAGGGTAAAAACTTCTTGTATAACTGGGTTGGTATGTTTCCCATTGACATGGCTGCATTCTCTTGTTCTTGGGTTATGAGTCCAAGGGGCAGGTGCAGCTGTCCCGATCGGTTATCGGTCAAATGGATGTGATGAACCATCGTTAGCAATATATATGAAGTCTTATTATGCCTTTTGTGGTCTTAGCACTGTCATAAACAAAAACTCCCAGTTTGTTTCAGTGTCACTTTTATGCTGTTCTCTGTGATGTTTATAGGATTTCCTATATCTTGCTCTGAAGACACAATGGCATAAACTATATTGAAAGTAATCTTGTCATGGTCTTTCTGTATGACTTGGCTAAGTTTGCAGGCCCTTATTTCCAGATAGATAGCTGACATCACTAATGCTTCTTTACCTCACTGCATTTTATGTGGGGAGGAGTTATTAATTAAATACCTGAATTTGTAGTATCGTAGTTGCTAAACACTCAGATGCCAGGATATATTTATACACTTTGCTTGCCTGAAAGGCAAACATCTGCAAGAATGTGGCATGTGGAGATTTGGTTGAACACTCACTGTGTATTAAAATCAAATGTACACATCTTGAAATCCTCAAGGAAAACACATTTTCCCACATTGCTGGATGCTTGTACAGAATGAATGGCCATGAGGGAGCACCAAAAAAACAGTTAAAATGGCAAGACTGTAAAAAGTTCTCTTGTGTCATCTGCACTGAGAGGTTTTATTGCACTGCAGTATTTGACTTATATGTTAGGTTTTCTATGTGTCTACTTCTATTTTTGAAATGTATACAAAATGTATTTCTATGCCATGCTGTTATCCATGCTTAAGCACTGCTGTAAGTTTTCCTGTGCCTTTACTTGATAATTTATTTTTCAGTGTTTATTTATTTACAGATTTCCAACTAACTCATATGTTTGTTTTAATTCTATGTCTTCCATTTGCTTTTTGCAGTCTTTAGTTTTCCAGTCTTCTGTGGATCTCTTGTCTTTATTCCAACCTCCATTCCCTTCTTCTTTATTAATGCATTCCAGGCTGAGAAAATGTGAGAGATGCTCCAGAAGTCAAAAAAATCTTCCTTTTGGCATTGCTAAAGGTCATATCGTAGTTCTCACTTCTCTTGTTGCAGGTGCTAGGATGCCTGACAGTAAGGGATGAGTTTGGTATGGATTTATTAGTGTAACTCACACCACAGATATGGGATAAGATGTTCTGATTATGGAAGTTTAAAAAGCTCTGTTTCCCTTGACTGATGCTCAGTCTCATTGGATTGTTTCCAGTTAATTTACTGAGAATGTGCTGAGCTTTATTCTTGCTCAGTGAAGTTTTTTGTTGACTGGATTGTTAATTACGGGTTTAAACTTGTATTTGCTCTTTTTAACAACTTAAAACAGTGGGAGTTTTTCTCCCTCTTTACCCATTTAGTCAGTATTCTCTTATGAAGAGGCATTGCTTCATTAAACATTTTCCTCCTTAGTCTGTAATGATCCTACTCCTTCCACTCTAAACACATCAATATGTTAAAGAAAAAGAGCTTCACTCGTCTGCGTTGGGCTGAAGACATCCCACATTTTCTTTGGTGCATAAGCCACCTTTGACACATTACATTTGGTCCATGGCTATGCTGCGGAGGGTTCAGTAGGATCCATGGTGTAATTTTAGGTTGGTGCATGAATGTTTTCCCACACTTTCATAATATTAATGAACATTGTTATGCAGAAAAGCTTAAGTCTGGTAGCATTACCAGAGATGTTAATGTTACATTTCTGATGTCCAGCTATCCAGGGACTAATAATGATCAAAATCTTCAAAGTTCATAAAGCTAGTTCTGATACATTCATAACTACGTCACTGATACTATCTTACGCTAATAAAGGTGCTAGTATAGATGTAGAGAGATGTAGAGTGTTAAAATACTGTCATTTGGGTGATTTTTCTCATCAGTGTCTCTTAGTCTTCATTTTTTTAGCCTGTAAGAAAGCAAATATGATGCTTAATCCTCACAATCTGGTGAAAACAGCAGGATTTTTATGCCACTGCAGTTAAGCACCTGAGATGACTGCAGCTCTTTGCTCTTTTAGCTCAGTCTGTGCCAGCAGTAGGACTCCAGTATCACTAGTGGAAAGCCACTGTGTACAAGTAGAAGGTAATGAGGTAATGACTACTACTTCTGTGTTGGTGAGTTGGACTACTCTTCTACTCTCTTGGTGCAGCACCATAGTGCGACCTGTAAACATTAAGGGAAAAAAAATTACCTGGCTGTTTTCCCTGGGGACAGCCCTTCTTGCTGCAGCATCCCGGGCTGTGGGAGGGAGAAGCAGATTGCCAGCACTGAGTTGCCAGAGCGAACTGCCGCCGCCTCCAGCTTGGCCTCCGAATGGGCTGCACATTTTAGCAAGTACTTAGCACTTTTGGGCAGGCTGGGATAAAACAACTTCTGTAGCTTGTCTCCTTCTGTAGCAGATTTCTGTCTGATCTGATTTTGTGCCGCTGCAGTGACCAAAGAGCTTTAGGGAGAAATGGCACCCGGCGCAATTTTCACGAGGCCTGTTTCATATGGATTCTCTGCTGATTGTGGAGATGCTGCATCGCCTCCCTTTCCTCTTATGTTCAGTTTGCTTCCCTTTGTAATGCTTTTTCATTGCTAGGGTTAACTCTGCAAGATAAAGTGATAACTTACTTTTTATTTAAGAAAAGAAAAAAACTTCATGGTAGAAGGCCTTCATGCTACAGAGCCCAAGCACAAGCTTGCTGTTTATGCTCTTGGGCAATCTCTCTCTTGATCAGTAGTTGACAAGTAATAGTGATACAGGAAGTTGCAATGAGATGTGGGCTTTTTCAACTCCCAAACCACAGAAAAGAAGTAGCCGCACATAATATGCATACTCGTAAGATGTTTTTTCCTGTAGGGTTACTGACATTCTGACAGTCATCCAGAAGGGTTAAATAAAAATTGCAGTGTGGGTTTGAAGTACTCTGTGACACATTTAATTCATATTACCATGATGTACCAGAAACTGCAGTTACTATGTGAATTCTGCAAGCAAATATGATTGCAGTACAATTTCTTCTTTTTCCTGTAGAATCACACACATCCTCCCTGCAGGGATTTTGTTCTTCAGCAAACTACACTGCATGTTGGAAAAAAAACCAACAACATTTATATGTAAATACAACCTGAAGGCTGCAAATATCCAAGCTGCTACAAAGACAGAGGGTGCATGTGCATGAAAACAAATGGACCTGTAGTGGTTAGAAATTTGTAGTTTACCATAATAGGGGAAAAAATAAATGAGGTTGTCTTTGAAACCTTATAGGTCAGCATTTCAGACTTCTGTATTTGTGTTCCAATTAAAGAGGAAAATGGAAAAGCTTCTGGATATTTACTATTTTTAAGCCAACTTGCAAGGGGAGAGGAAACAATATTTTTCATGTGTTCTATTAGCAAATTGCATGCCATGAGTAACTTTTTTTTGTTTAGCTTGCACACAGATTTGTGTGAGGTTTATTTGTTGTGGGAAAGCTGAGAGATTTTGGCAACTGCTACCTTTCTTTCTCTCTGTCTTAAACATAAAGAAAATTTTCAAGAAACTAGTTGTATAAGTTATTTCTGTGGGTCTCAACAGTAGTTCACAAAATACTGAGAGGTACAGTGTGCGAAAGCAAAAAAGAAATGGGCGGACAACAAGGCAGTGATGAATGTGGTGTCTTCCAACATTGTTTGGCTCAATAATTTGTTGTTGTTACTGTTACTGATAAAGTATTTCCTTGCTGGGATACTTTGATTTGGACCAAAAATAACAGATTATTTTGAGATAAGTTCACATTAACCACCACTGATGCCTCACTTACCTGTCACTGTTTCTGGAAATCCAAATCCTAATTCCTGCTAATGCGTCTCCTGCATTAGCGAGGGAAAATGTGATTTGTTTTTATGGATGTTTTAGAAAAGTCGGGTTTAAAAAACAAAAAAAAAAGTGGCTCCTCTAATAACTATTAAAGCCTAAAACAGTGCAATTTGCACTGAGTGTAGTCTATCCTCCTAAAAATGTCCCAGGGATTTATGTACTAAACTCAGATTAATGCTAATAGGAGGTACCTGAATAAATGCTCTGCTGCACTGATAGGATAATAGATAGTCTATTTGGTGTTGTGGTGTTGCCTTTCACTTCTACTTCGTTGTATTTCTTAAAAAAAAAAAAAGAATTGAGATTGGAGTTTATGGTATAAGGAACTTTTCTTCCTCTTTTCAGGTGTGTTTTTAAGAAGAATATTGACCATGAGGAAGTCCACATGTTAGTCAATTTTTACTAATCCCGCTGAAGAAAATGAAGCCACACTTCAGCTTTGCCAATCCTTTTCCCACCACTGTTGGCTGAATGAGAAATGGTCGTGTGATTATGCTGACACCCCAGCATGCATTTGGTAGACCTGTGGTTAACTCGTTCCCTCTCCATGTGTCTACTCTTACAAAGTTTTGTCCTCATGATACTGTGCTTTCATTCTGCCAGTATGTGCCCGAAAGGCTGCCTCTGTTCTCACTCTGGAGGTTTAAACGTCAGCTGTAGCAATGCAAACCTCAAGGAGATACCAAGAGATCTTCCACCAGAAACAGTCTTACTTTATTTGGACTCCAATCAGATAACATCTATCCCTAATGAAATTTTTAAGGATTTGCACCAACTGAGAGTCCTCAATTTATCAAAAAACGGGATTGAATTTATAGACGAACATGCCTTTAAAGGGGTGGCAGAAACTTTGCAGACTCTGGATTTGTCCGACAACCGGATTCAGAGTGTGCACAAAAATGCTTTCAACAACTTAAAGGCCAGAGCCAGGATTGCAAACAACCCATGGCACTGCGACTGCACGCTGCAGCAAGTATTGAGGAGTATGGCCGTCAACCATGAGACAGCCAACAACGTCATCTGCAAGACCTCTGTGCTGGATGAACACGCTGGGAGACCATTCCTCAATGCTGCCAATGATGCTGACCTCTGTAACCTTCCCAAAAAGACTACTGATTACGCCATGCTGGTCACTATGTTTGGCTGGTTCACCATGGTGATCTCATATGTGGTTTATTATGTCCGGCAAAATCAGGAGGATGCAAGAAGGCACCTTGAATACTTGAAATCCCTGCCAAGCAGGCAAAAGAAACCAGATGAAGCCGATGACATTAGCACTGTGGTATAGTATTCCAAGTACAATGACTGCCTTTGCGATGGAAACTAGATTTGGATGGCACTAACACCGGAGGTTTACTTCCAACATTCATTGTAAACATTAAGACTTTTTTTTTTCCCCATTTAACTGAATTACACCACTATTGAGCTTTCTAACAGAGAGTTTTGTCTGGACAGTATACTCTAATTGTTTCTCTGGTATTCTAAAGCAAGTGAATTAATATGTAAACCTTAGTTTAGACCCATTCCACTATTTAATAATGAAATTTATTTTTTTAATTTAAGAAAAAACAAATAAAAGCGTAAATTTGAACCATGTAAAACAGAGTAATTTCTTGATCAGAAACCTGTATGGTCCAAGGTATTCTGGGAAGTGATCAGTGCTTGTGAGATGGAGGATGAGAGTGATGATAAAGGGGGCTATGAAAGGTATGAGAGCAGGGAGCTCCCAAAAGATGCGTCTCTCCCCAGGGCACAACATGAAGACCTGGTGAATGGCAACTGACTTTTTGGGTTGCTTCTTGTGATAGGAGAGGGACACAAAAGGGGGATAGCAGAGTGCTTGAGTTCAGGAGAAATGGATGGAAAATTGTGTAGGGTCCTGGAGGGTGTTTTGGCAGTGCTGAGGAGAGACAACGATGAAGAAGCAACATTTCAGGATACCGATGGGAGGTAAGTGGGGAAATGGGGATAGTTTTTGTCATGCACCCACAAGCTTCAAGTAGGTGTCCTGAGGACTAGGGAAGACAGCAAAATGGCAAAAGCAAACTTACTCATGCTGTTCAAACTGAAGGATTGATAGTGATGGGAAAAAAATAGATAAGATTAGTTTTTAAAACTTGTATATGGCCTTAAAACTCCAAGTGGTTTCATCTTTTTAGAAGTTTGAACAAAGGAAATGAAGATAGAGGCTGAGCACATTCTGTTGTGTGTTAGACAAAATATTTTTATATTATTTTATGGATTAATGCTTAGCAAAGTTACAAGCTAATGATGTTAACTCAGCCTTGAGTTTAAAATAGTTATTTTGAAGCCCTACTGTCTTTATGGAATATGGCAGTTTTATTTTTTTATCTATGAAGTTTTCAAAGGGAACAAATTCACAGCATGTTTCTCTTGTCCTTTTATCAACATGATGAAATGATATTTATTTCTCAATCCCTATATAACCAGTCTAACCTACATTGAATTATGGATTGTAGCAGAGTGGATTAAAAAATGTACCAAATACTGCTTTGCAAAAACAAATTTTAAAGAACAGACTTAAAACTGAAACAAACAAACAAACAAAAAAACCTAACAGCATCTCCCATGTGATTATTAGATTATCAATTGTTTCTCTTCAAAGCACAATCTTTTACATTTTAGAAGTCACATGGTTGTTTATCTTATTTCTTTCAAGAACATGGTTACAAAAATATCACTTTTAAAATTTGTTACAAAGCATTGAGACAGTAGGGACTTTTTTTCCTCCTCTTTTTCATTATTTCTGAGGGAAGCAGGCCAGTGGTTATGCATCTTGTTAAATTTGCATTTTATATGATCCGTTTTTCAGGCTCAATCTTAGCAAATTTTCCACTTCTGAGCAAATGCATTGAACTCTGCCTGACCTCTTCCAGGAGCCAGAACAACTGGGGTAAATACAAATGTGAGTCTGAAGAGATCAGATAAAACGTTGTACTGCACAGCCAGCGTACCAAACCTTGCCCAACAGGACATCTCTGTGTGAAGACAAACACACATACACACACTTGTAAGGCATCTATAGGTGGAACCAAGTTCACTCATTGAATATTTCTCTTATTTTCTTTAAAATCACCTTCAGGATAAAATTGGTATTGCTTCTATTGCAACGCTGCTCAAGTGGTTTTTTTGGGTCTCGGCTGGCGTATTCATTCTGGAAAAAGCAGAGGAACTAGCTAAAGGAAGAGAGTAAACAGAAGGTGATAACTTGATCCAGAACTCAGTGCTCTTTGTTCACAACTAAGTACAGCAATTTCTCCAGAAAATTTGGATGAAGTGACTTAAATAGTAACATATACAAAATTCTTGAGAGTCTGCCACTTGTAGGTTTTGAAATTTGATTTCAAGCAGGGTTTGTTTAAAATGTAAACAAACAACACTCTTTTCCCAAACTGATGAAGACAGCAAAATAATTTATTCTTAGTTTTTCCATTTTTTCCACCCTTTTACACAATCCATAAGGACAGTTCTGGACAGTACTGTTTTACACAGGGTGTGCTAATGACTCCGGGTGTTATAAATCCTGACCAAAACCAATTTAAACCAAGTTCAGCTGTACTCTGTAGAATGGCTCACAAAGGCTGATTTCATATCAGTTCTCTGGGTATATTGATTTTCTGTAGTAGATTCCCTATCAAACATCTCTTCACACTTTTTTTCTTTCAAAACCAGTAGTGAAATCTCTGCTTAAAATCTAAGAATCAACATAGTGCTCTGACATCCAGTAGATGCAAACTCCTCAAGGTGAATTTAGCTGATGAGGGAAAAGAATTAAATCACAGTGCCTCAGCTATGTTGTTTTGGTGGTGCTAATATTCACGACAACTCAAGTATTTGAGTTACATTTGTTTATTTCATTGAAAAGAAGCAGAAAAAGTAGAAACCTTTAGACTAAGAAGATACTTGTTTTTATCATGTTTACTGCTCACCTTTCTGCACAGAATTACCGTGTGCCCTTTGAAGTCCATGGCAAAAACTTTTTAAGCTTTGATGGTGTGACACTTTAAGGAATGATATTCCAAAATAGTTTCACTCAAAATTGAGTAAATCGGTATGTTTCTAGATGTGATATCTTAGCACATAAATACAGATGATAGGAACTGGATGTTTCCATAGTCACAAGAGATTGTATATGACAGAAAATAAAGAGGGAAATGCATAACTCAGTGACTGATAGAAAAAGCAGGGCTAGATCTCAACAGCTTAAATGTGATTGATTTCTCTGTCTTGATCTAAAATAAAAAAATCCTAGTTTTTGTTTCTAAATGATTCAAGATACCTCTCTCAGCTTGATCCTTCTCCTTAAAAGTAATTCTGATTTTTCTCTGCTGATTTTGTACTGTTGTTATACTCTGTGGATAAGAAAAGTGATGGTGCATTTGGGCTGTATTATTTAGACTCATATTTTATATATTTACTTAATATTTGTTTTTATTGAATTCTCAGTTTTATATGGGATTAGGTAAAAATACCTTCATTATTAAAATATACTATGTTTTAAGTGGCTTCTGTGAAGTAACAGCGAAAGGACAAGAGTCTAAGTTAACACAAGGGGAAGTTCAGGTTGGATATTAGGAAAAATTTCTTCTCAGAATGAGTGATGGAGTACTGCAGTAGTCTGCCCAGGGAAATAATAAAGCTTCTGGAAGTGTTCAAGAAACATATAGATGTGGCACTGAGGGACATGGTTTAGTGGTATGGTGGTTATAACTTCTGAAGTTATTTTTTATGTTCTATTACAAGTTGATGGTTGGACTATATGATCTTAGAGGTCTTTCCAGCCTTTATGATTCTTCAGTAGCAACATTTTGCATCAGCATTGCCATAACTTTCAGGGCTGACATCCCTGTGGCAGTTTCCCCTGTGCTCAGTGCTGCCATGGACTCCTCATCAAAGGGCAGATTTTATTCCAGGTAAGTCTGGATGAGCCCAAAACAGGAAGGAGGAAACAGCATTAGTGGGTGGACATGTTGACTAGTCATTTTGAGGAGAAACAGGTTCCTGACGGGCAGAAGATCTTTTAGTATGCATTGCTTAGGAAAGTGATTTTCAGTCTCAGCACCTTTTTTCTATGTGCATTTTTGTGAGTATGCAGAAGCTCTTTTATAGATTTATTCATACATTCAGTGTTTGTTTTCATGATCCCCTCTGAAGGAACAAACTAACTACATGGAATTGCAGTGCTACTGAGGCACTACAGTTACATACACAGCCTCTGGTCATGGGAAGACCAGTGAGAAAATACAAGAGTTCTGTTCTAGTAAAGAGTTGCCGCAGAATATCCACCACAGTGTTTCTCAATTTAAAAGGTTAAGTAAAAGGATTAGTTGTAGGCTAAAATGCTTAATGGTGTCATGGAGTCTTGCAGCTTGTTTCTGTGTGATGCTTAGTAGCAACGTAAATCTAAATCAATTAGAAAGAGTGTCATTCTACTTCTACACTTGGAAAAAGAAGCTACCATTGCTGAACAGGAGTAAATGAGACTCTCGGGAATTAAAAACATACTCGTTAAATTGTAGGAGTGAAATCTGAAGGAGAAAAGTGGAAGTGGGGCATAAATGTGATAAGGTTAGATATAAAGGCAAGGTAAAGGTTGGGTATAAAGGCAAGGTAACAAACAAACCAATAAAGAACTTTTTTCTTTCCAAGCACACCAGAAAAGGGAATCATGTCTTAGTAAGGTCCAAGGTCTGGTTACTGAAGGAACAGTTTGGGTAGCCTGAACAAATGTTATGGAAGAAGACTTTCAATGATAAACACCAGAAATTATTACAAGAGAAATAGACCAGCCAGCATAATAATTGAACAGTGCTTCAAACCACTGCATAAAATCCTGAGAAACCTACTTTAGGAACATTGTTTTCATTTCAAGTTCTTCTCGTCTCCATAGATCTGTGATCTGGAACTACAGATGTGGAGAAAGGCAGTAAGATCAAGAATATGAGGTGGTTTCCATAGGAGAAGAGATCAAAAAGAGTCTCTTCAGCATGGAGTCAGATGAGGGAGAATGGGGTAGTAGAATCATAGAATCATTACGATTGGAAATACTAATAAGTTTATCTAGTCCAACCATCAACATGGAATAGAACACAAAAATTAACTTCAGAAGGATTTATCTCTGTTTTATAGCATTTCTCATTAAGGATGAAGGTGTTTTTGAAAAAATACATATTTTGTTACAGCACATGCATTTAAGTGATAAAGCACGGGATGCTGTAATGGGAACAAATATTCGAAGATGGGATTCCCTAAACTCATGAAAATGGCCAAAGTTATTCAAGACTGCTAATATTGAAGTAGGTACAATTAGCAGCTCAGAAAGACCCTGGTCTGCACTTTAATGATACTTCTATGCATGACTTTCAGTTCCATTCAAAAAAGAATTTCCCTGTAAGGTCTTCATAAGACACTAAAGCTTTGTATTTTTATTTTTTTTCACACAGAAATCCTGTCATCGCTGTCTGTTTTTACAGGTGTGATGATACAGTGAAAGCACGATTTCTTCAAAATGATGGAGAAATACCTGGGCATCTTCAGTACTGATTAGAGTACAAGTCAGTTAATCTGAAGAGTGAAAGCAATAAGGATCAAATACAGATTGCAGATACATTCCATGTCAATCTGTGAAGTGTGTGTTTTGTGCACCTGAAACATATGTGAGTATGCATATGTGTGCAGTTCATCCATAGGTTTCTCAAATTCTTTAATGTTTCCCCATGTATACATGTAGATAAAAAGTCTTCAATGTTTTCACTGCCCTGTTTCCATGAAGCAGGTTGCTTTGTTGATTGGAGATGTGATCGGTGCTGCTTCTGAGCCAAGCACACCATGCCTTCTGTAGACTCAGCACTACTTGCACACAACAAGAAAGAAAACGGGCTGACTGGCATAGCTCATCCTCCTCTCTTTCTAAATCCTTAGTTGAACCCATCAGTTACAAAATAGAGCTGTTACCAACCTTTTTGAACAATCTTTTGTTTTCCTTCTGGCTTACAGAAAGTGATACAATTTTCTAGAAAGAAAAATGAGTGAGTGAATGATGTAATGACTTTTAGCTCAGTCCTGTTTGTAAAGGCTGGAGAGTAGAAACGTGACTAATATCCCTGGATCTGTTCTCCCTTCTGTGCTTATTAATGAGTAGGTTTTTGGCACTGCAGTGTGTTTGGCAATGTTTTTCTCCTAGGAGATAACTATGCCCCTTGAAGGAGTTTTCTTTAGATGGTTGTGAATATGAATACAGCTGCTAAAGCCGGCATAAGCTCCAGAATGAAAAATTGATGGCTTTAAGCTTTCCCTATTGGAGGGAAACTTGAGAAACTGTCAAATATTTGAGAATTCAAACATCTATATTATTCTTAATGTTGTTCTGAGGTTTAAAATGCTCGTTCTGATCATATTGCTGGTTCTGTGGGGCTGTTTGCATGCAGAATTCATAAAGACAAATCAGTTTCCAGAGTCTGTTAGTGGCAGATTAAACTGGCCATTGAGGTGAAAAAAATAAAAAATCCATATGTTGAACAGTCTATTTAGATATCTCTATCCCTTGAAATTATTAGTCTGTCTCATAATCACAGCCTTTTTTGGCTCTTTCTTCATTTACAAAAAATGGATATTCGAAGGCAAACCTAACCTATCAGCATTAAAAAGGCAAGTGTGTTTTAACATATTAGTTAAATTTTGTCTTCACTAAGGTCTACTTGTATGTCTGTGTTCACAGGAATATATATAACATTGTACATAAAATTATTATTTTTCTTACATAGGTATGGCTGCGAAACTTTGTTCTTATGCAGATATGCTGTGAAAGTTTTTAATATAGAAGCAGAAGGAAATCTAGGCATGGAAAAAAAGAAACTCCAGAATTTTCAAGTCCTCTTCATAAATCAAAGCTTGATAAAAACAAACAAACGAACAAACAAAAAACTGTACAAGTTAAAAAAAATAAAAAAAAACAAGTTAACAAAAAAACACCCATTCTCATTTCTTCTTTGAGGATTAGCTTTGTGCTCAACACTGCATTTCATGGTTTACCAATTTTTCATTTCTCTACCTAAGCCAGATTAACATTCACTTTCTGCAAAGACTTTTATAAATGGAGCTGTTGGCAATAGAGAAGATGGAAGCATATCACATTGGCTGAAGGAAGAACTATGAGTGTAACAAATAAGCTCTAGACAATACTTCTGTGCCCTGTTAATTAAATTTAGTGGCAAAAGAAAAGAGCTGTTGAATTAAGATTCTGCTGGAGAGATTTCAGATTCTCAGGTAGATACTAACATTTGTATTCTTAATATGGCTGTGTGAGGTGGAACCCACTCATCTTTTTTGCTATCTTATTTCAGGAGCTACAGGAAGACTTGGTTGCTGTTCCAGAATACAAAACCTCCTACCCTTATCTGGGTGCAGTCACTGTTGTTTAGTACAGCCGTTCTTACTGAATAATGTTCTAAAGTACCTTTCATAAATCCTTACATTTAAACTGTTTTTTTCACTTCTCAAAATTTTTTTTCCTATTGCTATTAATGGTGACTTCACTGGGCATAGTTCTGCTCTTTTCTCATGGTTTTTACAAGATACTTGAAGTGATGAATATAGTAGGATTTTTGCAAAGAAAATGAGATATCTGTCTACAGAATGATTTTTTTTTTTTTTTTTTACATAATATGGCTGATCAATAAATGAATGATTTACGATTTATTATTTCTGAAGTTCTTCAGTAAAGAAAAAGATCAACATTTTGGAAGGGCTGGGTGAGGTATGAAGGTAGTCTTTCAAAAGACAAGCTCTGCAGTACCTTGAAACACTTATTTCTCTTCAATCACTGTGACAGCTCTCTAAGTATATTTGAAAGCATCATACCAGATGCAAATTGTAATGCTGAAAATAATTTTTATATAATAAAATAAATTTATGTCTCAGGTTCTAACATTGTGATGTACGAAAATTTCTGGCCTATCTTGATATGGAGTTTTGTCAGCAGACTTCCTTCCCAAATCCAGCAACGCACTCTGAGCTGCATGTAAGATAGCAGGAGTTTTGCCATTGTCTTCAGTGGGATCAGCATTTCTCCAGCAAATGAATTATTGATAGAGAGTGCAAGGAGTGATCATACTTCAGGTGTTAATGTGGATTTACCTCTAAATAATGGTATTACACCATTTTGCAGTGGTGCACCTTCAGACTTTGTAGTGACAGTGAGGGACCACCTTAAGCTGGTGGTCAATAGCAATGTCTTTACTTTAGATTGCTTGTGTGATAAAATACAGATGGTATCTGGCTGTACATAGACCCCTCTGGAATCTGGAAGTGAATGGATATGGTAGTGGGCTTTTTCAGCCTGTACATAAAGGATGGTATTTAAGCAGTTTGGCTGCAGGTTATTGGCCACCAGTAATGTGTTCAGTCAGCATCAGTCACAAAGTTGCTTTTTAGCAAAACTGCTAGAGTCAGCAGGCTTCTGGAAAATAACTACTGTCATTGGTTAAAAGCTTGTATTCCAGTATTTTTCCCCAATTACTGCTGTTCTGCACCACTGTGTCCTACATGAACAGCACTACAGAGGTGAGCAAAAAGTTGTCTTGGAAGAAACGAGCTCTGAATTTTCTGGCTTTACTGAGGGGGTGGAAGAAAGGTCATTCATGGAAATTACCTCAATTAGAAACACGATAGTACATAACTGTGGACCTGAGGAGACCTTACACACATTTCCTTTCTGACCCCTGACAGCCACAGTAAGTAGAAGCCGTGCTTAACAAAGAGAACAGATCGTTTGAGAAAAGTGAGTCTTTCATAGCTGAGCTGATTTTGCTGAAAACCCACAGAGATGCAATGATTAAGTAAAATTCACTTTACATTTGGAAAATCCTGCACGCAAGTCTTTAAACAGTGCTATAGTGCTTTCCCTTCTGATACCTGTAGATTTGTTGTAACGCAGCGTGGCAGTAACTAAAGGTGCAGCAGTCAACTGTAGCTGATAGAGGTGTATGGGTGGTGACTGAGCACACGTTCTGTAGGCACTAGATGTCTGGCAGCATTCATTTTGTACTGCAGATGTTGACTGGATCATAACTTGGAAGCAGCTTTTAAGTACAAACTGAAGAGGTGCCTATGAGAGGTGCAGCATGATCGGCTGACAAATTGGAGAGTAGGTCAGTAGCACCTGCCACTGCATGCCTGATGAAGCTGTTCCCAATGGACCTGGTTTGAAACCAGTTCTTAGTGGAGAACTGCTTTGGATCCTGCCATGTTCTTCAGCCCTTCCAGCCTCCTATCTGACACGTGTGTGTGTGCTTGCATGGGCACAGACTCATTTGACTCAGCCGGGTGCTGCTGGTCGGAGAGTGGGAATTAAATGCCATGTGTTTTAATTAGTCATATGCAGATGACAAGCTTGGGTGATAGCAGTGTCCAAGGGAAGCTATCCAGAAGCTTGTAGGAGTGGGGGGAAGGACAGAGTGTACTCACCATGACTGGGTGCTACTCCAATATTGATACAAAAGGTTCTTGATTATTTTAAATGTTATCTGTTTACTTAGCCGCCTAACACTGGAACTTCTTCTGTAAAAATGAAAGCACAGTAATTAAATGATTACCTATCACTGCCATAATGAAGGTGCATGTAACTGCTGCATGTTCTGTGTCAAGTCTGAGCCTGCCAAGCTACTTTTGCTTGGTGCTACTTCTGCAGGATAAGGAGTAAGCCATGTCCTCCATGCCCAAACATGGGGCACCTGCCTCTGAGCAACCTTGTATGTCTGACAGTTGTAATCAGGGGGTTCTTCATGTCCTTTAATGGCAACACGGGTATGGCAACCTATCCACTTGTTTGCCAGACAGTGTGCATTTCCACGCTCAGACTTCATCTTCTGTGAGAATGGAGTAGTCAAGCAGTAGGCAGAGTGAGGAGTAGTGGGACTCTGGTCCCTGTGCTCCCAGGGAGAAAGGAGCAGCTGATATGGATGAAGGAAGAAATGAATAGGTGGAAGAGGTTAGGAGAATGACTGGAAAAGCCAGAGCAGCCCTGTAACCTGGTGCTATGCATATGCAAGAAGTCCAGCTCTGGAGAGAGGGAAGGAATACCTGGTAAGAATGCTCTCTGTGAGGATTTTTCATTCAGGAAGACTTGCTGATGCTGTGACTTGTTTTCTACCTCCCTTAACACCACTGCCATTGTTTCTGTTTGGGAGCAAGGCTGTGCTTGTAGGGAAGGTGACTAGGATGCTCATGCTCCCCATGAAAGAGATAGTTAGCCAGTCCAACCTGTCCCAGCCAGGGAGTTTCTACCAACTGCAGGTTCTGAGGCCTCCTTGGCATGGGAACCTGGGTGAGTAGGAGATATCCCTCTGTCAGACCTGCTTCTAGCCACTGCAAAGCTAGTTCCCAGTGTACAGAGTGGTGAGGATGACGTACCAGCCTCTAAGGTGGCTGCTGAGTCAGTCAGACCCAGCCACGTTGCCACTGCGGCCTCTTGGCTGAGGCTTGGCTCTTCCCTACCTGGCCCTCATCGACTCTGAAGAAGAGAGATATTTCCCTTTCCAGGCAGTGAATTGTAAATAATGTCTGTGTTCTGCTCTCCTACATGAGGACATTTAAACCAGCTATACGTGTCTTTGGAAATGCAGAGATGTAGTGATGGAGGGAGCAGGCTATATAAATCAAATCATCTTTTTCATGCTTATCCCTTCTTCAACTATTCTTTAAAAAGGGAGACCACTTACCCTTTCTGTGCTGCTTTCCTGGATGAAAGGAAAAAGCGTGGAGGGTCAGATCCTCAAGAATTTTAATGTAGTTCCACTAAAATCAAAGGATATTCTCATTATCATAGGAAAAGTCCTCTTACAGAACATATTTCTAACTGCTAGCATCTTCACCAAGCATGGAAGAAAGGGGGGAATGTTTGACTTAGCTGATGTGAAGCTGTTGTTCTATTTCAGTTGTACATAGGGGAAAGTATACTGATATGAGGGCTTGGGTTGGCACAAGCTTCTTTCAGCATAAGCTTTAATAATCAGCTAAATAGAACAATAATAGAGACTTCTGTTTCCCCTCAAATGATGAAGGCTTCAAGGCTTGGTTGATAACAAAGAGAATCTCATTATAATTATGATCTTCGGTGAGTATTGAAAAGTCATACAATTCCGTCAGTCCTCAGAAGGACAAGGAGCATCTATGTGAACTCTTTTCCCAACTTAAAGGCAGCAGTGCTCCAGTGACTTTCCCAAAGGCTGTGAAGGCCAATAGGACTTCTCTGTGTTGTTGGTTTGTTGTTTTGTTTTGTTTTTTTTTTCCCTTGAGGAATCAGTACAATATTTAAAATGTCATCTGCTGTACTGCAAGGCCAGTTAAGGAAGGCTAGTGCACAGCAGTTATAATCTAACTACAAAGTACCAGTGACAGATAGAAGTCCCAGATCTCTGCTCCGTCTTGTAAAAGAAGAATGCTGCAAAGACAGAAGCACAGAGAGAAGACTATATATCTAATATGCCTATTAGAAAGTCTATTATGACCATACTAGTTTTGCTATTGATTTATCCTTTGGAAAGCTGACAGGGGAGTAATTAATCTACCTGAATGTACATACATATATGCTTGTGTGCGTGTGAATAGTTTTATACTTGGCAGGGTGAGGTGTATCTTGTGATTCCAAAATGGCTTGTATTCAATTGTATTTTATGATGTTTTTCTCCCAGTTTCTTACTCTCTCACCCCCTCCTAGCATGTTGTTACAGCTAAATCTTCCCTGTCATTTTTTTACAATTCACATTAGTTGTTAGTGAACAGAGTCTGATTAGCAAGTTTCTAAAATTGGTGTGCTGTGCCTTTCATGCTAGAAGGCAAACAATGTTCTTCAGTTGACTCAGGACATAACTCCCTAGCACTTTTAAGGTACCTTATTAATCTAACAAGATTTAAAAGAACTACACAACTTTAAAATAGAAGTATCAGGCTTTGGCTCAACTTAAAAACTGTACTTTTGAACCAGAGGTGAATTATCTCTAGTGATTATAACTCCAGTATTATGTCTTTTGCTATGAGGGTTTTTACAGAGGAATAGTTTACAAGCAATCATTCTGCATTTTAAAATGACTTTGTTTTGCAGGCATACATAACTTCTTTAAGGTACAGTTGCCAACTCTACCTATGATCCTTATCATTGTCAAGGAAATGAGAATTTCCCCAGAGCTGTTATCACTATAATTCCATGAAATATAATCGAGGACTATAAATACAGGCCATTGTCACCTGCTCCCTGCCTCTGCCTGGACCTTATCATTCTTAAACATGAATGCTATGGATTTGATACCTGTCTGCTGGGGTGCGTGATATCAACAAGGACTGTGAACATCCAGATGAAATACAGGACTGTGGCTCAACTTTTAGACAAATGTAACTTGGTAAAGGTCACTGCAAAGGAAACGATGTATGGAGGATGCCTAGAGAGGTGTTCAGGAAACAGATGGCTCAGTTTTATTTTCCTTCTCCCTTACCTGTTTTTCACTTTTGAAACTGAAGAACTGCAAAAGTTTACAGTGTCTGGAAAAATAGTGAAGTGTTGAATTGCCAAGGCTAACTGAGATGATGTTAAGAGACTAGAAAAAGTCTTTAACTCAAACTAGGGTAGCATGTAATTTTTCTCAGTGACTAATTAACATCAGATAAAAGAGAACTTAAAGTCTTTAATAACTGTCATGCTTCTTCAAGGAGTTGGAAGAGTTCAAATATTCTTGATGTACCCTTTATGAAGGCTGGGGAAGATTGAAAGACTACATTCAAGGTATTTCAGATAGGCCTAAGGTAAAAGTAAGATGAAAACAGGAAGATTTTAGCTTTATTCTATTCATCCATTTTCTATAGAGCAGCTGTAATTTATCCACCAGATAGATGAGGGAGACAAGCTCCGTACATAATGTATGTTGTCTCATATCAGCTACAGTGGAAGAAATATTTGGTGTACAGGTTTCATCTGCTGCTTTAATTTTTTTAAATATCCCCAAGTTCCCAGCGGATCTGTGACCCAGATCTTAAGTATCTGAATTAAGACCAGATTTACAAAGTCTCAATCAAAAATTTGATTAAGATTTTATAAATCTAGCCTTAATGAGAAGACTCAGAGCTGGATTATTCCGATTGTTCTGGAAGTCAGGGAGATTAAGAACTTGTCTTGAGAAATGTTCCTTTAGGATCTTCTTAATAAGGATCCTAAGTTTAGAAATATCTGTTCATGAAGAAGGTAAAAGACAGAAACCAAAGCAGTATTCTTTTAAACAATAAAAGCAGGTCTGTTTCAAAAGTGCAGAATATCCTGGAAGAGTGAAGCCAAGCCCAGGGTCATTTTGTTGCGTGCTGCACCCAGAAGCTACAGCAGTCACAGTTACTGAGTGAACTTTATGGAAATACTCAATTCTATAGACAGGAATTGAGCAGATAGTAACCACTCTTTCTAGCTACAACTGGGGCAAAGGCAGTGTGCAGGCTGGGCTCTGCCAGCCAGTATGGTGGGTCATCGACCTGGTCATCGACAAAACCTCATGTTGCTCCTGCCTCACTGTTTGGACTGCCATCATGCATGGATCTGGTAAGGTGCTCATGTATTTCTTCTCTTGAATCAGCAGTGCAGAGGTGTTTGTGTCAAGCACTTCTTCCCTTTTCACTTCACTTTGTTTTTTCTTGTGTTGCTGAAAGCAAGATTGGATCCTGTAGGTCAGTACAGGACAGTGACGAGACCCAGCAGGGGCTAAGGTCTGGTGGGTGGTCTGAAGGGATGTGCAAATCCAAATTCTGCAAATCATTCATTCAAATCCATAACGAAAAGAAGTGTGTTTGGAAAAGGAGTTGCATACTTTGTGATGTGTTTTCTAAATGAGGTGTGGAAAATATATATTTATGCATGTGATTAAGAGAAGCTGCAACACTGTGAGAACAAGACCTAACAAGACCTACCCTCTAAAAGGTAGGCAGCTTGTTTATGCCCACTTTTAAGGAGAGGACACTGCTTTTGGATTGTATTTTCAAGGACTGTCTCCAGGGGAAATCTGCATTTACTAGAATGTCTCAGCAAGGGTTAAGAGTTCAGAGTATTTGGATGTTTGGCCACTCATTACAACCACTGGTTTTCTTGTCAGATCATAACTTAATGGAGTCTGAATTAACCAGCTGGCCAGGAATGTCTAGCTGTAGAAATATGTCACATACTGAAGTGCTTCCATCTTGCATATCAAATTCATCATGAAGATTAATTTTCCCATCTGCAAGCACTTCAAAAGCAGCTGATGACAGAATGGCTTGTTTGCTCTGAGACAAACTTCTGAGGCTTGTTGTTGTACAGTGTATGATTCTCCTGTTTCTCCTTCCTCTTGTGTTTGCATTTATAATGGGAAAAAGGTTGGGAAGAAAAAAGAAAGTTCCATAGCAGAATCTTAGGTTTAATACAAACTGTGTATTACACAGTACCCTAATGTAACCATCTATCTCAACTTTTTTTCCTCAGCTAAGACCTATGAATGTTGGGAACATCTATGAAAGTACTCCACTGCTGGTAAGGGGTGTTCAGCTGAGCAAAGCAAGTGCAAAACTTTATGTAAAAGAGAATACAGGATATCCTTAATCATTTCTACCTACCATAAAAACACTTAAGTTAATGCAAGGATTTCTGTTTAATTCATAGGTTTTGAATTAAGTTGTCAAAATCTTGCATTTTTGTAAGTCTTCAAACATGTTCACACTTTCTCTCCCTTGTTAGTGTGCCTGTTCTAGAAGTGGGAAGGTACTGTCATTTCTTAAACTTGGGGATATAACTGAGAAGAGAAAAAAAAAGAGGGGAAAAAAAACAACAGACAAGCTTTTGCAAACTGCAGAAGCAGCAGAAATTGTTGTTTGTTTGTCTCCCAGTTATGTCAGTTGGCCTACAAAAACATGTCAGCTCCTCCCACGTACCTTGCCAGAGGCCTTATATCATCACATCTAAAACAATGCTCTACTTGTTTAAAAGAGTGCAGTGTTTCAGCTTTTGTGAGCAAATAGTACTCATCATGATCTCAGCACTGATATCAGCATAGTGGAGCACTGTTAACTAATCAATTTCTTGTTTTAAAAACTGTCTCAAAACAACCCCAACTCTACTGGCCACTTCACCCGATAACCTTGTTCTGGTCCAATGTCAATTTTGAAGACAATGTTTTCTGTCAGAAAGTGGAGAACAGTCAGACTGGTAAATATGAAATAAGTGAAACTTCAAGCAATCCAACTGTGATGGTTTTTTTTCACAAAACGGTCAGAAAGAATTTTCCCATTATTAACCTAGCACATTTGTACGGATTTGTTGATAGATGGTGCATTGCTGCAGAATCGCTCTGCAAACTTAGTACTGCAGCCTTAGATGTACCTGCCTCTACCACCAGAGAAACGAACACACTACTGTGAGGCTTCCCTGCCATTTCTGTGCCTCTATTTGATCCTCGGCCCATCTCCCAAAGTTAAAAGCGGTGTTTGTACTCTGTATTTAGAGCCTGTACTCGGCACTGGTGCGGCCACATCTCAAGAGCTGTTTTTTGGGCCCCTAATTACAAAAAAGACATTGAGGCCCTGGAACATGGCAAGTGACAGGCAACAAAGCTGTGAAGGATCTGGAGCACAGGTCTTAAGGGGAACAACTAAATGAACTGGAATTGTTCAGTCTGGAGAAGAGGAGGCTCAGGGGGAAAACCGATCACTCAGTGCGAGGTGGGGGTTGTCCTCTTCTCCCAGGTAACAGCAATAGGATGAGAGGGAATGGCCTCAAGTTGCACCAGGCGAGGTTCAGTTTGTCTATTAGGAAGCATTTGTTCTCATAAAAGTGGAGAGGCATTGGAAGGTAGTAGAGTCACTGCCCCGGAGATGTTCAAGAAATGTGTAGATGTGGCACTGAGTGATGTGGCTCAGTAGTATAGTGGTGATGAACTAGATGATCTTAGAGGTCTTTTCCAACCTTTATGATTCTGTGATTTCCAGTGAGTAACGAGAAGGCTCTTGTGAAAAGAAGGCAGACTATACTCATGGATGTGTATACTTGCTCATTCTAGACAAGACTTGAACAAAGTGCTATATTAATAGGATATAGACAAAGAAACTGTGGTTACAAAATTTATGGCTAGCTGTGTGGTTCCAGAAATGTATAAAATACTTAAATACAAATAACCAAAGCTTCAGTATAGTTTTGCTGCACATCAGATTTCTCAATAGCATTTGGCATCATCCTGTGAGCTTTGCAGTGGCAGTTGATGACACATTCGATGTATGACAAGGTAGTTGGGTCACAGATAGGCTCAGTGGAATATTTCAGGTAAAAAAGAAAACATTCTAACAATCGCTAGGACATTTCTGGACAAAACAAAACATAGGAGAAGTATTACAAAAAATGTTATTATTATATTATACTATTACATGGTGTTTCATGATGATGCAGCAAAGAAATTGATATGGTGCCAAGTTTCTGCTTGGCTCTTGACAGAAATTTCCAGGCATTTGAGGAGAGCTCGTTCAAAATGATGTGGAAAAACAATATATACATGTATTTTCTTTTTCTAAAGAAGTTGATGTTTTCCAGATAGTTCTGATTGGTTTTGAAATTTGCCTGCTTTTGTTTTGTTGCTGTTGTTCTGCTGCTTGAAGAAAACTATGTATTTTACACTACTGCTCTTTTGAAAAATTATCTTGTAACCTAAAGGCATGCATGTTAGTTTTATTTCACTTTAGCCCATTAAACTGCAAAGAATGAATCAAAGCTGTTGGTTTAATTGGTTTAAAAATTTGTTGGCTTCCATTTAAAGCCGGTAACCATAATGCTTCCATAACACTTTCTGGCTAAGCCAGTCCTTGAGAAATAATACACCCGTGCAGCTCTCTTTTGTCTTCAGAAGGGCTGGAAATCTATTTTGTGAATACACATATTTTCAAAACTATTAAAGTTTGGATTAAACAGTGTGATTGTTGTGCTATCAAATTACTCCTTATCCTGGGCAGAATTATTGAAACAGAAAATAGAGCAATTTCTGACATTTATCACTCCTCTATTATGTTACAGTACACCATTCTGAAAGGGTTCATAGAAGGCTGCTCACCTATGAATGTGCAAAATGGATGCAGTGACCCAGAAAGGCACCTGAGAAGCTGAGTCTGCTACAGCATTTTGCATTTAGACACTGTGAGAGTAAACCACTTCTGGGTACAATTATCCTCGTGAGACTTGAAGTCTCATCAGTCAAGTGGTCCTGCTTAAATGGGACTCACAGTCACAGGGGGTGAAGTCTGCGCAGTACTGTAAAAGTTCACAGCACTACAATGATTTGCAACAACAAGGACATCTCCCTCTCTATAATGGTGGTAAATGTAATGCTGAGATTGGCTTTCTGAAACAGGGGAAACAGTCCACTGTCAGGTCTCCAGGAATGAAGTTACTCCTTCAGTCACTCAGAACAGTTAAGCTGAATTGCACAAAACATATGTTGCTTGCATAAGATGCATTTAGGGTGAAAACTCTGCTTTTAATTATAGACCATTGCATAAAATGTCAGTGATTAAACCACAGATTTAGCAGTATTCTTGGCTGGCATGATAGGCAGAAAGCATGTTTCTCCTCCTGTTTACTCCTTTTGGAGCTGAATTTCTCATACTTTATCAAACATTTTTATTCAAGTGAAAAAAGGAAAATCTACCAAAGAGAAAACTAGTCTTTCTTCATCTATTCTCTATCGAGGTTTCACAACAGTGAAATTGCCTGGAATGGGATCCAAAGGCAGCTGAACAGTTTCGTTTTGAAACAGAAGAAAACTGAGATCTAATATCTCATTTCAAAGCAAAAGAAATGAAATTCAGATTTAGATCTTCTGAAATGGACTTTCAGTGTCCTTTTGTCCATAGACTGAAGTGGAATGTTTCTCCTTTAAAATCAGTAGTTGCCTCTGATAAGTATTATTACTTCAGCAATTCGACAGAGCCTGAGATAATTATACCCAAGGCAAAAATTGATGAAGTTTGAAATCTGATCAGATATATATCCAGCTGAGCATGATCCAGTTAAGCATTTGTTCTGATTTAGCCATTGTCATTCCAAAAATACTGTCATGGAAGAAAATATAAACATGATCCCTTCTTTTTTAGGATTGTTACCATCTGTATCATAGTTACCAAATGTTTCTTGCTTAACATGTATTTAAAATTAACCTGGTCTATGCATTGCCTGCCTTTACTGTAAGCATAACATAGTAATCACAGCTCCGTTCACAGAATGTGGTCTACATCAATAAGCATTTTTCTGTAGCTTTGAGTAATTTTTTCTGACAAGTGCTATTTTTGCCACTTCCATAAGTGTATAACTCCTTATTATTATGCAGTAATGATTCACTTCTGTGCTGATTTCTGTGGAAGTATGTTGTATTATACCAGCTGAGGTTATGGCCTCTACTGAGCTTTTCAGAGTGTTTTCTTTTTGTCGCCTCTATTTTTAGGTCAATTACTGAGTCCCCGTCACGTTATATGACTGAAGATAGCACCTGTCCTTTTATTTATATCCTCATATTTACTGAGTTCCTGTTGCTGCTTTTTTTGTCTTTCCTTCCCTGTATAACTGCTTCTCATTGTACTATTTCCTGATTTAGCCTAGATTACACAATATCTATGTAGGCTCAATAATTCCTTGAAAGAACTAATTGAGCACAAAACGCTAATGGGAGACCTATGGGTTGACCCCAGACAAGGTTAGAATCGGCTTTCACGTAAGAAGGAGAATTTTCATTTTAAATGAGGCAATTAATGGCAAGATCCTGTCTTCCTCTGAATGCTGTGCACCAATGTATTACTTCAGTAACCTTTACTGGGTGAAAAATGATGATGTTTAAGAGAGTGTTTACTGGAAAGCCAAGTGTTGCCCAACTCCAAGAGGTATGCTTAGCACCAGGAGTGGATACAAAGGGCTGACTTTTCTTTCTAATCTTCAGCTCAAGCATTTCTTGACAGGGATGACAAAAGCCACTTGATTCACAAGGTGGCTGCCAACTACACATGACCAGATGCCAGCGGAGTGAGGGACAGCCCTGGAGGTGGCTCTGGTCTCTGTCTTCATTAAGGCTGTCTGCTTGTGACAGGAATGTGAAGGGAACCAAAGCAGTCAGCACCTGACCCTCAGAAATATTCTCTTTGATGTACCAAGTTTGTATAGCCAAGTGTAACAGCCAACAGCCAAAAGTCTCCTGTATGGAGTAGATGATTAATATCTGAATAGGTATTTGGAGTCTCGGGAATATATGCAGGATTTACCCTTTGACATTTTCTAATATAACTTCATGTCTGTCATATATGGCTTTATTTGTGCAGTGTCTTTTTTTTCCTTTTATAAATTACTGTAGTTCATCTTACAATTAAACATCTGCTGATGTATCTGTACCAGAATAAAACCAGAATCATTCACAAGTATGGTTGGATTTAAATATATTTCCAATCACCAGATTTAGTAGTAGTAATTCCATATGCACAAAGACATTTACAGTTTAAGAAACAGAAACTCTTCCCCAAAAATCTTCTATTGTACTAGTACATATAATTTGCATAATAACGGGCTATTCGAGATTCAGAGTTCTCCACATGAGCTTTTAGTCTATATTTTACTGTGATCAAAATAAGGATATCAGTTTCCTATGTCTTTGATTCTACCTTACTTTAACAATAAAGTATTGTTCCTGTGAATTTTGCATGTGTGAATTCTTAGGATACCATGATGAAATGAGCATCTAATATCATGGTAAATGACATCAAGGCAAACAAGAATAGTAGTAATGGGTAATAAAAATTTTTACCAGTGATATCTGGAGCCTTATGCCAAGACATGACATTGATTTTGGCATGCTAGGAATGTTGGACTGAATTACCTGTTTCTCAACAATGTCTCAGAATTATGATTTTGATTGTGAATTTTTAATTAATATTTTATCCTTACTATATGCAACTTCCAACACAGCAGATATCTAATTACACTAAAAACAGAGATGTCCCCTTTATTTAATGAGGAAACATGCTGGAAACATGATCTTGAAGAAAGATATTTAGTTCAAGTAGACACCTCTCACTAGCACCAGAAACCTCTAGATCAAAATGTAAAGCCAAGTATCTAAATAAGCAAGAGCAGCTCTCTCCTCAAAATCCATTCCTCAGAGCAAAGGGTCTGATGAAACACTCACTGATATGAACAAAAATACCTTATTCATTTTAATGTACCTAAGATTAGGACTAGAGAATAAGGTTGACATGAGTTATGTTGTAAAGATAAATGTTTCACTTTGAGTTCCTAGAGAAAAAAGGGCACCACTCTCATATTCTAGCATTCTGGACAATGAAAGCACCTGAAGAACATTTATGCTTCTGGCATTTTGAGCTCCCATCACAGGTGTTGCTGTTACTCCTGTTAATTACTCACTCGGGTTTCTTTTCACTCTGTGCTAATTCTTGGACCTGACAGACTGACTCACTATAAACTGACTGTGAAAGAAATCTTTCTTTGTCCTCAGCAGATCTGAATAATTAATTTTTTTATCATTATGCTTCTTAGCTGACATTCTCTTCCTGAAAGAACGAATGGGGCATGTTTAATTAAAACAAGAAAGCGTTGAAGTTAAACATTTCAGTCACACAAATAGCTGAATAACATGCTATTTTTTCTGGGTAACATGCTTGCCTTTTTGGTGCTATTTACTCTAATGCTAATGCTTCCAAAGCCTGTTTTGCAACAAAAATCTGCCAAAAGCTAAACATTCTGCAATTAGCAGAGAGGAAGCTCAGTGTTTGCACCTCAAAATATTTCTGTATAGGCTAATTACTCACAGAGGACTTCAGCCCAAGAAGTGCCAGAAAACTTCTCCAGTGAGCTGCAGAGGCCAAGGGGATGCCCAAAGGCAGGTTGCAGAGCTGTGCCCTGGACAAGTGCTCTCAGTGCAGGAGGACCTGGAAGCTCACATTCAATGAGTTGGTGCTTGCTGAATATATATTAACAGCACCTCATTAGTTATCATACTGCAGTTCCCCATTGAATGGATGTTATGGCCAGTGGCAAGTAGGAGATAGTTGTAGTTCTTTCAAATTGAGTAGAAAAACACTGGAGAATTTACTGTGCACTTATGAGACTGTATCTTTTCTTCCTAATTGTGATTTCTTCAATTGCTAACAATTTGGCCTTCTTGGCTCAGATGCTCCAGAAAACTCTCACCTTTATTGGAGATGTAGCAAGCACCCATTTAATCTGTACTGTCTCTTCATGCTTATTCTCAGATGTTTCAAAATCTCTCCAAAAACCACAAGGTCAAATCTTGCAGCTCCATTTTGATAGGCTTGACTTTAAGTGAACAGAATACTCTGGCTTTTCTTTATACATAATATAACTGGATGTGATTAATATCATCTAACCACTCCTATTCAGTGTCTAGTATGTGCATTTGTGTTTTAGGCAAGGATGACTGCTATAAAGCTCATTGACATCGTAACAAAAACTACCAAACTGGAAGCTGATCATTTTGGCCATGTCACCCTGCCAATGCATAGCAGCATGGTTTTTTTGAGGTGGCATGTGTTCAATCAACAGCAGTAGTTTAATGTGCTTTCTCCAGTTCCCTGGGCAAAAAAACTGGTATACTCAAAGTTCACATTGGTGCCAATGTTAAAGCCTGCTCTTCTTAATGATTGGGTAGTTAAAATAGCTGCAGTGTTCATTTGTTCTGATTAGAATAACCAGATTAGGGTTGAATAGGGGGTTTATGGAAGTGTCTGGAGGATAAATATGGGGCACATAATCAGTTCCAGTGGCTAGAAAAAACATATTTAGGTATGGACATTAGCTGATAGGTTGAAAGAACCTTGAAAACCCTCAGGAATCCAAATCAGGAAACATAATTGCTGGATTATGTGGTTGAATTTATGAAAAGATAGTAATGGCAGTGAAACTGTAGTCATTCTTCATTCGCTCTATCCGAACTGCAAAAACAGATCTTAAAAGGGATGTAATGTAATAAATTCTTTTGCACATTTCATTATGCTTGAACCATAAGAAACAACAGGACATACTGTAGTAGTATTTTAGAGTAGCTGCAAGGATACTAACAGCTGTACTTCCATCTCTTACCACTCCTTTCTCCTTCCAGTTAAGGCAATAAAAAAGACCATTAACCTTCCATCCCAGTGTCTCCTCTGACTCTGACTAGGTTTCTGAAACCATCCAAGAAAACCCTGTCTCTTTATCAGCCCAGATTTTAGATGCTCTGACCAAAAGGAGTTATCTCCCAAGTAGGAGAGAAGGAGTTGCTTTAGGGCATGATTCCTTCTCTTCTGGAAGTGATGCCTAAGTGACAGATAAGCTATGCCTATCTCACCAAACTGACCGGAGGGAGACTAGAGTAAGTTCTTTATTATAGATGTCTATGTCGTAAAAGTTAAAAACTGGGTGTGGTGAGCCTTCTTGCAAATACACAGGAATATGTGCCTTGGGATGGACATGGTTAGTGAAGCCTTCTCTCCAATGCCAGAATGAAAAATCCTCTGCAGTTGGTATGTTTATGCATGGACAGAGTTTGTATACACACTTCTGTGCACTAAAATTGATTGAAGGAATCCTAGCAGGTTTGTAAGAAATAAACCTGATGCTTAGTAAAATTACATCATGTTCTTTTCCCTGCTGAGTTTCAACACCTTAATTTTTCAGTCATTTGAGATAAGTAGCAATTAACACTTTGAAATATTCAGTGAAAAAAATGATGCAGTCATAAGTTTCTTACCTAAAGCCAAGGGAAATTGAAGTAAATGGATTTGTGTCTATTTGAATTTCTACCACTCTCTTATGAAGATAAAACCCACAGTAAATTTTCTGATATCCTATATAACAACATTTCTTTAAATTTCCTTTTCACTGAAAATTGGTGTTATCAGCCCCACTCCTGCCACCAACTTAATTCGTAATCATGTTTTCCTAGGTACTGTAATCTGAATAAATGGATACAATTTCTCTACATACTTCAAAAGCAAATAATGTTATCTTTTCATTGTAAAGTCAGTTCTCCAAAGCATCCACATGAAATTAAGGTCCTGGTTTGTAAATCTGTCTTTACCATCTGGTTTCTGCATGGACTTCAAACAAAACCTTTCAGGAGAGCAACTGCATCCGTCAAAGGTTAGACTCTGGCTGCTAATACAGGAACCTGGCCTGCACACTGGCACATCAGATGAAAGTACAGGATTCAAAGCTAATCTGGGACTCAGACATGTTAAATGGGAGTAATAGATTGAAGCGTACAAGAGTACATTTCTCTAAGGTTAATGTGTGCTCTGATTTATATCTTGCACTTGTCACTGACCTTACTGAGGCTTCACAAGCAAGGTATATGCAAGCATAGAATTTGTTGCTTTTCTTTGCTTTCAGATATATACTTTCAGATTATACTTTCAATCCAGTTGGTGACAAAGTGAGGTAATAATTAAGGAAGCAGTTGTTTGGGCCTGTGAAAAGGGATGAAAAGAGTGATGATCACAAACTAAATATTCATATATAAGCAAGGACAGATAGTCTTACCTGAATGTTCTTAAAGAGCAGGCAGAGTTAATTACAGAGGCACTATCAATCATTTTTGACACCTCATTAAAGGCAGAAGAATTTCCAGTGGACTGAAGGACAAGAGAAACAGGGTGCAACCGACAGTTGAGTAGGTAATAAATTGGAGAGAAAGATGAATTTGTGGACCTTTGAGGCAAGTTTCAATACCCAATGAAATAATAAAAGCATTTCTTCCTAGGTACTGCTGCTGTGGCCTCCAAACATGCAGGTTTCTAGGCATGTGGGAGGGCATGAACTCAGGTCCCAGAAGATGTAATGAGATTATCAAGTTGTTGTTTTCTGGTTAGGAAGTATGGCATCATCTACACTCCACCAAGCATAACACTTTGTATTTAGACTGTGTTTTGAGAAAGTAACAAACAATAACAACAAAAAAAAAAAGAAATAGTTATGATTTATAGAAGAAACCAAGTAAAGGATCAGCCAGAAACTTACTCTGAGATAACTAATATAAGTTAGCACTCCCGTTTTCCTCCTGTATTTTGGAAAAGATTTTGATACTATTAATGGATTTTGTTTAGTATCCAGAGGCATGCGGGCATGCATACATAGAATTTGGGGTTCAAAATGAGGCAGGAACAACATGGCCGAGATAAAGTAAGCCATGCCTTGGATCTTTATTTTTCTTTAAATAAATAATAATAAAAAAAATAATATACAAAGAGAAATATAAAAAATAGGTTGAGTTGCTTCTGGAACTCTTTAACACCATTCTGATATTTTTTCCACTATAGGGCATACTGTTTTTGACCATCGGTTTATAGCAGCTCTTTGGGGGATTTGTTTGCTAGAATACATATGAATGTCTATTAAATATATATGCATATTACTACTAATAATAATAATAAAACCCAGAACCATTAATGTATTGGGCCAGATGCTCAGTTAATTGCAAAATAATGATGTAATGCTGATATACACTGGCTAAAGATATGGCCTAATGAATATTCAGAGAAGACACTTTCCAACAATATTATCTATGCTTGATTGACTTGTTTTCTGCATGCTGAAGGAAAATGAAATAAAATTAGCTTTTTTATATACCATTCCTCATAGCCAGGAAAGGATCTATTGTCATTAGACATAAAATCAGTTGAAATATGGATAAAATGTCTTTGATGGCACTATCTTCCATGTCTAGTTCCTTACTTTGTTTTATAGGACAGAATGTTGTTTTTCGTGTGCATGAGTTTTGAACAGTTATGTCCATTGCTGGCCATGAACAGTACAGAGGTNCAAAAAAAAAAAGAAATAGTTATGATTTATAGAAGAAACCAAGTAAAGGATCAGCCAGAAACTTACTCTGAGATAACTAATATAAGTTAGCACTCCCGTTTTCCTCCTGTATTTTGGAAAAGATTTTGATACTATTAATGGATTTTGTTTAGTATCCAGAGGCATGCAGGCATGCATACATAGAATTTGGGGTTCAAAATGAGGCAGGAACAACATGGCCGAGATAAAGTAAACCATGCCTTGGATCTTTATTTTTCTTTAAATAAATAATAATAAAAAAAATAATATACAAAGAGAAATATAAAAAATAGGTTGAGTTGCTTCTGGAACTCTTTAACACCATTCTGATATTTTTTCCACTATAGGGCATACTGTTTTTGACCATCGGTTTATAGCAGCTCTTTGGGGGATTTGTTTGCTAGAATACATATGAATGTCTATTAAATATATATGCATATTACTACTAATAATAATAATAAAACCCAGAACCATTAATGTATTGGGCCAGATGCTCAGTTAATTGCAAAATAATGATGTAATGCTGATATACACTGGCTAAAGATATGGCCTAATGAATATTCAGAGAAGACACTTTCCAACAATATTATCTATGCTTGATTGACTTGTTTTCTGCATGCTGAAGGAAAATGAAATAAAATTAGCTTTTTTATATACCATTCCTCATAGCCAGGAAAGGATCTATTGTCATTAGACATAAAATCAGTTGAAATATGGATAAAATGTCTTTGATGGCACTATCTTCCATGTCTAGTTCCTTACTTTGTTTTATAGGACAGAATGTTGTTTTTCGAGTGCATGAGTTTTGAACAGTTATGTCCATTGCTGGCCATGAACAGTACAGAGGTGTGTTTCACTGACAACTTTTTTTTTTTAAGAGTTTATTTGATTTTATTTCATTTTTAAGGTGTTTTATTAGCCTTAATATATGTCTCAGTGTTATGCACAGATAATGTCCTGAAATCACTAACTTTTATTATGTACTTGTTCAGATCATTGTGGGACACTTCTATGTAGATTTTGCAGTGTTTAACTTTTTAATACTGGATTTTTTTAGAAATGTTGGGATATAACATCACTTAGCATTTGTCAAGAGACTCTGGCAGCATTCTTCAGAAGTCATTGTCAGATCTGGGCTGTATCTAACTTCTCACTCTTAATTAGGACCTTTTTTTTTTTTTAAGGCTTTATTATATTACAAAAGCTACTGTTTTCATTTTGTATCTAGGGTGGGCATTAAATTGAAAAGTGCAGCTGCTTTCAATTAAGTCCAACGTTCTATATCAAGATCATTTTCATTTTTCATAGCATTGCACAGTTTCCCTGCCCCCTTTCCTGCTGGCTTCTGCACTCAGAGCATCTAAACATTTGGGAATTATGCAAGGAAGGAAACTAACAGATGTCATTCATTTGTCACCTCTTTAGCTTTGGTAGTAAAACCAATTCACTTAATGAAAAAATGATGTTCTTTCAACCCAGATGAAAACTTCTGTCCATGGGGAAATACAGCAAGAAGTTGCCCAAAGGATTAGGCTGCTGTTAGAGAAATGCTGCAGATAAACCCTTTGTAGTTACAGTCCTCCCTTTTTGTCCTATATTCCTCAGCCTGGGACTGGGGGTTGTTGGGAGAAAAGGACATTCTGGGTGAGGTGGAAGGAAGGCAGTATGTGCCAACTGTGCCTTCAGGGAAGGCACCCCTGTAAGAATACAGGTGCCCCAGAGGTCAGTACCAGCAGGAAGCAGGAAGGTCTGTGTTGGGACAGAGAGCTTTGAACATCAGCAGCTCTGAACCTGACCTGGCAGGAGCTGAGGGATTCCCATCCTGCTATTACTAATGTCATGAGTGGGCTGTGGTGGCCAACAGCATGGGCAGGCTGAGAGTTCTGAAGCAAGATCACTACAGAGGTGGAGAGGGGAGCAGCACACAGTCTGGAAACAGCTGCAAGATCTACAGGGTAGCATCTCTTCACAGAAAGCAGGAAACAGGCTTTCCCATCCTCCCTCTGGTGAAGACGGACTCTGTCTGTGCTCATTTGACACAGGTGGTTTTTTTTAGCCTCCAACAAGTTAAGGAGAGGGAAATGAAAGCAACATGTAAAAAGCACATTGGTTCATTGGGTGCTCATCCAGGCTGTAAAAATGAAGGACTACAGGCAAGGACAAACGGAGTGAGGATGCTCCTTGTCCTGATGCTGCTCCTTCTTCATTGTTTCCTCAAATTAAATATTTCTTCTGTTTTTCATAGAATCATAGAACCACAGAGTATCCTGAGTTGAAAGAGATCAGTAAGGATCAAGTCCAATTCCTGGCTCTACACAGGACCACCCAAAAGTCAGACCATATGTCTGAGAATGTTTTCCAGTCAATTCAGTAGAATCTCAGGGCTTGTAATCAGGCAAGAGACTGCTGCAGGGAAAAAAAAATAACAGTAATAATTAAAAAATAAAACGAATAAAACGATAATTAAAAAAAAAAAAAAGGAGTGTTTGAATTCTCCTGGCTTTCTGTGTGTCGCTTCAAAGTGCTACTCTTTGGAGATGCTTAGATACTGAACTGAATTTTTACTGTCTAGTAAAAGACCAAGGAGGAAAAGTAAAGTAAATTTCTATCAGAGGCTTACTAGTGGCTCAGCATAAACCACAAGCCATTCCTCTTTCATACAGGCTGTATGGGTCAGAAAATATAACTCCTGAATTCACCCTGGGGAGTGCCCTCCATGCTGTGGAAGATGTGGCACACTTTTTTACAGTGAAATTCAAAGCTAGTTTTCTAGGCTGGAGGAAAAGAATTTGGCTCCTGCTACAGAAAAGGGAGTGTATTTTCTCCCAGAAATGCATGTGAGGGAATGAGATGCTTGAGATTTTAAGGAAGAACTCTGTCTTCTACATGGAAGCAAGTAAAAAAATACTAGAAAACCTTCGGTTTTTGTGGAGAAGATTTTTAAGAGAGAGCAGACTGCTCCCATGCTAGGTAGCCACATAAGCCAACAGGCATATTTCTGGCAGGTGAGGAAGTTTCCCCTCTTCCTGAAGCTGAAAAATGGAATCTTATGTACAAAATACCTCTTGTAATTAATCATTTGGCTTGTTCATGCCTCCTAAACTTCAAGTTGAGAGCTGTCTGGAAACTTGAAGTACCTTGGAGGTAAAATAATGGGCATTAAGCTTATTTTATAGCAAGATAAGCTTTGGGTGTCTGCCAGCATTAGTCAGGATTATTGGACCATACCTAATCAAAGCAAGAGAAGGCATGAGCTGAAATCTTTGACTGTCTGAAAGTTCAGAGAATGATGAGCAAAAGGGACTTCTCCAAGCTGTGAGATAAATAATAAATGGTCAAAAAAGATGTAGAGATCTAAAAATAAAGTCAAGCTACATTGTGAACCCTACTAGGAATGGTAAGGACCATTTCACATTCCATCATTTTTTCTACTTTATTGCCAGGAAAAATTTGTTCCCAGAGCACCCCACTCAGGAGGTATTTTGTTACTCAACTCCCAGCTCCATGAAAGTGTGCTGAATGATTCAGCGCGCAAGTGAAGCTGGAAGGCAAATTTACTCACCTTGCTGTGAGCCACATGACCCCAAAAAACCTGGTCATCCCCAGCATGAAATATCAATGACTCTGAGTAAGTGACTGTGAGCAATGACTGCACTGTTATTAAGTGAAAGGATATCAATGGCAGCTCCCTTTTAGAAAGGAAAAAGGAAGAAATAATCTGAAAAAGGTGTTGAGCACTTATATTCGCCTCATGCTAATGAACCCTTCAATGCAACACTCAGCCCAGCAGACCTGAGAGGAGCCATAGCATAGGAGTGCAACTTCAGTCAAGCATGGGATCTTCTGGAGTCTCACAATGGAAAGAGAGAAATGGGGCCTGAGAGGTGACTCCTCTGGCCTTTGCCTCCAAGTTCTTACCTCACTGGGGATGGACAAGTGCTTGCAGTCAAGCCAGAGGCACTTACTGTATTTCACCAAAGTAATGAACATAAATTTTCCAGGTCCAACTACATACGACTTTGGTGGGAGGGGGGAAGGTGACAGGAACATCAGTTCTTTTCAGGCCTCAAGTTCCAGTGTCTGGACTGACAGAAGAAAATCACGGTAATTACAAAGGAAGGTGTGATTTCAAAGGGAAGAAAATATTCCACGCAGAGATACTGATTTTAAAAGAGGTTGGTCATATGGAACTTTCTACCTTGCTATGTGCTGAGCTGCAGTTTTGAAGGTATTTTCCTTCAGTCAAGAATCAGGAGGAAGATGCAGATTAGATTTATCAGATAACTGAGACTGAGCAGCAAAGATCAGTGGCAAGAACTGAAGAAAAAAAAACAAGTCAAAGGCAGCGAGCTGGGATGACGGTCTTTTCACAAATCCTCCTTCATGTGAGAACCTCCTCTGACTAGCAGATAACAAAAAAGCAGGGTAATTCCAGATATCATCATGCTGGTGAACTCACAGCAATGATATTGAAAATACTGGGGGAGAGAGAAGAATCCGCTGAGGGAAAGTGGCAAAGGCAGAAATCACACTGAGCAAGGCTTTGGAAACGGGAACTCAAAATAAAATAATTCCCACAGAAAAAGGTTTTATCTTTTACCATTTTTATCTGTGGATGTGTAGTGTCATACTGATTCCAGCAAATGTATTCGGGAATCAACTCAAATACTGAAAGCCACACCTGCTGCATTAGCATCCTCCACAGTTCACAAAGGTGCAGTTTTGATGAATCACTTGTGCTTGCGTGTTAGAAGGCCAAGTCCAACATCTACTCTCACAGGAACAGATCCCTTACGTCACTGCTGATTTGCATGTTTCTGGCCTCCATTGCAGGCTGGCTGGGTCTCACTTTAGAGAATAGGGGTCATTCACATTCCTGTTAGATGCAATGTACTTGCCAGGTACAGTTGTCCTCTTATATTTGGTGCTATCAACAAGATGATTTCTGCTAGTTTAACTATTGCAGGTTATTCCCTTATCTCACTGGGAAATTATATGTTCACATAGGTTCCTTCTGCCACTCATCTACTCTGTTGAGCCTCAAAAAATGAAGAAAGTTTCAGGCATGCAACATCTCCTTGTCTGTGTGTCACATGACAACTGAAAAAGGATATTTGCAACTAAGTCTTCTTTGGGTCTCAGCCAATAAAGCCACTTCTTAGAGAAAGCAAGAATTTCAGTAGATGGCAAAAAACGAGCCTTGGAAAGAGAAAAATGTTTTCTTTAGGCTTTCCATTATTTCTGTATTATGAAGACAAGGCCCTATTTTGTGTAAAAAATTAATGATCTGTTTTTATTTGAAATTTTTCAAAAACCTGCTTCTGATTTCACTGACAGTACATTGGTTAGGCCACTTCAAGCCCTGAACAGAATAAATGACCACTGAAGTTTGCAGATAACATCGTAAAACATACATTCATAAGGTATTTTGTGAATATTTTATTGCTATTGTTATTCTGAAAAGCTTATCAAGTAGTTAATATTTTATTTTAAATGTGTAATTATGAAAGTTTGCGACCTTGGTTTGGTATTAGATTATGATCTGTTTGTTAGTCACATGCAAATTCCCTTCTTCTCTATCATATTTCAACTGCAGTCTTCAATTTAAAAGGGAATAGCTTCCTACAAATACAGTTTTATCTGACTTCTGCAAAAGCCAGGAATCTTGAATTAATCTTGGCTTCTGTCATACTGCTTTGCAGTCCATCCCTGAAGGAGAGGATATTTTTCCCAATAAAAGAAATACTTTCAAGACACTTGACTAGTTTTATGGCTTTCAAAAAATAGCACTGCATCTCGCAGAAAACAGATACTCCAAGAGCTCTCTGCAAACTTTCCAGTGACGCTGTTACTGTCACTGAACTGCTACAGGAAATAACTCATTGCTCCTTTTTCAGCCATCAGATAATACCACTGATTACATTTTTCATCGGTTAATATGGCAGCCCTATCTTAACTTGTGATGTAGATTGTAACAGAAAACACAGCAAAACTATCATGTTATCTGTGTGACTCTGGCGCAAAGTTCAAACTGCCTTTCTGTGTTTGTCTCCATTTATTAAGAGGAATAAAAGAATAATAGAGTCTTAGAGTGGCTTAGGTAGGAAGGGACCTTAAAGATTATCTATTCTCACCCTCCTGCCATTGGCAGGGCTGCCACCCACCATATCAGGCTGCTCAAGGCCCCATCCAACCTGGCCTTGAGCTTCCCTTGGGATGGGGCACCCACAGCTTCTCTGGGCAGCCTGGGCCAGTACCTCACCACCCTTTGAGTAAAGAGTTTCTTCCTAACATCTAACCTAAATTTCCTGTCTCCTAGTTTAAAGCCATTTCTCCTTGTCATCACACTATCTGAGTTGGTCTCCCTTCTACTTATAAGCTCCCCTCAAGTATTGGAAGTCTGCAGTGAGGTCTCCCCAAAGGAATGGGTCTGTCATCTTTTGATATCAATACCAGATAAATCCTCATTCCTAGTAACCAGAACAAAAAAAAAAAAAAAAATCAGAAATTACTTTCACTCTCTTTTAAGTGATGTCCAAAGATTGCTAACAAAGGCCAGAGCTTGGACTGATTCCATGTGCAAACTTGCAGTAAGCGCTCATCAGTAAAATGTCTTTTGTGCGTGCGGAAGACAATGAAATCACATCTGCCCCTTTTCATTGTACACAGTAAGCATGACTGTGGCACATCACAGCCTTTTCCCAGCACTGGTAAATAGAAGAAATTTAGTTGGGCATAAGAGCGCAAGAGTCCAGGAGCTGGTTTAGTTGACAGTCAGACATCTGCAGCACAGTTGTCTGAAACTGAGCTGCTAACAAGCTCCTTACAAAGAGAGGGAAGAGGGCACATTCAGATGGTGTACTTCTGCCTTATTTTGGATGCCTTTCTAAGGCTGAGCTAAATCACACTTTGGACTCTAGTGACAGTTGAGCAGGCAGCTTCCTTGGTCACACAGCAGCCCAGGTAACCCCCATTTAGGCAGATGATTCTCATCTCCATTTTACTCAAGCAGTTGCAGTTCAGATGTTCTGCTTCAAAACTGAGTAGCATCTGTAGTGATACTGGCTCTGATTGCCTACTTGTAACTGTGGTCCCTTGAAAGGTTATTTTGGGGCATCCAGGAACAATTTAAATTTGCCTTCCCTGTTCTGTTGCAGCCTCCACTGGCTGTCACTGAAGTCCATCAGCTGCTGCTATTAGAAATGCAGTTTCCATCTCACAACATCAATAAAGGTGAGTCAAGCAGCATAAGGGTACCTCTAAAGACTCATTTCATCGATGTTTGCTGTTATTGAGTACATATATAACTTTCCTACCAGCTGGAGATAGTTGTAATAAGGCCAGTCTCAGTTATATGGGGAGGGATCCTCCGAGAGAGAAAGCATAATGCCTCATACCTTTTTCACAATTTTTTGTTTCCTACCTCCAGATTTCAGTAAATTGGTTTCTGTTTCCAGGATGTTTTTCCAATGGTACTTCTCTGCTCAGTGGAAGGGAATAGACACACATGACCCTTTTCCCTTATGAAAAAGAAGAATTGTGACTATGACAACCATACAACATTCAGCAAAACCAGAGTTGCTAAAGCATAGCCAGCCCCACACTGTCAAGGTTTAATCGTATGGGCAGGTAAGCCAAAAACATAATCACAAGCATAAGACTGCCTTCAGAAGCCCATCCGTTGGTTATTTCCAGGAGACTTAAGGGATGATAGGAGGAATGGTGTCATAGTATCTCATATTTTCATCTCTGATATCAGCTTTGCTGTTCCTGTCTTTCGGGATAGGTATGTTTACATAGCAAGTTTCTCTTCCAGGCAAGTTCAGCTAGTTAAATATTTTTTTTCTATACTGCACCAAGTGACATCTGGCAAAATAAAACTTATTTTTCAAAATATTTTCTTCTTGCCAAAGATGAATATCCAAAGACAGATTCATAATTCCCTTTTTGTAATTTCTTTCAAAGGTTCAAAACCCATGGTTAAGAAAGTACATCTTGTTTAATACAGACTTGTCTGGCTTCCAACATTTGAACTTGTTAACTAGATTAAGCACTTTGGGTGCCCTATCTTCTCTTTTTCCAGACTACTGCTATTATTGAACCACTTACAACTCATAGATTAAGACATCACAGAATACAGCATTTTCACCCAGCCATTAGGCCTCACATCATCTGTGCATTTTTTTTATTTTACAATATCTTTTTCAAGGTGCAAGTATCAGAACTGCATTTAGTATTTCAGTTCCAGTGAAATCATTTGCTTCCTCCTGCCACTTATCTCATGATCATGAAGCTAGGCATTATCTTTGCTTACACTACCAGAACATTACACACTGGGATCCTGTACTGCACTGTGGCAACCCCAAGACTCTTCTCGGTGTTACTACTTATCCAACTCAACAAATACTGTCTTCAAGCTATGCTCATCTACCCTGGCCAAAGCTTTATTTGATCAGGCTCCGTACACTCAATTACTACTTCACATAGTTGACTTGTTCTCATCTTTATTTCTATTCTACCAGCATGTGATTTAGATTTATATTATCACAGATTTATTTTACATCAACAGGAATGTTACATTTTTTCCAGAGCACTGATTAAATTTGTTGGTCAGCACTGTTTCTGGTACATTCCACCATGGAATGCCACTAGAAACAGACTCATTCAGAGGAAAATTCACATTAGCAACGACTTTGCAATCTACCATTTAGTAAGTTCTAAATTCATCATATCTGAGCTTTATTGACACTAATTGCTCATTTTTCAGCACTGTCATGCAGTTGCTCTTTTTTTTTTTTTTTTTTTTTTTTTTTTTGTTAGCTCAGATTGTTCAATGGCGGTGAACAGAACACATTAAACCATGGAAATCTTTCATGTCAGCAAAACAGTCTTTATCAAACAAACACGTAATTCACAAGAAAATTGGACTTTCCTGACAAGATTATTTTTTTAATAACCTTGTATTGACCGTCATGAAATAATATTCACACCTTTTATCTCCACTTATATCTTTATTAATTAAATCTTGTCTCAGTTATGTCATTATTTTGTAAGGGACATATGTCAGGCTAGAAAAGCAATTGCTTGTATTAACCCATTTTTCCTTTTTACTGTACCATCACCAGATGATTGAAGTAATTGGCTATTTCTCTTGAACTAAGATATTTGGATTTGCTGTTTTTAAACTACATAGTGCCCAACACCAGCCTGCCCCTGAGGGGACACATCCTCCGATCAGGAGGTTTGGTTCCTGATTTCCTAAAAGGAGGAAACATTTCTGGGTTGAAACCATCTTTTAGGTTCTTTGCAGCCCCAAACTGCTGTCACTGCAGTTGCAACTGCATTGAATAAACTAAGATCAGGTGACAGAAGTCACTTATCAAGATTTACTTCTATATGTATATGTATTTATATATACATAAAGGAACTTAGAGCCTGGAGGCCTGAACACTAGCCTGTTGTGATTTGGAGTTAGTCTGGTGGCTGCTTGTTTTCAGTGATGACTGAGGTGTTTGTTGGTCATCAGATATGTGGAGCTACCGTGACATCTAGTGTGACCAGAGCAGCTGGTAATCAGGATCAAAGTTTAACTCAGGTGGAAAGGAATGTCAGGAAGTATCCAGTTCAAAGCAAGGCCAGCTCTAAGCTCAGACCGAGGGTGCTCTGGGATTTATGCAGCCGGGCCTTGAGAAACCTCCCAGGATGTAGAGTGACTGCACAGTTCCACTGGGCAGCCTACCCTGCTGCTTGTTGACTTTCCGTGCAGTGAAAACTTGGAAATCCACTAATTCTTGTTTGCTTGATGTGCCCCACTACCAACATTCTGACTCCAACTTTTCAGTTATCTCCTTGCAGGCCATCACATTTCCCGCCTGAAGAAGCCCCTCTCCCACAGCCTCTCCTCGGAGGGCAAGTGCTCCTAACCTGACTGTGGGGCCCTCTGCTCTTGGTTATAGGTGCCTTTCCTGTAATGAGGAGGGGACAAAGCTGGACACAGTGCTCTAGATGGAGTCTAGCAGCTAAAGTGCTGACTAAATATTCTTCTTTGCTAAATGCTCTCTTTCAGCCACAACCCTTTTTCCCCAGAGCTTCACCAGTTCCTTTAAGTGGGTTGCTTGTACCCTGCCTCCGTTTCCAGTTTCATTGCCACTTCAGCACAACAAATTGTTGCCTTGCTTTTGAAACTCACAAAGCTCTGCCTTGTAGTCTGTCTGAGTAATCAGCATTCTGAAATAACTGTGGTATTTTGAACAGATGAGAACGGGGCTGGTTTTACTAATGCCGACTGCTGTGGCAGACTACACAGTAGAACCAGAGGAATAAGAAAAAGCTCCTCCATCCCTTCCCAGAACAGAGAGTGACAACAATGAATTAGTTTCCTACAGCATCAGCCTTAGGGGCCTTTTCTGTACTTAGGAAATACGCCCCCTCTTTCTAACCTACAGGCATTTGTATCAAGGAAAGTCTCTCAGCACTCTTGTTATTTATTCTGCCTGCATGGTCCCTCTGTGCAGTGGCTGCTGCCAAAGGCACAGACTCAGCACGAGACATTGCCAGGGAATGTTAGAAGTAGAAAAAGTCCCAGGAGCCAAGCAAATGGATGCAAAAATGTACGTTCTCTTCCCACTCCAGAAAAAGCAGTGACTGTTGGTTGCTGAATGATTTCATGGAGTGTTTAATATAAAGAGCCCTGAAAAGTCAGGGGAATAATTCTAGATGTTGTGCGAATGGGCATGATTCCATGCACAGATTGTTGATCATTTCATTTTATGGAGTTTGCCTGCTTCACTTGCTATGACAGCCAAATTGCCCTCTTCGTGAGCAGACTTGTTAGGTAAGGAGCAAACTCTCAATGGGTCCTCCAGTTTGGTGATCTCTGTAGCATGTAAGGACAAGCAAGTGTACCCATGGTGTCAGAAAAACACTGAGACAAGTATTGGGTACCCCAGCAAGCTTGTGGAGAGAGCAGTAAATACATATTAAGTTCAATGACCAGAACCAGACAAACTTCTAACAGCACTTCAAAAATGTGGCTCTCCCTATCATTTCTAATTTGTATAGCTTCTTTCTCAGCCTTGCACAAGCCCTCTCTTCCCAGACAGTGAGCCCTTGCTTCTCCAAGTCTTCACAGGTTCTTGCTGGTAGGGTACATGGTGGGCCTCCTTCAGTACTGGGTGCTCTGAAGAGGTTCAAATTCAGCAAATCTATGGTAAATTGGGCAAAAGTGTGTGTGGGGTGTGAGGGGAAAGGTCTTTGGCAAACATGATTTTTAACGGAAAAAAGGAAAGTTGATATTTGTTTAAGGGTTTCAAAGAGGGAATCGGTGATCAAAAAGGTCTCTTAACAACGGGAGCAAATGCTGATCATAAACACAGGAAAATGAATCCTTGTCATCAGAATCTGCAAAATCATCTACAATGCAATTAGGATGACAAGCAATGGCTAAGGTATCTTTTTTTTTTCCTTATATTTTCACCACTCTGCAGATGAACCTGTTGCAGCTAGCTGTTCCAGACGTTTTGTAAATTAGCAAAACCTGTAGGCAACCAGGCCCACCCAAGCACCAAAATAAATGATTCATTGAATTATTTTGTAAAACCAATATCGTATTTCATTTTAATCACTGAAAAACAAACATTAACTATTGTAGGAATAGACTGAAAGTTCAAGCCTTTTTCTAAATGGGGCACATGAAGGGGAATTTAGGTCTGTTTCTTATTCACTCATATGAGTATTAAGTTATTTCAAGTAAATACAATGCAGTGTAGAATACAGTGAAGTCTGCTCTAATGAAATGGCTATTTTTGTTATAAGGGCTCATAGATCCATTCTATACAGTTCTGTGCATGTGGAAATTCATTCTAGCACAGGAAGATATTGCTCCCATCACACTATAGCTCCACAGATGTTGCTTATTTCTGGATTACAGCAGCATACAGTGGTTGTGCCAGCTAATGCAAATAAATGTCTGCCCCAGACATGCATGGAGTGAATGTGTAAGACAACCAACAGCAGGAGGTTGTGACCGCAGAGTTATACCTTAGGGTGCAGAAAGGCTATGGGAACACACTTACCAAAGGTTACAACAGGGATAAGCAATAGGATCACGAGCTGACTTCCTGAGCTGTATATTCTCCTTGAAATAGTCACTTGGAGCCATTTTTATGTGTGGTTATTTTTTTCTGAGCATGCTTTACTTTTTAAAAGGTGGCAAAACATTACTAAAGAACATATTTATTGCTGATGTTTGTCAGGGAAGCTTCTACCAACAGCAGCCTCTTTTCATCTGCACAATTCCAGCTTCAATGATCCATTTGCATCACATTGGGGAAGTCCTATTCATGCATCATTTGCAATATGAACCATCTGTTTTACTTCAAAACAGAGATAACAGACATTGCAGTCTCAACACTGAAGGGATTCATTTCAGAATCTTTGTGTGCATTTGTTAAAATAATTTACTTCTGAATGTTAAGGTTTAAAACACTGTCAGACCAAACAGTGACCTGCAAAGATCACAGTGATTTAATTAAAACTGTATAAAATGTCAGAGTTGGCTTAACACTCAAGCAGGAAGGAAAATATTGCCAAGTTCCCACCCTAGTACTGTGAAATCATTGGTTTGTATCAACTGCATAGAGATGAAAAGGATCTTTTCAATCAGAAGGAATTATGAATTAGAAGCAGATTTACCTCTGATAGCAACATTAGCACATACAAAAATATAACAGTCTCTAGTGCAATAATTACTGAAGTTGTTTTATGGCTCATTCTCAAGATTTCAGGCTAAAGGCACTAAAAGCTTTCCTTTCAAATCAGTGGTGTATTTATATATTTTTGCTTCTAAAAAGGTTAAACCATCTCTGCAGGGAAGTAGCCAATTTCACCCTCATTAAAGCCTCTTTACCCCAGCTTAATGGCAACACATAGTTCTCCACCTCCCAAGACTTGCTAAACTTTAACAGCACCCAACACCTCCCAATGAGTGGGTAGGAGCTCTACAATTAGAACTGAGAATTTCTTTTAGGTCTACATTCAACTGTTATAACAACTTTCACTTCCTCTCTTCCATCCACCTTCTTGTCTATAGCAATCTTTGCAGGTCACCAATACATATAATGTAAAATCAGTTACCTGTTAGCACTGCCTGCCCACTCAACAAGAAAAATACAAAAACTAAACCAACCAATCAAACAAAAAAGAATGTTTCTTGTCAAAATTTAAACTGTTGCCTACTCATAAAGTAGAGTAATATGATTCACTTATGCCTTCAGGGTTAACAATTTATTTTCTTCTCTTTTCTGTCTATATATTCCCTACGCAATTTACCCAAAATTAAAAAAAAACAAACAGCCAGACAAGCAGACAAACAAGAAAACAAACAAAAACCTAAAATTAAGAGCCAGTGGTTTTCCCACCACCAGTGGGAAGACCTCCAGCAATATTAGTAAGTGATATTTTCATGAAGCTTGTCCTGGTTGACCTGATTAAGTGGCAACTTCCTTCTTACCTGTGCTTTCTGGTACAAGACAGTAGGTCAAGGGATGGGAAGAACCATCTGGTGTCTTCTCTCTCTGTACCTGGACAGGCACAAGCAGGCAGATATATTCAGTAATACTAATTCTCAACATGTTCTCTCTTTAGGCTTTGTAACATCACCACATGCTGTAAGGACCTATTTGGTAAGAGGCTGTCGTACACCAGGTTTGGTACTTCTCTTGATGCCTAAGACAAACCTTTATCTTTTCTATTTCCAGACACAAGTGTGTTTTCCTTCCTGTTAAGCTCTACATAAAGACAACACCTTTCTTACACAGTGAAACGGTCTCTTTAACATTAACTGCCCTTGCACAGTACTAAGTGTCTACATTCTAAATGCTCTCTTTTTAAAAGGAATGACTGAGCATTTGAATTAATCCGAGGACTTCATTTACCTCATGGTATTGTTCCTCAGAAAATCATTTTCTTTACTTCCACTGCTCTTTTGTTTCCAACTGTATTATAGATACCTTCTGGATTTGTAGTCTTACATTTTAGGATGTAGTACTCAGAGTAACATGCCCTCAGCCATAGCAAGAGGCACATGCATTTCCTTTTATTAATAATTTCTGCTGCTGATGTTTACTTATGTAGTCTAATATGATGTGATCTTTTCTCTCTACAACTACCCTCTATACATTATATTGTTCTGGAAATCCAGATTGTGTTTCCCAATTCCCTTAGTCATGTAAGCATCTCACTTCTTCAATCTCAGTCTCAGCTGTGGTTGGTTTGACTACTATGTTTCATCTTGCTCAGTAGTACCCTCTGACTTACTTGTTTCTTTCAGAAACTTTGATGAATTCCAGAGGACGAAATGCTTTTGTAGTCTGTATTGAGATTTTGTATGGCACCAAAACAAACAGCAGTTTTTCATCCATGGTGACACACTATTGCCAGATTTCTCTGTTTCATCTCTACAGCTCTCCTTGGATCTCAGATGATCTGTAATCTGTGAAGCAGGAAGACAGAACCTGAAAATCATATACAGCAGTCTTTTCTGAATCTTTTGAAGTTTGTTTTTTTTTTTTTTTTGCTTGATTAATCCAAAGCTGTCACTGGTGTATAGATAAAAGATACAGATATGGATAAAAGAAGTTCAGTTTAGAAGTTAGAGTACAGAAATGTTCAGTTCATCAAATTTAGCAGGCCTACTGTGGTTTTCTGGATGTTGTTCAGAGAGCTGGATTGAATCAAAGTATGGTAATAACTGGCCTCATGTCACAAATTTGTACAAATATTAAGCATATGTATGTATATTTATTTATTATTTTCCCTAGAGACACAGAAGAGGCAGAAACTCACCTACCTTTTGGCTCTTTGCCTTCTTTTTTTTACTTCTTTATCATTTAGGGCATCTCTAAGAAACACCAAGTTTCACACAGGGAAAAACTTACTTTTTCATCTTCTAGCACATAACTGAAGAGGTGCTCTATCTATGTTGCTTTCTTTCTGTTCAACAGGAACGGCTTCATAAAATAAGACATTAAAAGCTTACAACTATCTCATATGTAAAGTAGTTTATCAGGCTGAGCTAAGTGACTGGGAATAAGTAGAATCAAATTTGGGGCCATAAACCTGGAAAAAGTTTACTCCTTTGACTGAAGTTGAATCTTCATTTTCTGCTGGTCTGCCTTAGGAACATCCATCACAAAGCGCTTAAATCATGCTGTAGCTCATGGGTATTTCTGTGCTGTTGTCAGAATAAAGGTAACCCTGATGTCATGAAATGCCAGTAACACTATGCCCAGCATAATGTAGATAAGCTAAAAGCAATGTAACCTTTAAAAAATAAGGCTGCTATTTCACTACTGCACATATTAGCAACCCAGCACCCCAGGCTAGAAAAGTGGATGATGCAAGCATCTAACTTTTGGTGCAAATGAAGTGTCTGAGCTTCAGAAGCTGTGGCTTCCTAACCAAACTCACCTTCTAGGGTAGAATATTATGGCTGAGACATTTTTTCAAACCACAGAATTTGAAAATGTGTGTTTTGGCTGAAGAATGGGAGAGACAGACCACGCACGTACTAGTGATCGGGGGAGAAGAGTGATTCAGACACCTAATTGAGAATGGGATCTGTCACAAAGCATGATGGGAAGAAATGAAAAAGCAAATGTGTTATATCAATTCAGATCTAGTCAGGCATCATGGACACTGTTTTTAAATAGGCTGTGATTCCACTTTCCCTCTTTCTGATGCCCTGTAAGCAAAGGATTGTTAGTTAAATAAATGCAATTGGAAAGGACAGCATTTAGCTTTCTAATTACCTGCTGGTCCCTGTAATTTATTGCCCCTGAAATCTGTCTCTAGGAAGATGTGAGCAATTTAATTACTTTTCAAATAAAGGTAAACCTGGTATACACAGATCTGTAGCTACAGTTGCTGAAAGTGTTCTCAGGCATATTGCATGAGGTGCTTCATTCAGGTAATATCTTGACTGGGGTTTCTTGGTTAGATTCAGCTAGAATTATGCTGTATTGCTCTGCTCCATATTCATACATGCAGAATGTATTCTTTCTTCAGTTTTTAAAAACAACCTTTTAACTGCAAGGTGCTGCATGGCTGTTTCTCTTGAATATTTATTCACACTAATTTTTCTGAATCTAAGCAGAACTCAACAGTCTATAGCTAGTACAATTTGACAAGAGATAGATAAATTACATTTTCTTTTTGCTTTCCAGATGATTGGGTGACTTTGTTTTTTTTTGTGGTAGAACAGCACATTATTTTAGAAAGCAAAATTAGTGATGTGATGGACTCAGCCCTGCCCTTCTCTAGCAAGAGTTATTCTCCCTAAGACAAGGTAGAATAAATAGGGAAGGCCCACACCTATGCCCAAGTGAGGCACTGATTGTCTATGGCAAGTCAATCTTCTTCAGGCTTAAATCTGTTTCTTTACAGGAATGAAAAGCTGAAAATAGAAAGTCTCTGCATCTCAGCAGGATGAGGTGATGGCTGTTGTGCAACTCATTTAGTGCCTGGAGCTGCCTTCCAGATCCCCTCTCTCCAGCAGTGAGGAGTTTACAGGGGAAAGGAATCTAATTCCCACCGTGGCACGCAGAGGTGTGGAGCTGTGTGTTACACACATCTGACTGCTTTATATAATATGTTCTGGGGGTGATAATCCTCACACTATGTATGTACGTAAATAGCTATTTGTTTTTAGCACAGCCTCTTTCTCAGAAAACCATTTGGAACCTTTCAAGCTGTTTTCTTGCCAGTAATTCCTTTTCTTTTGATATAATGATGAATATCAGCACAAACACAATACAAGCCAAAAAAGGGAAATCTCTCCAACCCTGGAGTGTTGAATGCTCAGCCAAGGAGACCAACTGCATTAATACCAGCACATCCCAGAAAAGAGCAGCAGCCAGCAATGCGCATAGCCTGATAACTACAAGCTGCAGACTACTACCCTGTATGCCCTCTGTACTGACTATTTGTACATCTGTGTTATCTCTCACAAAAGTGCCTGAAGCAACCTTGCACACAGATTAGGAACCCACTGTCTTCATTACAAACCTCTATGCCAGATGTAGTGTTTGCGAGATATGTTTATCTGTTTGCCTGCAGTAAAATGGTTAATCAACCTGAAAACAGGGAGGCTTCTATGGCTTTCTGCCTGAAGTGTTTACAGTACCTGGGACAATACTTTGGGAAAACTTCATGTCCACCTGTCCTAGCACAATCGGTTCTACCTTTCACAAGTTTTAAGTAGTTCTTTTCTTATGCAACTTTGTTATTATTTATTACTGCTGCACCATTCACCACATATTCAGCAACATTTATCAGCTGACCAGCTGATAGCAGTAAAGACTTTTTCAATTTCTTGTAGACAGAAGTAAACTCTGATGCTGGGGTGCTGCAGACACCCCTTCCTTTGTTGTACATGCTTTCAAAGGCTTTCCAGGATAAGCACTTGGATGGGACATGGGGAATGAGATTGTGTCACTAGAGCATGCGTGATAGAGCAACCCGTTTCCAGCTTGACCATGGCGTAGCAGGCAGGGACTGGGTCTGTGCAGCCCAGGGAGGGAGTTAGGGGTACTGTCCTTACTGCTGCACAAGCTGAGCCAAAATATGAGACTTTGCTGTAGGATATGCACAGCAAGCTTTGATTACATGCAGATCAGCCACAAGCCACATTAAATAGTGTATGAAATAAAAACTGACCCAGGTGTCAGGGTCGGGCAGCTGGCCCAGCCTCACTGGAACTCTTCAGCTGCATCCTAATGCAATCCTAATTTCCAAAGCCTCCAGCTTCACAATCCCTCCTTTGATGTGGCTCAGTGATCTTTTCAGGTGGTTTATTCCACAGCCTGATCTGCTTTAGCACTGAGAAAAGTTTATACCTGACCTGAATCTCTGCTTCTTTACACAGAACTGATCAGCCTTCATTTTATCCCTCACAGGTCTGGGCAAGAGAAACTATTTTTCTTTCACTTCTTTTCACATTCCAAATGTTCATACAGCATTACTGTCATCCTCTGGATATTGAGCTTTTATTGAAGCCTTAAGAGAGGGGAAGAGAGAGGGTGTATCAAGACAGAGGCGGATAGAGATCTCCAGGGTTAAAATTATAGGAGAATCTGAGCAGGTTGCACTATATATAGTATGTGTATGTCTATGTTGAGCTAAATTTGTGGAGGAAGATGCTTATGTTCATATCCATAAAAATGTACAAACATACACAAATTAATTCCTGTCATAAACATTATTCATTAACTAGATACTTTTTCAGTGCTACAAATAACTCCACCCCCTGAAAAGGAAAAAATTGTGAATAGTCTCTAATAGCAGCCAAGCTTCAACTATAGCACAATCTCTATGAGAGAGCAGCTAGGAGGGATTATTTTTCCATTCCATGCCATTTACTGGGTTTTGTAAGCCTTTTTTCCAGGCCAGCTGGATGCTGGTGTAGATGCCTCAGCAGCCTAATTCCACATGGCAGGCTTTATCTTAATACTTTTAATCAAATTTATACATTCTCAGGAACACAAAAAATATCTGAATGCACAGTGAAGGGGTAAAAGAGCACAGCAGTGTGTGTTGGTGCATGAGCAGAAGCCCCATACTGTCCACTGTCCATTAGTCATAAGATCTTTTTACCTTGTCTATGTTCTTCTCCAGCCTGCAGTGCTGGGTCTCTCCCGGGTGCCCCACCAGGCTTGCTGCCAGGAACCAGCCACACAATTCTCCCACAAGTGTGGAATATGTGATGACAGCTCTGGCTGTTGCCCATGTCCTCAGCACACCAAGCTTGTGCAGACTGCAAGCTCCATGTGGCCAGGCAGAGCTTTGAATGGCAGAGCAAAAGCTCTATGCCTCCACTAGGGGCCAACTGGTGACCGGTGGGACCCCTGGTTGCCTTCCCTCTTCTTGCAGAGCTTGTCACCCAATCCCCCTCCCATGCAATACCCATTCTCAGGTTTTGCCCAGAAAAATGGGACATGATCACACGGTTCTCTGTGTATGAAGAAAGGCTCCATGGCTTTGTTTCTATGAAGTCTGAAGCACATTTCAGATCTCGAAAACTGCTTCAAAACCAACAGCATTACATGTGATTTAATTTTCAAAGGTGCTGAGATTATTCCCAGAAGGCAGTGGCAATGCTGACTGTGATCAACAGGGCTGTACCTAAGAAGAATAATTCCTCTCCAATTAATTTTTACTGAATGTGGATACATGAGAGCAGAGAACCTGGGATAGAAATGCCCCTGGTATGGTTGTGGGACAGATTCAGAACTACTTGCACCAGCTTTGCTCCAGTAAGCCTCAATAAGCTTGATTTACCCATATCTTCAGCAACTAAGCACTGTTTTAGTGCTACAATGCTAGCAAATTTTCTTTAACCTAAAAAGGCCAAATGAGCAGAGGGCAATTCTGGGCAAAAACTAATCATTTCCAACTATTCAGAGCTGCGTGCTCTAGAGGAGTCACTTGCCATGTTTGGAGCTGTGGCAGAGTGAGAGATGGCATTTCTGAACCATCAGCTCTGAAAGGCAAACTGAGTGCAGCCTGTCTGCCTGCTGAAATCTGGCAAGGACTGAATTATACAGGGAAGAAAGGACAACCATATCATTTGCACAGCATGTCATATATTCTCTCTGCCTCTCTCCTCTTTCTGCATCAGCTGTCTTGTCTAGCGAAGTACTGAAATATAATCCTTTCCTCTAAGAACACCATGAATAATTCCTTTCTGAAAAAATTGATAAACCCAGGGAAAGTGACTGGCCCGAATGGCACAGTACCTAGTTGAACAAAGTCCAATTAGCTTTATGGCCCAATAATCTGAAGTGCACTAAAAAAATTTTCATCAGAAGATCCTGGCAGAGAAAGACAAAATTTAAATGCTCGAGACCATTTGCTTGCAAACGCACCTTTTGGTAACCAGGTTGCTTCTCTGGCTTGTAGGAGCTTGCTCAGTGCTATGGCTGCAAACTTCATGTCTGCACTTCAGCAAGAAAAGAGATTTGACTGACATGCCTAGTTCCTTTTGCCTTCTGTGGAGCATGGTACCTCTCTCTCCTCTCTGTTTGAGGTTCATCTGCATGCATTTGCTTTTTCTGTACTTTTCCCTTCCTACATCAAGAAGAAAGGCAAACTTTCTGGCTGGAACTGACTGAACCTGATTGCCTGTTTTCTCCTTCTCCACTCTGTCTCTTAGTGATTGTTTTTTAAATGCAAGTTCTCTGCTATGTGCTTACAGTAATGACTTTCCTCTAAATTATAAGTTTATCTATATTAATTATTTAAAGAAAAAATACCTGTTCTTTTTCCAAGGTTGATATATTCCTCTACAATTTTATCACCTCGCTTGCATTTTTCTTCCTGATGTTTGTCCACTGTTAGGACTGAAGGAAGAGTTTGGCCACACTAGAATGGTTTCAGTTTTGCTGAGAAACAAACAAGTTTATACTTGATGTTATTTCATATTAACAGAGGATGACCTTATCTGAGGGCAACTTAAAATGGAAGTCAGTCTCAGGCTTGAGTGTAAACAGACAAGTGGTCCTTATGTAAGTTGTAATAAGTGTTTATGACATTGTTCAGATATCTTCATTGTTCCTAGCTGTACTTATGCAATATTTTGTTTGTTTAATTTCCTTTCTCTACTGTAATCATAATGTAGTCATAATGGATTTGATTATATGTTGTTGCTCTTTCTTGGCTTATTACAAACTGCTGGCAAACAATCCACAGCTCAAATGTGCTCCTGAAAAAATCAGCTGTTCAATAAATCCAAATAACAAACATTCTTGGTGAAGAATTTGTAAACTGAACAAAGGGACACATCTCCGCAGTGTGCTAAATGAACGTGCTGTCTGCAGTTAGTAGCACAATTGAGGGAGAAAGAAAAAGAGCACTAATAGAGAAGATTAGCAAACTCTTACTATCTAGAGGGGTGCTGTAAGAAAGAAAGGGACAGACTCTTTAGCAAGGTATATTGTGACAGGACAAAATATAAATGGTTTCAATCTAAAAGAGGAGAAATTTAGATTGGACATAAGGAAGAAGTTTTTTACAATAAGGGAGGTGAGGCACTGGAACAGGTTGCTGGTGGAAGACCTCATCCCTGGAGAAGCTCAAGGTCAAGATAGTTGGGGCTCTGAGCAACCTGATCTACCTGTACTTGTCCCTGTTCATTGCAGAGAAGAAGTACTAGATAACCTTTAAGGCTCACTTCCAATTCAAATGAATGTATAATTCTATAATTCTATAAGATTACTTTCTAAAGTTTACACAATATATATATATTTTTTTCTATAAAACATGCATCACGGAAGTAGTAGAAATGCTGCAGAACAATACATGAGATATATTATATCTTGCTTGGAATGACCTGGACATATAATTTCTACTCATTTCATAATTCTTATTAACAACAGTCTTGGTCCTAACCTACAACAGCACAAAGCCCCAAGCCTTGCACAGTCTCACAGCCTGTTTTTGATGTTCTGAACCCAAGAGGCAGGAGCTTCAATAAAAGACCTTGCTGGGTCTTTGGATCCTACAGGCTGTTCCTACTTCAGTATCACATCAAGAAGCTGAGAGCCTCCAGCTTTTAACAGGTACCAGCCAGGGAGACACTTGTTTGTGAGGCAATGGTAAGAGATGCCAGAATGGGGATCTGTCACAGCTTTATGAAAAACTCTGCTCTTATTTCATTTGCATCTTTTCCAAGTATCCATAACAAGGCACCAATTTGAGGCCAGAAACAATATTGTGCACAACCCAAACTGAGAGTTTCTTTTGTGTTATTGAAACAAACAAACACAGAAGCATTTAGTCATTAGCTTCAGAGCTGAGACAACTTTGACACCTCCATCACATTCCTCTGCTATCTGTTGTCTTACATGGGGTTTGTAAGCTCTCTGGGCCACAGACAGTTTCTCTGTCTGCAGTGTTCCTGATTGCCACAGCAATAAGGAAAGAAAATAGTAATTACAATCTGCTGAGGTTTGTTCATGGTAATAAATAGATGTTGAATGTTTCCTTAAGTGAACAAAACCACCATGCCTCACTCTCAAAATGCTTTGATTTGAACAAATCACTCAGAGTCATTTTATGCACATGTAAATGATTTCAGCTTGCTTCCCCATGTAGGATGTATTGCAAGCACAGACTGAGGTTTATTTGGTGAAACATATACATACTCCTAGAGCTGAACTGGGCCTTCAGAGGGCAAGTGATGGCTACCTGGTCACAGCTGGGTGACTGTGCTGATGAAATTGAGGAGTATTACTGTTACACCTACTTCTCTAATCTGCTCTCATTCATACCGAGACTGAGCAGTGGTCTGAGCTAGGTGACTGCACTGCCCTGAAACAGAGAGATTGCTGCTAAAAGAACTAGGATTATAGGTATGAAGAGAGATTTCTTCACCTCTACCTGCCTGACTTATTCAAAGCAAAAGCCCTCATCAGAAGACCACAGCACATTGATTTTACAGGCATTAATGTGTTGTCCAAGCAAATCCCTGCATCCCTTTCAGTTTTCCCCAGTACTGTCATGATTTTAGTTGCTTTGTATGGGCGTAATTAGCACAATTTCTGAATAAGAAAAATTCATCTAGCAGCATGTAGAACTGTCTAGATGAGGCATGACTAGCCATCAGTACAATAAACATGTAGAAGGTCAAAAGACACAGAAGGTTATTTACTAATTAATTTAATTTTGGCAGGGAGGTCAGGCATACAGTTACTCTGCAAGGAAAATTGTCCATACCCCTGGGTCTGAGAACTCCCTGTGCTCCCATAAACCTAGAATATTTTTAACACATAGAAATGGAAAACATACCACGACCCACTTTACTATTCAGCACTTGCAATAACTGGTGCCTTTGTCACCACCACCTGGTGTTTTCTTAACAAGGCTGTCAATGAAATCTGCAGAAGCTGTGCTTATCTGCTCATGTGGGAGATCTGGCCACATGGACTATCAGGCAATACCTGTCCTGCAAAATGCTTTATTAGGTTTCAGTTTTCTTTTGGGTGAAGCTCAGACATGGTTTTGGCCTGCTATACCAGTTGTGAGACCAGCTGTTCTTTGTGGTGTGAAGTTATCGAAAGAAAACATCAGAGAACTTTGCTTAATTAGGCTCTAGGTAGAAAAAGCATTGGAATGGAAGTCAAAGAACCTTCTTTGCTTACAAAGATCTGAATGCCTGCTCAGAAAGTCTTATCTTTTAAGATGTGACTATCCAGACAGAGTATCCAGTCCTCTGCACGTGTGCACATTCTTGCTTTTCACCTGATCAAGAGTAGGAACACACTGGCTAGATTACCCGCTTGGCTGATCTTTGCCTACGTGAAACCAGAGAAGCGGAGGGTCCTTCAGCCTACGGGTGGTACAGTTCTACTCACTGACTGTCCATGAAAAAAAATGAAACTTGTTTCAGTGAAAATGTTATTCCTTCATTGTGTTTTCCTACAATTACAATCAATTAATTCTGCGTGGAGCTCTACGAGCATATGGCAATGCCTATAAAAATGCAGTAAGGCAAAATGAAGAGCTTCTGTTTCAGAAAAGTTTGTGTAAATCTTGCCTGTTCTATTATTTTCAGTAACTGTCATCTCATCAAGTACAGCTTTACAGACTAAAACATAAAGAATTGAAAGAAGCCAGCATATGCTATTTTAGTGACAGTGTATTATCTAAAGGAGGCCTTCTATCTGTTTCAGAACTAATTATTGCACTATCTTTTGCATAGCTCAATATATGAGTGAATTAAATGCTTATGTGAGTGCTTCATACAATGTGGAGCACAGCTGTGACATTTTTAAAAACAGAAAAGGGCTAAATATTCTAGACACTGAATTTCATTTTTACATGTTTACTAAAATATTAATTTGTAGCGCATATTTTTGCCTTTCCCTTAGTAATACACAGTTGTATTTTGGAGATCCATAGAGCTCCCATTTAGGCTGCAATAAAATGCTGGATATTTTTATCTGACAAAGTAAAGATGGTGAATTTAGTGATCAAAACAGCCATCTCTATTGCAAGCATTCAGATAAGCATTCCTAACCTAGCTGTTGCCAAACAAAGACAGATGAAGATTAATTGCGGTAATTAAATGAAGGGACAGAGTACAGCATTAGTAGGAGCAATATATCACATCCTTTTTTCCAGATATGTTATACAACAGGAAAACAGAAAATCACATGACCTCTAGTTAGGCTGTGCTCATTTTCTACAAGTATTAACTCTTCAGCTGATGATTATTTACAAGGTATTCACATGTATAGTTTGCCGTAGTGTATCCTTCTTTAAAAATTACCAACTGGTAAAAGCAAGTGAGATTTAGAACGTATTTCTTGATTAGATTATAGCCCTCTAAAATAGTCTCATGTGAGCGTTATTTTATCTCGCTATTTTTTTTTCTGCCTTGGGGTTCAACATTTGTTTGATAAGTATTAATGAAAAGAGATAGGATATTGATCAGAGCCTAATCAAATAACTTGTTTAAAACCACATAACAACCACCATTTTCCTTTCACATTTTCTCTATGCAGTTGTTTTCTTGCTTTTGGGTTGTGCTTGAAATTTGTTGGTCTTGGTTTTGTTTTGTTTTTGTTATTTGGTTGCGTGGATTTTTTTGTTAGTTTGTTTGCTTCAAAGGACACACACTCTGCCTGAAGCCTGTTTTGGTCACATAATGGGCTCAGGTTACGATGTCACTGGTCTCACAGCAGGGCACTGCAAATCAATTGTATTGCATGTAACAAAACTTGACTGCATGCTCACCCAAAAACCCAAGATGTTAATTGTAGCCTCAGAATAGAAAATAAATCTCCCTGGAAACACATCTTGCAAGGGTGGAGGGCCAGAATAAAAAATTCTGTACATGTTTAGGACATCATTAATCTTTGGGTAATATACTATTTATGGTCCACCTCCAAAATTCCTGCTCTTCCAGGACAATTCTCCTCATTCCCCTTGTCCTCAAACAGCTGATTTCAAGAGCAGCCTCTTCTTAGCAAGACATAGATGAAGAGTATTTCAATTAAAAAAAAAAAAAAAGTGTAATTCCTCTTATCTCCACTTCAGTGTGGTGTAAACACACACTGCTTTGACAGCTAAGGCTTTGTCATTAGTCAATAGATGAGAAATACGCAGGTTAAGAAATCGATAGGCAGCTTTGCAGGCAGAAAGGAAACAGAAAATAAAGAGCTCTGTTTTATAGGGTTAATATGTATTTTCCTCATTTAAGTTTTTAACTAGATAGTCAACCTGATGCTGGGAAGCAAATTCTAAGCTTAACCGAGGAAGGAAGAATGTATCCTTCGCAAATAATTTCCCATGAATAGTCGCCTGCTCTGACATCTTTTGATTGAGCTATTTCTAGAGCTAACCCTTTGCTTGTAAATACTGATGCTAATCCTGTTTCAGAAATGTTTCATCTTGGCAAGACATTAATAAACACTGTACCAGAAAATGCCTGGAGTCCAGCCATGAACAAATCTGTTTTTTAATAGATGGATCAACCATGGAGGTAGGTAAAGACCAGGAGACAAAATTCTCAGATGCCTTGGTGGCTCTTCAGACACATTTTGATCCAGTAAAGCCTGATTTGGCTGTCCATAAACTGCTGTACAAGACAAATTAGCTTGTGTTAATGCGCCTAGAAAACAAAAGCCAGTTTGTAGGCTGAAGTTTACTTGATGAGAAAAGAAAATTTGATTTGGTGGAGAGAGGAGGTAATGTGTAATGTGTAATGGTGGCTCATCCAGTAGGACCATACAAGTAAAGTAATGGGATACCTCTTCACAATCCTGGGCTACAAATTCTCAAGCTGTTATAAAACCATCCACTGAAAACTATTCACTGAATACTTACAGAAAGGGAATCAGTTGTGTAGACCAAAAGTGATCTGTGATTACAAGCTCTAAGCCTCCTTAAAGGGGTCTGATTATCAGGATTTTAAGAGTCTTTAAAAGCATCTCATTCTTCAGTCTCTTTTGGAAATCATATCATATGCTAAATAAGGAACAACTTAAATAAATTCATTATTATTACTTGTGTTGTTAAGATAGATTGTCAACCTGTGTTAAACAGCCAGAGAGGTCCACAGAGCTCTAGAAAATTTTGTAGAAATGCAAAGTGTGTTGTACAAAAGAGACAAATTCAGGTATAAATGGCTTCCAATTTGAATAATGTACTAAGAGGACAGAAAGAAAGACTATTTTTGTTATTCAGAGTATAGTCATCAATAAATTTTCACTGCATATCTGGGAGTAAAGGCTTTCTGACCCTTTATGTCAGGTGAAGGGTATTAATAGCAACGAGTGTCACTGGAGGGAAGTGGCAAGCGGTTCTTTGGTACAGCCTGTTGATAAGAGTGATTCCTGTCCAACTGAAGAGTGAGCCTTAGCTTACAAACAAATTGCTCTTGTTTGATCTTGCTACTGCAGCCATGTAGGGAAAGATGCCAAGCAGGATTTTGAAGTAGCCTTTTAATAGCAGACAGTTAACATGAGAGGTTGCTCCAAATGGAAACACGTCACACACTGGGGGAGACATTTTGCCTGATATAGGAAGGTTTACTTGTTTCTAATTAAAGATTATGCGTGTGGCGTTCATAATTGAAGAAAACATTAGATTATTTTTTGTGTCTGGCAAAATGAATGTGGCCTAATCATTTGTATGTGGCGTCATACAACCTGTGTTAACAAAAATGTATTTTTTTGAATTGCACAGAGATCAAAGACAATCTGATAGGGACCGTGTTCATCTGTTTTTTTCCATAGCTATCCCTTAGACTCTTCCAACCATCAGAATAATTATAGTAATATATTTAGAGGTGAATTATTAAAAATGCAGGTAATAATATCATGCTTCTGCTTCATTCTGATAACAAGAGAAATGCATTGTAGAATAAAAGTCAACAGCTCATTACAGAAGTCACCATCTAGTGGTATGCAAGAACATGTACTGCTGCTATACAAGATTAGAGGTTAAGTAATCCTGTGGGTTTAGGGATTCAGTGTCTTCAGTTCTGCTCAGGATGAACTTGTGAACTTAAAGCTCACCTTTTAGTGAATATGGTATATAACATTAGAATATGTAACAATATCTTCTTCATTTTATATGTATGTATTAATATACTAGTATAGACATTTCAAGAAAATTTAGCCTGAATTCACGTACTTAAAATGATGGGATACAACAGGCAAACAAACAGCGATATTTGTAGGCTACCTGCTTTTAGCCCTTTTGTTCACTCTAGTGGGTTTATGGGCATTGCAGCTCTTTATGTACATCTGTAGCTATATATATTTCTGTAACCGTTGCTCCACAGCATACCACTGAAGTTGACTATTTCTGACCAACCAGCTGAGTTGCAGAGATAAACCTGTGGTTAGCTAGTGCTACTCTGTAACTGCTGAAACAAGTGACATTTCCCCCAGCCCTGCTATCCGTTCAGAGGGAAAGCTATTAGGACTGACAAAGAGAAGCTCATTCTTGCTCATTATATTCAGAGCCCTTACAGATGAGGCAATTTTTCACTTTTCAATTGTGATAAAAACTGAGGACAAATACAGCATTATACTCTATTCAGCTATATCTAAAAATGTGCTGAATTTATTTATCCCTGAAGAAAATCTCTGTGCAACCTAGCACTTTTTCCCCACTGTCTACCTTTCCTATCTGCATTTATATTTAGCATCATCACTCAGGGCCAAACCTTTGAGACCTTATTTGACTTTTATCCAATCTTACTTCCTACATTAGTCACCATATGATATTCGTCTCACTAAGAACTAAATTAAAATTTCAAGCAGAGGATGTGCGCTAGAACTTCCTGATGAACAAAAATTACATGGCAAACATGATTATAACGATAGATTACAAAGGTGCATGATGGTAAGCTATGCTATTTCTTCTCTTAGGCTTCCAAAGCATCAGAGGACATGGGGAATGATACACTGGGTGCAGCTGGAGATGGAGAAATGATGTAGGTATGATGAGTGGAAGGCTGGTCTGCAAATAAGCCACTGTGCCACACTGAGCTTTTATTGCTGGGTCTCCCATGGAAAGAATAGAATCAACTGTCTAAGAAGCTAATACAAGGTGCTAATAAAGGCTGGTGTACCCTCTTCACTGCTTCACAATGCTTTAACTACCATCTAATTCTGGGAGGCATTTATTATGGAGACCTGTGCCAAGGCATTGTGGTGAAAGATCTTGCCAAAGGTGAGTGCTGCAGTGACAGAAACAGACATCACTGAAGGCAAAAACACAAAAGAATGAAATTATCTAATAAGACAGTTTGCCAACTTCGGGGATGAATCTCTGAAAATTTAGTCTGCAAAACAGACTAAACAACTTTCACCAGCCTCTTGTCTGTTCCTGCCTCCTTGTACTGAAGTATGGAAGGAGATAACTATCATTAGATTTTGTTCACTCAGGGGCAACTTAGGTACAGTACCTGCCCACTTTTATAATATTATTGTATACAGAAATGAAATATTTTACCCTAAATTCCTCGATTTAGCTACTGCATTTTATTTCACATCTGTCTTTGGTTAGGAGCAGGCATTTGGCTGGTTACTGCAGTTCTGATCAGGTGAACTCATTTTGAGGGAGTATTTCAATTGCTTCAGTCTTTGAATCTGCCTCTGTGGTTCTCTGTGGGATTTGGGAAGGGGAAGAAACAATAATGTCTCAGACTCAGATATCCTAAGAACCCTGGTGCCAATGAGAAGAACGCAGTCATACTACCCCAGATTATATATTACCCTTAACATTCAATTCAGTCCTTTTCTGGATGCATTTATTGGGTTAATATAGTCTTTCGTTTTCTAAAGGCAACCTTATAAGTAGCCGAAGATAGCTCTTGCTTGACCTCTCCTCAGCAATACTCTAACAAAATAGATTTTTGCAGATGGAGTTTAGAAGGTGGAGTAAACCTGGGGATCTATAGCACAAGCATAGAAGAAACAAAACCAGAAACTCTTTAGTAGAAAAGTGCTGACAGTGACTCTAAATGGACAAAGTGCATTTAGGGGTGGGGTGACTGAGGCTCCAGCAGCACTACTGTATAACAAGGGAAGGACAGGCAGCAAGAATAAGCAGCCAGACTGCAGATGGCACAAATTAGCTTTGCTGTGGTAAGGTCAGGAGCGCTATGGTGATTTACACCAACAGGGACTAAGGACTGCAACCATGAAGGAATGTGCAACAGCCCTGTGATTTTCTCTTCTGTGTAGAATGATGTTTCAATAACAGAATCATAGAGGCTGGAAAGGCTCTGGATATCATCAAGTCCAACCCCACGCAAAAGAAAAGTTCTGGGCAGCCTGTTCCGGTGCTCTGTCACCCTTACAAGTAAAGAAGTTTTTTTACGCATGGAATTTTCTGTGTTCCAGTTTGTGCCCACTGCCCTTTGTTCTGTCTCTAGGCACTGCTGAAAAGAGTCAGGCCCCATCCACTTGACTCTTGCCCTTTAGATATTTATGATCATTGATATGATCCCCTCTCAGCATTCTCTTCTCCAGGCTGAACAGTCCCAAGTTACTCAGCCTTTCCTCATAAAGGAGGTGCTCTAGGCCTTCATAATCTCTGTGGCACTTCACTGGACTCCCTCTAGAATTTCCCTGTCTTCCTTGAATTCAGGAGCCTAGAACTGCACATGCTACTCTAGATGTGGCCTTGGGGCAGAGTAGAGGGAGAGAAGAACCTCCCTTCACCTGCTGGCTGCTCTCTTTTTAATGCATCCCTGTGGCCACATGGGCACACCACTGCCTCATGGCCAACCTGTTGTCCACCAGGACACCCAGGTTGTTCTTGACAGGGTTCCTTTACAGCAGACCAAAACACAACCTATACTGATGCATGCAGTTATTTCTCCACTTGTCCTTGTTGCACCACATCGGGTTCATTTCTGCTCAGCTCTCCAGTCTGTCCAGGCCTCACTGAATGGCAGCACAGACTTCTGGTTTGTCAGTCACTCCTCCTAGCTTTGTATCATCAACAGACTTACTGACAATGCATTCTATCCCCTCATCCAGGTAACTGATGAAGATTTTGAACAAGACTGGATTCAGTACTTTCTCCTGGGGAACACTGCTAGTTACAGGCCTCCAACTAGGCACTGTGTCACTGATCACAACACTCAAGACATTCAGCATTAGGCCCACATTTTCCCTAGTCTTCCTTTTGATACTGACGTATTTGAAGAAGCCTTTCTTGTTGTCCTTGATCTCCCACGTCAGATTTCAATCCAAGCATTCCTTAGCTTTCCTTGTGGTAGCCCTACATGCCCTGGCAACGTTTCTATATTACTCCCAAGTAGGCAGGCCTCTTCCTCTTTCCTGAAGAGTACATAGCCATTTATTCCAGCCATATGAGCTGCCTCACCATGTCTCTGTGATTGCAGTGAGATCACAGCCCTGCAACCATGCACAGATCTCTAGCTGTTCCTATTTATTCAGCTTTTTGTGAGCAATGGTATACAGATAATTCATAGAAGAAAACTGAGAAGAGGATGCAGGTTTAACTGTAGGGATGCAAGAGGATGCATAGGTATACACACCCTTGGGATGGCTACCCTTCTGCTCATGTCATGGGAGGCTGCTAGGGATCATTTGTCACCTTTCTGCTTGGCCTGACTTACTCTTCTGACTGTCGCCCATTTTGTCAGTGACTGCTCCCTGGTGAGAACATGAAGAAGTTGTCAGATCTATTAACTTTAACAAAGGTATATACAAACACAAAATGTGGAAAAATGCTCTCATCTGAAATGAATTTCATTCTAACAGACTGCTGAGTTAAACAGTCACTTATGCAGCAGAAACAGAAACAGCAAGTCCCAAGAAATAAAAATGTTCATCTCGTTCTTTTCAGGTTGTCTTTCCTGTCTTTCTTGGTTTGGTTGGTACCCTACATGAGTAGCTGCACTGTTTTCCTCCACAGTTTGATCTGTCACAAATAGTTTACTTTCTTCTCCACTCAAGACTGTTCGCAATTTTTCAATATACAAAGGTTGCTCTGAAAGTAATGCCTTCTGCTTTCTTCCATGGAACTACAGCAGATACAAAGAGCACAATAACACTATTTGATAGAGAAAATTCTCAGCAACAAAATATTATTTTAAAGCATAGTCACCACCAATAGCTATGCATTTTTGCCAGTAACGAACAAGAGCCTGCACGCCACACTCATAAAAGTCTGCATGGCCATCCAGAATGTGGGTTGGCTTTCATATCACTGTCATCACTGTTGAAACTCACCACTCACAGCCTCACTGTGCTCACATCCACTGTTTGGTCTCTATAAATGTTCAGCAAATATCAATGAATGTCAATGGATATGATTTCTTCTTCATGAAGTAATTCAGTGGCACATCTTTGTTTCATCCACACTTACATGTAAGATGCCATTTTGTCTGACTGCACAACTGCTGCCATCTGTTGCACAGCGACAAGATGTAGTGGAATTTTGGTGGAAAGTTTCAGTCTCTACCGCCATACCACCAACATCTCCATCTGACGTTATGGAGCAACATAATAAAATAGAAGGCATCACCTCCAGAGCAGCCCATGTATCTGCAAACAGATCTTACCTACTGCTTTGTTCTCAAAGAATATGGGAGCAATCCTTCTGCTCAGTTCTTGTGGTATCTGACTGGAGCCAGGAGCCTCATCTCCTTTTTTCTCTTCCCTGAAGGATCAGCATGCTCCCTGTCTCTTGCCCCATGCTGAAAGAAAAGTCCCTTAGCTTGTTTCAGGTTATCTTCAGATATGGGAAACTGCATTGTATTAGACTAAGATCAATACTTAGAATTTGGAGTGTAGCTTAAATTGATACGGAGTCTCTAAAGTTTACCTTTCCTATGAATACATTCATACTAAAAACTTGTAATTGGAAAGAGACTTACCCCCCATTTCCTGAGGAATCCAACTGTGCTATGTTTGGGATGCCAGGAACTGTGGGAAGTGGCCTGTTTCTCCTTGTGATAATGCTGTTCCTAAAAAGCAACCAGAATGGACCATTACCATAGAAGGAATGGGACTAAAAGGAAGATGGTACTAGGGAACTCACTTGATTGATTTGCATTTCCTGCCAGTGTGCACACCTATGCTTGCAAGAAACTTTGGATACAATACCAGTAAGATTCAGTCTGTGTTTTGGGCTGGGCAGGACTTGCAAAGTAGTTCTGCAGCCCTTCTGCAGCGTAAGGAAGACAGTATCCAGTGTTCAGCTTCTGCTGTCATATTTGGTTGACTGAGATTAAAAGCTGAATGCCGCAATGCTTAAGAAGTTAGAGGTTGGGCTGCACTTGGTGTTCCTAAGATTGCATTTCTTTCTGAAGGCAGGTGGGCTGCAGAAGCTGAAGATGTCACAGCCCTGTGCATCTTGCTCGTCTGCCTCCATCTCTGAGTAAGCCCACAAAATGGGACTTCAAAAGCAATAGGAGCATTGCCTTTATACACAAGAATATACATGAATCATTTCTCTGCTATATTGGCACAACCTTGCTCAAGGAGACAGGAAAAAACAGGACTTACATTTAATAGAATAACTTTAGATGTATAAAAGATACATGCACATTAGGATCCCCTAGATCTATTTGTGTTTGGATGCAAAAAAGCTATTTGTTTTTACTGTTCTTCTCTTTCATTAAAAAGCCATTTAAACTTCTATGGAGGTTTGCTATCAGTTTTGAACTTCCTTCTGTTTGTTGATTTCCGAGTCAGAGGTAAAACAGATAGCCTTTCACTTGACTTAGTACAAAATGAATTACAAGTAAGTGGAACCTCTAGGAATAAAAAGCCTTCAGACTGTATGTTCATGTAAGTGTAAAATGTACTGCAAGGCAGAGTGCTTCTCCAATTCTGCTACACATTTGTAATAATAAAAGAATTTACCCCTAGGAGAAACGAGCCATGAGCTGTGTGATTTGAACTGTTACATTAACATACAATAAAAAGGCACAGAGGTTCAAGGCAGTTAATAGGAAAAAAATGCAGAATGCAGAAATGCATTAAAAGGCAGTAAATGAAACATTGGATAGCATACTTGACCAATGCACATCTACACTTCCATTTGAAAATCAATAGAAGCGTGCAGTTGCAACTATGGCAGGGAAAGGAAGGCAGGAGTAACTGAGCAGACAAGGAAATGAAGGAAGGATTGTATACATCGTAACACACAATTATCAGTTCCTGGATAAAATATAGTGTGGGGATGAATGGGAACTGGTACAAGATGATAATTTACAGCACAGAGATACACAGAACATTCTGTTGTTGTTTGATAGGAGGGAGAACTAATGCCTGAGTCATTCAGAAAGCACTGGCAGTCTGTAATACCCACATCTGTCACACTGCACTCTGTTGTGATCACATTCTCCTTGATGGGAATGGAGAAGATTATGTACATCCCCAGGGAAGGATGTACTCATATGAATCCACAGACAGCATTCAAAGAACAGTCCACTAAGAACTTGCCTAATTCAAGATGCAGTAGAGCATACATTGCCAGTGAACCACAGCCCATATATACTAACGCTAAAAACAGAGGCAGACTCATTTCTGAGCAGGCCTTCAATAACCAACTTAAGCCAGAGGGCTGTAAACTGAGGGAAAATACCTGACTAATGCTAATCTCTTCTTCCTGAGTAGCCTACAGCTAACCAAGTCTGAAGGAGTTTGACTGCAAGGCTTTCTTTTTTCTTTGGGGGTTGAAACAGAATAAACTAGACATTTCACTTGTTTTATGCTTGAATATGTAGTTTAGCCTAGGCTTACTCAAAACATGGCCATATTTTGAACTCAGCCCAAATTGATAAGAAAGGATTTTGAAGCCTCTGCCTGTCTAGGTTTACCAGAAAGAGAACAAGCTCCAAGAAAATGAGCCGGTCAAAGATTTGACCTTTAACATTCCACAGAGGCAAAAGGTTCCCAGCTCCAATCTTATGAAATAGGAGCTTTTGCCTTCATTATGAACATTTCACATAATTATCATCCTATCTTCCCTTTGTATGGAGTCTGGTTCACAGGGCATGCTTGGAGATGGAGTAGGATAAAATGCTTTAGTAAGAAGTCCTGCTTACTGAATGTCTAGAAGGAAAAGATCAAAACAAACAAACAAACAAAAAAACCTTAATGTCTTATTTAAAAGTATCTGGCAAAAAATACCTATCTACCATGGAGTAATAAATAAATTTTCAAGACTGAAACATGATGAATTTCATGACTCTGACACAGTATTCAAATTCTGCAATATTTGAGTGAATGTTTCCTGCTATTCACTTTTCTTCGAGACAAACTCTATTGAAAACAAGCTACAAGACATTCAGTTTAAACTCAGTGCTGAACTACTATATTCCAGGCAGACTATGCTGACTATATAGCTCAGGTGTTAGGAAAAAAAAAAAAGAGGCACAGAGGATTTCGTACTAATTATGAATCTGTAACAGTTTGGAGTAGCCTGTGCTCTTCCATGGTAGAATCATGATAGCATCAGTGTAATGGTAGTGCCAAGGAAATGACAAAGATTTGAGCCCTTGCAAGATAATAATCATGATGACTCCTGCTTAGCTAAAAAAAGAAAAAAAAAAAAGGGTTAAGACCACAAGATTTTAGCAGTACAAGCAAAATGACAAATTAGAAAGGTTCTATTAAAAAATAAATAAATAAAATAAGGGACTAAAATTAGAAATAAATATTACTGCTGGATTAAAGCTCTTGCATAAATTTTTGGAGCTCTGTGATTCAGCCACTGAAGTCTTTCTCCCTCTCTCCTATTTATCTTGTGACATTTTGGAGTGCTGTGTCCAGATGTGGAATCCTTGGTACAGGAGAGACATGGACCTGTTGGGGGGCATCTAGTGGAAGGCCACAGAAAGAATCCAAGGGATGGAACATCTCCCTTCCAAGGACAAGTTGAGAGAGCTGGGTCTGTAGAAGTCTCTGAGGAGGCCTGAGAGTGGCCTTCCAAAAAGGGGGGCTCTAAGAAAGGAGGCACTTTTTAGCAAGATCTGTTGTGACAGAACAAAAGGAAATGGTTTCAAACTAAAAGACGAAAGATTTAGATTGGACAGAAAGAAGGAGTTCTTTAAAATGTGAGGTAGGTTTCCCAGAGAGGTGGTGGGCGCCCCATGCCTGGAGACATTCAAGGTCAGGCTGGATGGGGCTCTGAGCAACCCAGTGTAGCTGTAAGTGTGCCTGTTCATTGCAGGGGAGTTGGACTAGATGATCTTTATGAGTCATTTCCAATTCAAACAATTCTATGATTCTATGATTTCCATGGCAAAAACCAGTCTAGAGTTGCATCTATGTGGTGGTCACATTTTTCATTGCCAAGGAGACAACCAGACACTGCCATGTCTGCTGTTCAACTCTTGCTGCTTAGCTGTGAGGGCTGAAAACCTCCCCATGTGGGAAGCTCTGCCAATATCCCTTCCCATATCAGACAGGGGAGCTGTGGGTGTGGGCTGGGCTGCACATCAGTAATTTCCCCCTAGATTAATATGTTATTACCAACTCTGTGGTGTGTGATTATTTCATGAGTTGAGCCCCTAAGCTGAGGTAAATATCCTTCCCTGTGGCAAAGTAGCAAGCTCTTTCCTAAACAGCAAGTGAACACAGAGCATGCCTGTCAGAGAATTACATCTCAAAAAGCTTGTGAATTGGCTGGGAAAACAGGTGTACTCAAGTAGGCACCTGTTACTGTGTTCTAGTTGTACAAATGACACTGGCACATTTTACAGTACAGATTTTAATCTCTTACTAAGATCCCCAGCCTCCCATATAGGAGGGGTTCCTTGTCATTAGATAGTACTCCAGCTGTTTTCACGCTGCAGCTCTGTGAATTTGCTCTGGTTTATGCATGTTGCATCAGAATAATCACACACTTGGACTAATAGAGAATCTTGTATGTAAAGCAATAAATCATAGAAAAACTCATATATCCTTCTAACACCCTCTAACTATGGTCTACTGGTCCGTGAGGTATTTATTTACATTCCATAGCTGATCTGTTGCATGTATAGCTGTACAGGATCTTTACTTCTCTCAGGCTTCAGTTTATGCTGTTGTCCTTATTGTTCCTCTTCCCACTTATTTTCCAAAATAAAGCTATTGTATATTTCTATTTTGTTTCTTACCCTTAAGAAGGCAGGATCTTCAGCTCATCAGTTACTGTCCTTCAAACTGCCCTTTGAGTAACTTGCAGCTGGCAAAATAAAATCTTCAGAGAACATGCCCACTCTGAAAGACGTTAAAAGATGGAGAATCCATCACTTCTCCTGGTAGCTTGCTTCAGTCCTACCAGAACAATATGTGTCTTGATTTTAGTTTGAATTTCCTGCTCTTAAGCTCCATAATTCTTCCTCTGCCCTTGCTTGCTAAGTGACTCACTCCCAGGATTTTCTGCCTTCCCTGTGGATACACCACAACTAAGGATCATCTTTATTGTGGATTCCTTATCTAGCAACAAATGTATGCTCAGTTTTTATACAATGCTACAGAGGATGCTGCTCCTTGCAGTGGGACAAGTTAGACTATCTCTAACCATTTTTACATGAACCATTGAGCATGTTTTTAGCAAACAAAGTCAGTAGGTTGTTTCCTGGCTAATTATCCCTCTGACTATTGGAGCTTCATTGACCTCTCATTGTGTGCTGCTCCCTGGAACAGTATGTCAGTACTGCATTTGTCTATGAGTTTAAATTTAAACATATCTATACTTATTAATGTAAATGTATTTTTAATTCCAGACACTATCAGACATATCCAAAATCACTGCTAACCATGCTGGTACATGACGCTTTTATAAAAAAGCTTAAATGGATGGTTACAACCTGCAGTACTTAAAAGGAGTGACATGTTCACTATGACGGTTCACTCAAAAAAACATGTTCTATAAATCACAGTTTTTCACATTAGTCATATGAAGTATTTCAGCAGTGGCTAATGAGAAAAATCAGGCTATCCTTGGAACCACATGCATGATCCTTCTAGATTTCCCTGTAAGACCATTAGACAGATACAGCTTCTGAGCAATTCTCTTCTACCTGTCAAAGCCCAACGGTGTAGCAGTCAGGCCAGGCCAGAACTGGGAATGCCAGTTGCTTTCTCCATCACTAGTGACCCAGGGACACCGGTCTATGTCTGCTGAAACTTCTCTAAAATCAGCCCTCAGCCTGAGCTGCAGGTAGGTCTGGCTCCAGAGGCTGTCCTTCCTCCAGGAAATTATTTTGGAGATTTATTTTAGTCAGCTTCATTTCATCAATCCTTTCTTTGGAGCAAATCACTACCCACAGTTGTGTCTAGAAGATGGAGAGAGCAGAGAACTGAAAGCAAGAGTGTGGAAGTCAGAGGGAATGTCTTTAAAGAAAATCATTAAAAACTTATTTTAAAACACACTCAGTTGTCTACACAAAGTGGTTGAATTTATCAGCTGTACCATGATTCCTTTTATTACAAGTCTTTTCCTAACCTGAGAAAAGGTTTAATTCCTGATTATAATGTTGAAACCTAAAATGTATAAACAATCAGCACAAAGTCATCCTGAATAGCATTTAGCATTTGGATCCCTCCTCACCTACTACTTGGGCTCTTTCAATGTTATTACACTGACTTCCTGAATTGCAAGTTGTTAGATTTAGATGCTAGATTAGAGATGTATGAAGTTAGCCCTACTCTTAGAGACAATCACCTGAAAAATAAAGAGCAGTAAAGACCTATTACAAAAAACAGTGTTTTTTTCTTTGCATGTCATGTAGTTTTCTTCAGCTGCATACTTCTATCAATCCTAACTTCAACAATTCCACTGTCATAAAATTAAAATTGTAATTTAACATTGTGCTTCCAGTTTTGATCCTCTTCTTTTTTATATAAGTTTCTTCAAATCTTTTCAGTACTTCTCTCTAAGGTGCCAAGTTTGTTCACAAAAGGAAAATATTTTTTTCAAGTGCTGAGTTTGATGTTGGATTGCAAAAATAAATAAATAGATAGACAAATAAAATTAACTAATACGAGAGAACTATGACCAGAAGGCAAAATCTTAGTCTATCCCAGAATACAGGTTTCCATAGAGGCAACGGAGTTGCTCATACATTGTTCTGTATGCAGCAGGCATCCAGATTTTTGTTAAGCTGTGGCCCTTAAGAAATTCTTATTATTTTCTGAACACTACTTTCAGGAAAAAGTTGTTGAATTTCATCAACTTAAGCATTGCAAGCTTTCATTATTCTAATTTTAATACACTGTATAAGTTGTTTTTGTGAAAGGAGAGTAAGAGAATAAAGTATTCATTTCTTGAAAATGTCTTTTCATTATCCCTATCTTAAATAAGTAACTGCAGCTTAAAATACTGAAAAGCATCAGATGTGAGATAAACATTTTCAGACTCATTCATTTCCAGGGTTTAGAGATAACCACCTTGCCCAGATGTTACTCAGCATTTTCATGTTTTTAAGACTGAGAAAATGAAAACTGCCTTATAATTCAATAAAGCATTCAGCAAAAGTAGAAAAAGAATTTAAATTTAAATTTTCATTGCACACATTCAACACTCTATCATGAGTCAAAAACTTCTGCCGTTTTTGTACTATGCAGCGTGTAGACTAAAAGATTAATTGGACTTTTCATATTAAATTAATATATAAGATATGGACTGGTGTGAGATGTGGAGGCTGGGAGCTGTCTTGGACAGAGTGACCTCAAAATGGTAGCGTTCTTGGTGAAGTCAGGAGAGGGGTAGGTAAAACTGCTACCTTGGACTTCCAGAGAGCAGACTTCGAGCTGTTCAGGACATTGGTATGGAGAGTCCTTTTGGTTCAGTCCTGAAGGGTAAAGGGATCCAGCAAGGCTGGTCGCTTCCAGTACTCCTGATGTGATTTTGTGACATCTTCAAAGTAAGCAAGTACATAATGGACTAAAGAACTGCCTATCTATCTGTAGAGCTGGTAACGTCCACTGCAGTATTTTACTGTCTCTCTGTGTTGGGATATCAGTGGCCTTTTTAACCTGGGGGGAGAAGGAAGCTTTTCCACTTACCAATAACAACTTAGTTCTGAGTGACTCTTCGAAAATGTTCACACTGTTGTCTTGATGAAGTGACATAGCATTGCAGCATTGAGATTTTCACTGCTTTGGAAAAAGTCACTTCACCTCTTTCTGAGTTCTTGTTTTTCTTAGCAACAAAAAGTTGGTCTTTTAAATTATGCTACACTTAGGCTTATTATGGCCTCCACTTTCATGGTATTGTACTTCTGAAAGTCTCCTGTGAGCAACTGAGGTTCTTCACATAACTTGCAATAAATTCTGTAATAATTATTGCTATCTTTACTGATCCTACAAAATTATTTTTCCATTCACTCAGGAAATTGCAAAGCTCTTTCTGTTTAGGGAGTATATTGTGATTTACTAAAGGAATTACTATTGCCATCACTGCTAAAATTACAATCCCTGTAAAGAAGTAGCTCAACCAGTGAAATATGCTATGGTATTTAGGCTCAGACCTAATCTGCTCACTCAGTAGTGATCCAGACATTAGATACTGTATTCTATACACACATTATTTAGTTAGAATAAAGATCTGTGATAAAATGTTCCTTACTGGAAGTTTGAATACATAGACTAATCCTAACAGTAATTCCTCAAGGTAGACTTAACTGTTCTGAAAATGGCAATACAGAAATGTAAAATGTTATGAAATGAAGCTCATCAAAAACAAGTTTAATTCAGTAATTCAGAAGGTCTTGATTCCTCCACCAAGCCTTGAGCAAAATTTGCAGCGAGCCCATGCTTTGATTCCCACCTGGAACCTTGCAAGTTCTACCTGAAAAGCTGGTGTTTCACAATCCCTCTATGCACACAGGAGGTACAAAGATTTAGCAGTAAAACACACTAATGTCCATTTGTGGCAAGTATTTCATTTTTACATTGCTATTGATGGATCTCACTGAAATATGGCTTTCTTTTTCCCTTGCAAACTGACTCTCATCTAGGTTACAGGGAGACAAAACAGAAGTTCTCACACTGTGCCACAGTTAGAAATTTATGTCAAGGCAGGGCTGGGAATACAGAAAAAAAAAAAAAAAGAAAAAAAAGAAATATCTGTTTTACAAGATTTGTGGATAGTATTTATTTGAAGACCAGATTTTTACAGGTAGAATTCTACAGTGCCATCAAGGTTTTATTGGCAAGTAGTTCTGCAAAGGTTTGATAGACTGACTTGAAGGTTTCAGGTTACCCCTATAAAAGAAGGCTGAAAGAGAAGATGGTCTTTTAATCTAATCAAAGAGCCTTGGCAACACCTCTTGACTCTGACTTTCTCTTTTTCTGTCAAGATTCCCCTTTCCTCAGCTCCTTACTCCAATAACAGGAACACTTTAAGAATAAGGGAACACTTTATCAAATACATCTCTAGTACATAACATCCTGTCCCTACTCAATTGCTTTCTGGAACTACGCTCTTAAGTATCAAATGCAAAATACCTCCTTGCCCTCCCAGAGAACATCCTGAATTCATAGTCTAGCCATGTCCTTGAATTAACACACCCATTCTGCTTACAGAGACCTTCCTGGAGGTCAGAACCATTCTAAGATAATTCAAAGATAGATACAACATTTTCATAATGTGTTATAAAATATGTATCATAAATTGCATTCACTGTATGCGTGCTTTTCATAAAGTACATAATACTTTGCTCCCCCTGAGACATGGTGCATTAGTAACGCAGATGATAGAGTGCTTTGTCAAACCATCTTCCTGCTCTCTTTAATCTGTTCAAGAAGTTCATGGCATTGTGATGACCAAAACTGACACTGTAAGTTATTTTTTCTGAATGTATATATCACCTAGTAAATACAACTTTCTTTGGGTCCTGAATAAATAAGTCTTTGTGTTACTCTCTTTTCATTTCATTTCTGCTGGGAGAGGCTGTTTTTTCTTCCATATGTGAGGAATTTATATTAGATATGTTTTCAGCACAAAACTGAGATCTGCTTCCCTACCCTCAGAGAATTTCCTCTGAGTAATTACCCAACTAGTGGTCACTGAGCTGTAATTACTCTGAATGAAACCAATTGTCATCACTCCTTGCAGAGCAAACACACCTCCAAAAAGCATTCCCATTAGTCCTATCTCCTGCATAATTTGCACTTTTTTTTCTTTTTTTTTTTGCTGAAAATAAATATTGATTTGACATAGTGCTGAGATGTATCACTGATTGTATATTTTGTTACAGTATTGGATTAAACTAATGCAGCCAGGTTTTCAATCTAATTATCTCTGTTCAGCTGATGGAGGGAGTTGTACCCTGTGCAACTGCCTCAGCAATTGTCAATACTGCTTTATGATAATCTACTTAAACTGAAAGAATCTTAGTGAAACAGGAACAGGCTTCTTCTTCCAGAACTTTTCTAATGTTCCATGTACTTTTAAAGGAACATTAAGTTATTCTGAATTATAAAGGAACATTTGAATACTACAAAAATCGTCCTGCAAATATCCCAGAAGAAAACAGTCAATGTTTCCATAATCTTTAGACAGCACTTGTAACACACTACCTGTCTAGTCTGCCTCATGGGTGCATTCCAACATGACTTTGGTATTGGCAATATATAACACTAAATACTTCAATTCTGCAGACTGTTCTGGATTTAGGTTCAGGAATTCCTCCTGTGTAAGAACAGATAATGCATCTCTCTATACTCTACAAGCAACACGTATTTGATATGGAATATAGTCATGGGCAGTCATGTAAAGTTCAGCAGGAAAACAACTATGTATGAAACATTTTGTTAATATGCAGCTGAACAAGAGGAACTAAAGCTTGCAAAATGAGCAGAAGATGGAAAGTATAGGTAGTCTCTAGCCACAAATAGCTCCAGCTATAAAGAAATAAAGATTTGGCAAAACCCTGCAGATTTTTTTCTGTTATACTCTGCGTCTCATGGACATATAAATTCCATCACCCTTCCATAATTCTTGGCAGTGAGCAGCCAGTTCATACAGTGGAGGTCAGGAACTGGTGAACATACAAGCCATGAGTGTGGAAAATGGTTCTTGTTAGTGTATTTGTAAATGGGCTGACTATGAAGAACTGCACAGTTTACAAAACTGAATGCCTAGGTAGATCACAGTGGCAGATAGCTTTCAGTACAGAGAAACATAAAGTGATAAGCACTAAAGTAGTTCTAATGTCACATCTTAAATGACGGGCTCTACTCTCAGTGTTAATGCTCAGAAGTGAAGTCATTCAATGAACCCATCAGCTTATTGTTCAGTAGTTGTCAAAAATAACAAAAACAAAACAAAACACAAATAAAACATTAGGAATTAGTAGGAAAATGGAAAGCAGAACAGACAAGATAATTATACCATTACATGAATCCATCTCAAATACTATGGAGTTTTAATCCTCTATTTGAGACAAGTTAAATGAGAAATAGAAAATATTCCAAGAAGAGCAAGGAGGATAAACTGAAACGGTAAACAACTGTACAAGAAGCAATTGAGCAGGCTATGATATGTCAGTTTGAAAAAATAGTATTTTTGGTTTGATAATGATTGTTAAAAAAAGTCACGATTGGTACAGAAATGGTGAAGAGGAAGTAACTGGAAGCTGTGTTTTCTGCTACAAGAACTGTGGGACCTCAAATGAAGTTTGTGGGAGCCAGATACATAACAAAATAGCAGAGGAAATTATTCTTCCTACATTGGGTAATCAACTTGTTGAACGAGATTATAGAGTGTTTGTATGATCTTTCATTCAGCAAGCATCTGAGTGATGATGTGACTTTTGGTCTGGACTGTTGTATGAATCTGCACGTCCAGTTGTGCTTTTCAACGATTATGGACTCAGAGGATTAGTTAAGATCTGGAAGAAGACAATTCAAAGCAATAGCAAAATGTATAATAGGAAATAATACTGCATATAAATCCTTTACAGTTATTATTTCCTTTCCACTTAATGTCATGAGTGTTTTCTGTGTCATACCTAACTGTCACATAAAATCCACTGGCTGGAAACCAATGAGCCACTGATGTCATGTTCCAGGTGTTTGTAAGTGGTAAAGTAAGAAGCTCAGGGTCCTGGGGAATTGGTGCAACCCATGGCCACACTCTGCACCATAAATCCAGGAAAATAACATGCAAGTAAACAGGACTGATACAGGCTCTATCAATAGACTGCATTTTACCTCTTATCATAAATGTCCAAAACCTCTGGATCAGATTCTTACTGGATATATATTCAAATAAATTTATGTTAGAGATTTAAAGTTGCAAAACCAGATTAAAAATAAATCCAATTACAAAAGGGAAAACAATCACAAAATAAGGATAAAAGGGACAATTTTTCCTCTATCTCTCCTGACTTCTACATATGCCTGCTCCAACTTCAGCCAGAACGTTCCAATCCAGTCATACAGCTGTTGTCTGGATAGTTACCCATTTTGCTGTCTTGTATTCATCTTGCATCCATTTTCCATAAAAATTAAAGATGATAATAATAAATCCATTTCTATTCCATATTCAAGATCTGGGACCTGATCTAAAACCTCCTGAAGTTAGTGAAGATTTTCAATGTCTGTAGTTGACATTGGAACAGGCTGAGAGTTTAAGTATGTGGTATGCTAACAAACTAAGTAAAGGCCTATTCCATGTTGAATTGAAGTTGGACACAGGTAAGTATGATAGTACTGACATCAGTGAAGCTACACAGGTCTGCAAGCAGACTGGCCTTCATTTTGTTTGTTGCTCTTCAGCTGACTTCAGTAATTCACTGCATGAGGTAACACATCAAAATGACACTTAATAATGATTTCAGTATCAGTGGGGGCATGAGGCAGAAGATTAAATAGAAAAAAAACTTTCAAAGTTTCCAATAATAGTACTCTACAAATGGGAAAGATTGCTTGGCACTATTTATGCTGTGTGTAGTGTTTCAAAAATCGAAGTCAATCACTCTTTCAAGACAGCATGAAATCAAACTATATCTAAAAATGGTGCATTTTTTAGGATTTCAAGAGAAAGTATTCTTGCAGTTTTATCTCTGGAATGAGATAGACTGTGCAAGAAGGACATAAAAATACTCTTGCCTCCAGAGTTTCATTGGCATAATGTGTGTGGAACACCTACAGAATATGATACTGAATTGCAGGAATGCAGAATCAGTCATTTTAGCTGGAAATATTTGGTACATCTAGAACTATGTCGTTGTCATATGTATGCCTGGGTATATGACAGAAAAGAAGTTCTTCTGTAGTACATTTGAGATGCTTCTTCCTGCATATAAAATCACTAATTGCATTCTTCACCATAGCATAGGGACATAGGAACATAATCTACTATGGTAACTGGTCAATGAGAAAGACTAGGAAATGTGAAACTGAAAGCAAAAAATAAAAAATAAAAATAAAAGGACATTTTTAAAGTATTTTTGACATTTGAGTAATTACTTGAATAGGAGAAACTACAACCTGCAATCAAATTCCTATTCATATTTTTTCCATTGCCATAGAGCAAGTCTCATAAACTCACAGTATTTGCCGATACATTATTCTAAGTCATTCTTAGCTTCTGGTAAAATGTTCCTCTTGACTAGATCCATCTACACGAGATGAGCAACACTTTTGACACAACTGTTACCATATCAGGTAAAGCATCCTCCATTTGAAGAGGCATGAAACTGAGGTTGGCTAGATTCGGGGAAAGGTGAGTGGAAATCAGCAATTGAGGATGCAGAGACTAGGATGGGAGCTCAGGATATTTTGAAGTGTAAGGGAGAGCTGATGGAGGCCCAGAGTCTGAAGAATGGTGGAGCTGTGTGGAAGGGAGTGGAGAGTCATCAAAGCTCATCAGAGCAGCACTGACAGACATGCTGTCAGAAAGAAAACAGCACCACAACAGAACAGGCCCAGTATTCTTTGCAAAGATCACAGTAAAATGAATAAATAAATAAATAAATATTTTGGTGGGGAAAGAAGACAACCTACAAGAAAATCATTTACAATTGACCAGCTGTAGCCCAGTTCCTTCACTCCTTATCACACAGTGAGAAACTTGAATGGATTTCTTATTAAAAGGAGAATATACAGTACTCACAAGATCCCTTCCAATCACATGTTCCTATGCAAAACTGAATGAGAAGCACAATGTAGTAGGTAAAGAAAAGCCCACCTGAACTTCGGTGGTCAACAAAATTTCCAATAAGAGTACAACTAGAGAATAACTTGTTGGAAGGTCCTCAAATCTGACCTCCTGCTAAATGGTTCAGGTTGCTCAGATACTTGCCTAGCTGAATCTTTCTTTCTGCATCTACAGAAACTGTTTCTCCTCGCTATTTAAAACTATCCATGTACAATTTGTTCGTTTCCCTTACTTCCTATAGGAACTTCTGGGAGTGACACTGGAACTGCCCTGGGTTCCTTCACTGAAGGAGTTAATCAAGACATTGAAGAATAGAAATAATGCCTATCAACTGATAGAGCCACAAGACAAAAGAGTCTGAAATTCCTACCTGGATTGCTGTAGCTATCAGTCAGTTGCTTTGTTGTGAAGTAGGAAGGAGATAAGTCTACTGACTTGCCTCAAGTCAGTCCATCACCTTCATCTATGCAGAGATCACATGGGATGTTCTGGGATCACCCAGGGAGCTGAAGACAAAATGTCATGGGTATGTGCAGATGCAGCGTTGTAAATTTTGCACATCTACATAACAAATATTAATTTCATCATTTTATCACAATTGTAGTTTAAACTAAAGCTTGCCACTCGTGCTTCATCCATGGGTTTAACCAGGCCTGTCACTTCCAAAGGTCATCACTGCACTGAATGTAATATTTGCACACTAATCATTATGGGTTAGAGGGATTTTTCCCACTTCAGCACTTCCATGCATTCAGCCATGTGATCCTGTCTCACTTATGAAGCATGATTCTATTTATATGTTCAAGTACCTGTCATAGCAGCCTCAGCATCAAATAGCTGCTCTATTGGTGTGAGCAGATTGCTGCTAATGGGAAATGTTACAGAGCCCTTGTGAATAGAAATGGACAAAACTCATGCTAACATACACAAGTTACACAAGTTAACCTTACACAAGTGAACCTTGCATGCTAATAGAGTAATTGGTACCTCAAAAATCCCTTCATCTTTTTCACTAGTTTTTTGTTACAGAGCAGAATACTGTGTGGTTAGGCATTCACCCTACGTGCTTCAGAGCATTTTACGGATTTCACAGTGGCTTTTCTTTTGTTTATTGCTTACTTTAACATGGTGACTTTTCAAAAGATTATAGTTTCATTCCTGCCAGTGATATTTTATTGAAAAATACTGCCTGCTGCAATCTTAAAATTGGCCTTTTTCAAGAAGTGTTTGCAACACTTACTCTTTTTAGTGGGAAAGGTTTGCCGTTTGACCATAAGAGATGCAGTCAGATTTGACCATGGTTGCAAAGGTCAGACTTGTCCTTTGCCATGGATAGTCTAGAATTGCCATAAGAATGAAATGGTCCCTTTATAGACAAACTTGCTAACAACATTAAGACCAGACCTATGAAGTTCCAGTTTCACCTGCTGTAGAAATTCCAGCACTTCCCTTAAAAGAAGGGTTTCTCCTATTGCTCAGGCAGGACAGCACCATGAGAACAAATCTGAATGTGGCAGACTCCAATACTTTTTCCTCATAGTCTGCTCTTACTGTGCAGGCAAGCTGTCAGGAAATCAGGCAAGAGTTCATTCCTCCCAGAATATCATCGATATTTTACTGCTGCAGACATGCTTCCAGGGAACATTTCAATTTTGGTTACTAAATGGAAAAACATTCAAAAGGAGTTTTTTAACAATCTTTAAGCCCTGATGTCTATTCCAACTAAATCCTTGCCAAAGTAATTCCTGTGGAAAAGCACCAATGATAATTTAGACTAGTATGCCATGATCCCAGGGGGGTAAGGGTACAGAGAAAATGGAGGGACTTTGTTCACTGAGTGACACATATCTGTCCCATATCTCCTTTCTGCTCCTTACAGATCTTGCCATTGATTCTTCACCTGTGTCTGCAGCAATAGAAGTTATATTGTCCAGAACTTGACTATGTCATGTGCAGTGCTACCAAACCTAACCTGCTTGGGGAGGTGCCTGGAAATATGTTTTGTATATGCACAAAATTACCTGTGACATCTTGTGGAGCCTGGTTATGGTGTATATGTCTTCAGCACTTCTAGTTCAGCTGAAAGAATTAAAATCAGCAGCTAGAGATCTAGTAAAAGAAAAGTACCCGATTAGTCAAAGATACGAGATGACAGGTTACACATATTTGAGTTTTAGATAGCCAGGAATCCGTTTCCCAAATTTTATTTGGAGTTCTCCAGTGAGAACGAATCACTGGTTGGATGGACTGGTGGAGCCTGGTCACCAAATATATATGCCAGTCAGTGGTCTATATTGTTAAGATTTGCTTGCCAAAGGGTCAGTGCTTACCATTGGAGAAGTAATTAAATACTGATATGTCATCATTCATCAGGTTAGGATGGAGACTTCAAGGGAAATGGAGATTTTAGAAAACATTATTCATGAATGAAACCACAAGTACTCTTAACACTAACAAGGAGCACAAAGTATACTTGAACTGATTACCATGCTGGCCAGAATAGTACAAAGTCCTCCCAGCAGAGTCTGTTCTTTGATTGTACTTTTTGACAGGATAACTTTGAAGAGAATAGAAAAAATATCTGGATCTGTTAAATGAAGTGTAGGGATGGAAGGGTGTTTTTCTGTTCCAAATCATTAGGTAACTCCCACCTATAACAACTGTCATGACTTAAGCACATTTTAGCACCCTTGGATGAGACAGTAGCACCTGTAGTGACAAAGATAAAATACAAATGGGGCCTGAAGGGAAAGAGATCATTCTGTACCCATTAATGCCAGGAGATCATCTACCAATGATGTAACACAGCTTTATCCTGGCTGGAGTCCAGACTTCACTACTGTTTGCATATTAGCATCAATTACGTGAGCCTGTAGCTAACCTCTAGGTAGTTTCTCTGTAATTTATCTCAGGAAAAAAAAGGTGATCTTGTCTGTCTTGTGCCTGATGTAGCTTGATTCAGAGCGAGTTTCACACAGAATGTTCCTTATCTGTTTGACATATTGCCTAGTTCTACCAGGCCTGGAGTCAAGACCCTCCTTCACATCTTAGGAAATACTTGATGGGTTCTCATAGAACTCAGAGATGAGTACTACATTCTTGCAGGTGTCAAAAATTTCCTGACAAAGTCTCACTGTGTTACAAGTCATGCAGCATAGAAGGGTCTGACTGCAGCTATTCAGTTTTAGAAAAAGCAGGACCCACAACAGGCAAACACTGCAAAGCTGGGAGAAAGGTTTCATGTTTAAGCACAGGCTTGTGGCTTAAAAATCTTCTGTTTTACTGTAAACTTAGTCAGCTTGTGCTGCACAAATTTGTTTTTTCTCTGTGTTTTCATACGGTGAATGGTACAACAAGAATAAAAGCACAGATATTTGTGAGGCATTTAGGCATTGCAGTGAAAGAGAAATAACTGGTCTGAACTGTAAGTTCTTTGCCTTATGCCAATATATTAACCTTCCTACAGCAGGGTAGAGACCTAAAGGGTATACTTTCTTCTCAAACAGATTACTTCTTTCCCCTCGGAATACTCAAGATGTAGTTGAAACAAGTGAGGAACAAAAGGCTTAAGGCTGCAAGGAAACTGAGCACAGCTTAAACTAAAAGGGAAAAGGCTATGAAAGATTACAGGAAAACCTTGTAGCCCTCCTAGACCTTCAGTTTAGCAGAGCAAACCATGACCCTGAAATAATAGAATCTGGGAGGACAGTGACAGCTCTAGGATTTTCAGTTTTACGTCCAGCAAGATAAAGAATATTACATCAATTCATGAAAACGTGGGACGAAAGAAAGAGCAAATATTGTTTTTTTAAAGTAAGATACATGATGAAACGTATCACAACAGTCTCTTAGAGATGAGATCAGAGAAAAGGTGTCCCAGCTATACGGTGTTCATGGATGCTAACTCTCTGTGGATAATCCATATTACTCATTTTTCACAGAGCTTTGATCTGATACTTGATCTTTCTAATACATTGTGTTTTGGTATGATTTTGTAAATTATCTGGCATAAGAACAAAATTGTTTGGTAGCTTTAGGATGACAAACTCAAACTGCTCCAGGGTAATACTGAAAAACAGAGAGAAAGAAGGAGACCTTGGTGATGCACAGCCCTTATGTGTTGTTTTGTTACAAGACGTATATCATCAGCTTCCTACACATTTTTTTATGCATGAGATCCATGGGATGCTCAGCTTGGCACTCTACAGCATACCATCACCATCATAAAAATGACAGAAAATTGGCAGCAGGCTGTGGATTTGCTTTTTGAAACCGAATGGAAAACACTGTTTCCATACAGACCTCCTGCCCTTACTTCTCCACCCACTCCTGCCATACCTTCAGGTGTTGAAAGCAGCTCTCAAACTGAAGAAAGTCTTAGACCTTCATAAGTTCAGAGTAATTTGTCAGTGTGCTAGAAAAACTTGCCTCCTTTAAGGAGTCACCTGGGACCCACACAACCTTCATTCCCCTCCATGACAATGCTACACTGAATATTTTATTTTATTTTTTTATAGAGGGAAAAGACAAAGGAGAAAATACTTCATTAGGGATTTCAAGAAGTATGAGTGATATGTGATCACTCCATCTCTGTTTTTGTTACAATTTTATATAAAAACTAAATAGTCCATTGCACATGCTGCTCTAAATGAGTATGCCCCAAGCAGTTCACCCCATAGAAAATGAAGAATAGCAGTCACAGTGCTCTCAACTAGCCAACTTAGTGTCACATCCAATGTTTTCCACATAATGTTTTCAATCACACGCCCTATAATACATTGAAATATTCCACAGGCTATTAATAACAAATTTGCAGAAGTAGTTGTGAAAAGCCTTGAATTACATACCTTTTGTGTTATAAATATTAGAGGTTGACTAGTGTATTTCCAGTGGTGTATCCCTCTGTCCTTTCTTCTCCAGGGTTAATCATATCAGCATACAAGCCAGAGGCATCTGGATAACCATCTGATCCAGGACACAACCTGGATCCCACTAAAATCAAGGGCAGTGGGCACCTAGTCCCTTTGCACCTAGGAGCTGCAAGGAGGCCCACAGTGCTAGGTGTCTCATGCCACTCTTAGGACTCGAGGCTGGACTGATTTCCCTGTGGATCAAGCATACAAATATACAGCATGACCACAAATTTAAGTGCTGATACTGATAGCATATGCTATCTTGTAACACTAGCTGCACTGTGTAACCTCAGAGAGTGGCCCTATACACAATCCAAGCCAAACAAGCAATCTTGTCCACGTCACTTACCTGACAAAGGACTCCTGTCCAAAGGGGTTTTGGTGATATTTCCCATGACAGAACTTAGTACTCTCTACTGCTCTGAGATCTGTGGTACTGTGGATATCTACTTCCATGTCTGCAATTTCAAGACAGTAGCAATAACACAAATTCATTTCCCTGAGACCTTTATCTGCTGCAAGGGCATGCATGGTTATTTGTACCAAACATGAGTATCTTAGACTAAAGTTCATCTGCCCAAAACAAATCACAGAGTCACAAAATGGTCGAAATTAAGAAATACCTCTGGAGTTCAATTCCACTGCTCAACTAGGGACACCCAGAGTGGGTTGCCCAGGGCTGTGTCCAGATGGCTTTGAAAGATCACCATGGGGGATGATGACTCCACAAGGTCTCTGGGCAGCCTGTGCCAGTACTTGGCCAACATCAGAGTAAAAATGTGTCTCCTGATGTTCAGGCAGAAACTCCTGCTTGTTTTGTGTCCCTTACCTCTTGTCTCGTCACTGGAAGCCGCTAGAAAGAGCCTGCCTCTACTTCTTTACTCCCCCACACCTCCACCACGTATTTATGCACGTGGATAAGATCTCTCCCTGAACCATCTCTTCTTTTCGATGTTTTTTGTCCCAAGGTCCCCTAACCCATTCAGCATGAAAGCCACATTTTCCCTAGTCTTCTTCTTGCCAGCTGTGTATTTATAGATGCCCTTCCAGTTGTATTTGACATCCTTCACCAGATCCAATTCCAGTACCTGGAATGTACTGGTGATCCAATCCTTGGGCTGTCAACAATACGCAGTATAGACTACATAGAACCATGTTGAGGGGTACAGCATGATCAAAAAGTTTGCTGATTTTCCTTAAAGCATGTTTTAGAAGTGTGAATAAGTATATGCTTTGCACACACTGGACTTTAACGTGGACAAAATCTCCTTAAATAAAGAAAAGTGTTTTTGAAATAAGCTCTAATTTGAGAAATGCCGTGTCAAATGTAAACCAAATTCATTGATGTATTCCAAGGTTTTATCTCAGTGACCAGATTTAGATGCAAGCATTTATGTCTGCACTGTTATCTTTCACAAGATGTTCTTGGCAGGAAGGCATGCAATTTCCAGCAGAGCTAACTGGGAAAGGATGTACTACAAAGCTTGAAAACTCTGAGCAAAATCTAACCCTGAAAGCAAAATACAGCTCAAAAAAATATCAATTAGCACAGCAGATAAAACTCATCAACATGTGCAAGAATCTTGAGGAAGGACAGATGTGAGGATGGCATTTTAAGATAAGTGCAGAGGCGCCAGTTTTATCCCAACCAGGTACTCTGTGATTACAGAATAGCACTTCAGCATGGTGCTTAAACTGAAGATTTTCTATAGTCTTACAAGAAGTAGCTTCAGATGAGTTTTAACAAAATAAATATGCACCACTGACTTTTATTTAGCTTTACTTAATAGACTCTTGTAATATGCTTTTAAAAATGTACTTCTATTTGATGACTGCTACTTTCTCATACTCTCCTCCTTAATCTCTTTCCTCCTAGATCTTTAATTGTGTAGAATAACCACTGCGATGTGTTTAACTTTCATATAATTTCCCTGTTTGGCAATAATACCCGCAGTTAAATACAATTCTCATTAACCAATTTACTCATTTATAATCAAGGTCAGTGGCTTTAACAGTTCTAATAGTGTGCCTTGCTAATAATGTTTTAATGAGGATTATCCTTGTACAGCTCTCACAGTGTTCTCTTTTTCCCTAAAATGAGAAAAGGTTTATTAATGCAAAATAACCTTCGAATTTCTAGCTGAGTGTTTTGTTGGAATGAAAAGAAAATATTGAAAAGTATCGTAGATTTTTAACCTCCATGGGCTACCATTTAGAAAATCATTGACTTATAGTAGGTTGAGTACATGATGAACTTGTCTATAAATCAGTTCTGATTTCAGTGCTGTTCCTTACTCGTTATGATTATATTTTCAGTTGTGTTAGAGCATAGGCTGCTCTTCAGTTTCATTGAATGTAGCAAAGAAAATATTGTTAATTGACTCTGGAAAAGATCAAAATAAATTAAAAAAAATCAAAATGAAAAGATCTAGTCAAGTCTTTATCAGTTTAAACTGAAATATCAAATGTAGGAGAATATTCACCTGCAGAACTATTTGAAGAAACACAATGAAACTACAAAGGTTGAACATATGTTCTGCCAGCAGTACACCTGAAAATTTAACATTTAGATTAGGCAGCTAATCAGTCAGGTTAATTAATGATCAACAAAAAGAACTTTGAGTGGTTATATTAAAAACAGAAGCTTACACATATTCAGGTGCAATAAAGAAGTTGCAAAAAGAGGCTTGAATTTAAGAAAAAAGGGAACAGAAGCATAAATCAATGTATGGTTGGTCAGCCTCTGGGAATTCGGAGATTGGAGGAAGAAGCATTTGGTAAAAGGTGTCTCTAGAAAGGATTTGAACTTAGAACTGAATGCATCTCTTATTTTGCAGCTTTACCAAAACAGAGAGCACCCACAGAATGCTCCAACAGACTCTGGGGAATAGCTACATGCTCACTATCACTTGTACAAAGCACATTTTGTCAAGTTGCATGCTGTGCAACTGGATACTCACTGAATTTTTATGATAGCTATATCTTAAAACCAAATTATAAACACTTAAAGCCCTCCATCTTCATGTATGTTTTTCAAATGTTCCTGTATATCCCATTTCAGAACAGTTAAGGATAGAATCTTGCCTTTGGTAATCAATTAGGATCTTAAAGCATACTTAAGAGAAGAAAATAATTGGATTTTTTTTCAATTTAAGCATTGAAGATGTTGGCACTTTTTATGATGGACACCATTGATGAGATGAGGGTAAATTTATACTCAGAAGTCTAATATTATTAACAAGCATCTGCTGATTTTAGTTTGCCATTATCAGTATGCTTTCCTCTTATATTTTCTTTTTAATGGGCAGAAATCAGAAAGGTAAGAAGAGCAATGTCAGAACAATGATTGTCTTTTAGATAAACTATAGAAAACATCTAGGAAGTGATCAAATGTATCCATTTAGGGATACACCACGCTGAAAAAATGATAAATAGCACTGTTCCTCAGTATTTTGTAGACAACAGATCAAAGCAAGTTCATCCTACACATCTGACCACCCCTTAATCTATGCTTCTGATCAAAAGTCAGAAGTAGCCTTAGGTTTAATTTGTATAAGAGAGCTCTCTAACACCAAAATAAATAATGTAGAAACATTATTTTTCATTATTCCCTGGAGGATTTTGTTGATATCAACAGATACACACGAACAAATACTTAGCTCCTCTGAACTGATCAGATCTTTTCCTACTGACTTCACTGGAGGCACTATTTAACATAAGGTGTTATGGAGGAGTAAATTTGTTTATCCCTATTGAAGTCCACTGTCCTTACATAAAGACAGCAGAAATGCTTTATATAGCAACTCCAAGGCAGCTTTTGCAAATGATAGGATCTCACTGAACAAATTCTGATGGATTCTGAGGTCGTATGTGAAGGTAGTTATACAAATTTGAATAATAGTTTCAAAAACACCAGGGTACCTTTCCTCTCTTTCTTGGTCTTTGAAACTGTTTGAAACATCTGAATTTAATTAGGAGCTTGCCTTTGACTGCGTACAAGATAATTGTAAATCACTGGCATGCCAGTTCAATTGCATTACATATTTTTTTCTGCTGAAAGAATTTAAAGCCAAACTTAATTAAGCTGCTGACACTGTGAGAAGGCATACAGAAAACCATTTAAAATATGGTCTTTGTGTGACTTGGCTCTTGATAGTAATCCAGTTTTAAGCTCCAAAGTTATCACTGTTTGGAAACTTATCTTAAAGGCTTTAGTTTTTCCTGTGTCAGGTGTTTGTCACATCTAGCACATATAAATTTTCATATAGATATGAGTTATGTGCCTTCAGCTGGCTCTTGATTACAATATGTCTCTCCTTCGTAGAAAGTTCTTGGTGTGAGTATCATTCAGAGACAGACAATTTCATTTTTTCTTTTCATTGTGAAACAGAATCTGGAGCTAGAGTGGAAGAGTTGGGGATAAATCCAAGCAGCACTTGGCCCAAATTTTTTTGTGCTTATCTCACTTCTAAAGACATTGTTTGCTTCTCGTCCTTAAGTACAGGCTTAACTCTGACATAAGCAGAGGTAAGAGAGGCCACAGAGAAACCAGATGGAAAAAAGTAGTGCTTAAGCTTGGAAACTGATATATTAGGCTCACAAAATGTTGGTGAAAGTATGAACAAAACATAGCACTCATCAAAAAGAACACTGGTACAGTAGCAACTTTCTCAGTTCCAAATCTTCTCATAAAACACTGCACAACTTCGGATCACCAACAGACTTGGGCAGTTTTGAGAAACGGAACCAGCAGTAGATTTTGTCTCACCTTCTAGCCAAAATCTTGCCTGTGTTATGCTCCAGTGTTTTACAAAACACTTGTTTGAAAGTTAAAATATGAACTCTCATTGATGTGGTGATGTCTGTTCATTCACATAGGGTGCAGAGTGGAGCTGCAATTTGGTTATACAGTAAAGGACACTGAACTAATTAGTAAGAATTAGTACAACTGACAGAAAAGATCAGAAGTTTCAAAATGTCTCTTACTGCCGTGTTTACTCCTTAGCTGAAAAATTGAAAATGTGTTCTGTTCAAAGCATATGAGCAGCATATGCTTAAAGGAAAACATTTGTTTATGCAAGCCAGACTGTTTTGATTCAAGAAATAGCTACCATGAAAAATTGATTACTTCTTGATGCACCATAATCAGAGACTACACAGATCTTCACCATTTTATGGTAAATAATTATTTCATACATCAGTGTTTTTATCATGAATCTGGATGTAGTGCCTGAATACTTTCATCTATTTCTGCAGGGCACTGGCATAGACAAGAACTTACTCCATCCTTCCTCATCCTCATTAAACAAAACACTCCTTAGCCCAAGCCTGCACTAAGCACTAGCAGCTGAGAACCATCTTCATCTATTGAGTGAGATTTTCTGGTTCAGTTATTACTTCTTCCAGGTCATAATGGAAAACTGGCAAATCAAAGCAGAGGCTAGAAAGCTACAATCCAGAGTTCTCTAGAAAAAGTAAAAATATGAGGAAAAGGTATAAGAAATGCTACACAAAATAAAGATTAAAAGGACTCCATCTGGTGACATGCCATGGATGCTCAGTATCTGTCAGGATCTAGTTCTGTGCTTTTGCTTATGAAAGCATTTGACAGATAAGCCCAGGAACAACTTCTCTCGAATCAGCAATAAAATAAAAGTAATTGAACATCCTGCAAGCAGAGGTCTGGCATGTTCTTTTATTTCACTGGTTCAATAGCCTGATGCTATTAAAATTTCTTCCAAGCTCCCTGCTCTAGGCAGTGTCTTGTTTGATCACTTATGAAAGATGAAGCAGGCATAAGTAAGACTCTCTTTGGCATCCTTCTCATTTTTCTGTTTGATTTCCCCATATTCTTTACCCAAGAATGTCACAGAATGGTAAAATCTTGTGATTTTATTTCACACTTACTTAACAACTGTAACTTACCTCTGGTAGTAGTCTGCCTATGTGAAGGCAAGCATCTTGGGATCAGATAACACTTTTTTTCGTCCTGTTGCAGGATACTGTTTTGGCTAACTACATTAATATTTTCCACTACTCTTCTTCTGCAGCTTTTTCAACCTTCATTTCTAGAGACAGGAGGCTTAAACATCGAGATGAATGTCTGCTTTTACAATTCATTCATTGGGAAAAAAACAAGCATAAGAATTTGGCTTGAGATGCATGCACTTCTAACTGTCTTGAATATTCTCAAGACGCATCAGTGTATTTTCTTTATTTCATTTCTTCATTTCATTTCTTCTCCATGACGTTAACTTTGTATTTTTACATTTATTATTGTATTAATTCTATTTATTATTATAAATTATAAATATTATAAATTATATAATTATTATATGATAATATGAGTTATTGTTTTTTATTATTATTTTATATTTATTAACTTCATATTCACAGCTCTCTAAAGAGCTGCTGTTGAATTTTTTCCTGGTAGCACTGGATGTTGAGATGTTCAGAGTATATTCCACAGAAGAAACAAAATCATACCCAGGCTCATCTAACATGTTAAGACCAATACATATTTAAGCAAATACACATAAGTGATGAGAAATTCATGTCTGTTTCTAGAGATTATCATTATAAGTACCCAAACTGATAGCATGGAGTTGGGCTGGCCACTAGAAGAAGTAAAAGGAAAATTCACCGCTGTGTTAGAATCTAGGCTAACATCACATCAGACATTTTCATCACATTTTGTTATACACCATAAACACAGAACTGTGTGTTTCCTTCTATTCCCCATAAATCCTGTAAGAACCCACCATAGAACAGAGAATGGTCTCAATAAACAAGCTTCCATGTAAGGGATAACCAACTCATTTGCAGAGAAAAGGCTTAAGGAGGCACAGCAATGTGACGAAGTCATCACACATTTTTACTCTTAACCATGTTATCCCTAGCTTTCTGAAGTGAAGTCCCTTTTTATCTGTCTTTGTCCCTGATGATGTGTGATTTTATTTCTATGACCAATTAATCAATTTTGGATACAGCCAGAATCAAGTAATCAATTTAAAACTAATATAAATGGCTGAGGTTGCGTGAATATGCATGAATGTCTATCTATAACTGATTGTGCTTGTGCTGTAATATAGATGATAAGACAGAGATAGCTCAGCATACATTTAAGGAATACATCCTTCATCCTTCCTTTTTTCCTGCTCAGTCTGCAACTAGAAAACTGTCAAAGACTCACTGTACCAGAGAATACCCTGTAATTATGAGCCTAAGAACTATTTTAGTCTTCTTTAAATTATTTCATTAATTCATCATTTCCCCAGTTCTCCTCTACTGCATTCGTTTTCTACGTCTTTATGTTCTTTCCTCTCCTCCTTATTCCCATTAGATTACCTGTCAATGTAAAATTGTAACAGCACGGTAACCATTTCTTACACCTTCAGTGACATCTCATAATTGCTGACAAAAAGGAGAAGCAAGCCATGTGAAATTATGTATGCATGAAATTGTCATAATGTCATATACAATGCTGAGATCAGTAATGAGGAGGCTGGGTCTTAAGTTAAGATATCTAGACAAAAATATGTAACAGGATGAAGAGGCAGAATAGAAAAAAAAAAAAACATAGTGTCTATGGAAATCTAGATGAATAATAACGACAAAGCTATGTTAGAATCAGATGGAAAAACTGTCCCCTTCAGATGGCGCAAATAACACAGTAAATAACTGCCAATATATGACATTTTTGGCACTCAACTGATGACATTCAAACATTATTCTGCAGGATATGTCAGGATAAGAGTAGCCCAGATACCATCTTCCTCACTGTAATCACTGCCATCTGAAAGTAGTGGCTTCTACAAACCACAACGTGTTTTCCAAAAACATGTTTTTGGGCCCATGCTTTGGGTTTCTTGGGTCATAAAAGCTCATGAACTTGTTGGTTCACCAACAATAAACTGATTTACTTTAGCTCTTCTACTTCTCAGCCCATGCTATTTAACATAGGCAACAGACCAAACATTTCAGAGGTTTCTGCTTACCTGGTAGAAGAGAAGATGCCTGATTCTGCCAAGCATTCTGGGGAATGCAGCGAAAGGGAGATTTTATGACAGAGAGTTGGAGATATTTCACAGTTTGTTTACTTCTGGGGCAATGCCTAGAGCTCCTACCTCCACTGGTATCTTTTAGCAATGCACTGTTGTTCACTGTTCAGCTTGAAACATTATGAAATCACAGATGTGATACTGTTCATTACGGAGTGTATGACAGCACTGCAGTACTTCTCACCTATAAACTGCAGCTAAGCAGATTCAGTTGTGCTAAGGTCTATGCAGATCAGTTAAGTTGTTTTCCCTTTCAAGGAAGGTTGAGTAGCAAGAAGCAAGAGGCTGAACTGTTCCAAGTGAATTTCAAAGTTCTGAAAAGACAAGGAAGAGATGGATCTGAAATCCAGTATGCCTTTTTCATAGTAGAGGAGCTGTCATGCAAATCTACACCAGTGGTCTGTTCATTTGCATATACAGCACTGGTCCCAGATTTCCACAGAACATTTCATGCTTCCTTTCCAAAAGGCTCACAGGCAGCAGGGAGGTTCATAGAGTCACATCATAATAGAATGGCTAGGGTTGGAAGGGGCCTCAAAGATCACCTAGTTCCAACTACCTGCTGTAGGTTGGTTGTCACCCCAGATCAGGCTGTCCAGGATCCCATCCAATCTGCTCTTAAACACCTCCAGGAATGGGGTATCTGTAGCTTCTCTGGGCATAAGCTTCATAGACAAATTTCATACTTTCATAGGAAGGTGTGTGTCCTAACTGATTTATTTTTATAGTAATTTGGTCCTGTGTGGAACCAGGAGTTGGACTCAGTGATTCTTATAGGTTCTTTCAATGCTTTCAGGATATTCTATGATTCTATAGCTCTAAGAAAATACAGGTTTAACCCTGAATACAGTTTGCATCTCCTTTCTTTCTGCTCTGGCTCTGATATTAGTAAATCAAGGTAGTGGCTGTTTAGTCCTTGTCTTCACTTGCAAAACACAAACCAGTTCTTGTCATGTATTTCCTTTATTGCATTATCCTTTAATGTGCTAGGGCAGAAGAAAACCTGGGCCCAAGGTTATCTCAGTACACAGATGGACTGATGGATCAAAAACACGTTTGTCGATTAAGCTAAGAAATAAATAGAATAAATATTCCTTGTGCTGGAAAGCTAATGTTAAGTTTTCGGTATGAGAAAATGACTGAGTTTTGTAACTCCCTCTGCAATGTGCATCTCCCCAGCTTTCCATGTTACAGAATGCTGGTTGGTGCCTAAGATACTTAGATGACCCTCAAACATACATTTCTTTGCTGCAGCGCTTTCCATACTTAGTGTCTTTTCTCAGAAACATCCCATTAACATTCTCTTTGCTGTAAGTGCCCCTAGTGACTTGACATTTGGGAATAAGCAGCTTACGTAGCCTAAGATGTCAGTTAATTTTAGCAATGGCAAGGCTACTGATGGCGGTCCTCTCCACCCAGAAATATGGGTGGCATGCCCATAAATCCAAATGTTAGGGGTTTGAAAAGGCCAAAAGCTTCTCCTCCTGTTTCAGGGAAGTTAAAAAGAAGTAATTTCAATATGAAAAAAAAGGCATCTGCATATATTGGCTATGTGAATTCACTGGCATGTATCTATGCCAGCTTTATTAGTATCTTTGTCAAATACTCTAATATGGCATATTTTACTGCTTCATGTCCTTTGTCTTCGAATACTAAGTCCAGGGTGCACTGCCAAGGCAAAAATAGCCTACTGCACATTTCATAGCAGCGCTTTCAGTGTAGCCTGGATTGTGTCAAGCAGAATTTCACCTGAGGGAGACAAGAAGGAAAAAAGTAACCCTTTGTATTTCTCATCCCACTTGAGTGTCTAGCTAATTGGTGCTATCTTGTGATGGATCCTGTGAGGAAGTGCTTGTGGGCATCACTCCTACATAGTGTGGGAGTTCTAGAGAAAGTACCTTCAGTGAAGCTTTGACCACAGGGAGAGATATGCCCACACACATCTCTGCCCCTAAAATCTGAGCTGAGGAGGGTCAATCTTAAGGAATCAGCATGATGGCCATAATGGCCTGCAGCATGTTGCACTGCCTCACTCCCATCCTTATTTCAGGACAGGAGCAGTACATGTTGCAGGAAGATGCCACTGCACAGAAGGGAGAAAGGAAAGAGAAAACTTTTACCTCCCTTCAGTTTCTCCTTGTTTGAAGGTCTGCAGAAAAGACAGAGTTCACTAAGTCCTGGGACTGAAAGAGTTCAGATTTCTGTGGGTTGTCATCTTGAGGCTTGCTAATTTTGCTTTACAAAAAGATGGAAATTTTGTCTGAAATTCTTTCTGCAGTTGATGCAGGTATAAGTCCATCTCTGTCATGTAGGGTTTCCATTGCAACCACCATCAGGGTCTTAACATTGAGCTTCATGTTTCCTCCCTTACTGTCCTCCAGGACCCCATTTTTCTGTCAGATTTGTGTGATATCACATGCCTGGTTCAAAAATCACCTGGTGGAAAAACAAACAAGAGATTCAGGTTGGATGTAAAAAAAAAAAACTTCCCCAAAAGAGTGATCAAGTGCTGGAATGGGTTGCCCAGGGAGATACTGTAGTCACCACTCCTGGAGGCATTCAAGAAATGTTTAGGTGTTGAACTGAGGGACATGGTTTAGTGGAAAGTATTAGTGATAGGTGGATGGTTGGACTGGATGATCTTGGAGGTGTTTTCCAACTTTGGTGATCCTGTGATTCTATGGTCACATAAGAATAAGTTTTTTGGGACACACTGTTCTCGGATGAGATGGATCATAGAATCACAGAATGGCTTGGTTTGAAAAGGACGTCAAAGATTGTCTAGTTTCAACCTCGGTGCTTTGGGCAGGGTCACCAACCACTAGACCATGCAGTTCAGAGCCACACCCAGCTTTGCCTTGAAGGCCTCCAGGGATGGGGCATCCACAACCTCTCTGGGCAGCTTGTTCCAGTGCATCACCACCCTCTGAGTGAGAAACTTCATCCTAACATCTATCCTGAATCTCTCCTGTCTTAATTAAAAACCATCCCCCCTTGTCCTATCACTATCAACCCATGGATAATTATTCCAATAGAAAATCTTCAGACAGAGAAGTCTAAACAAAATTAAACTCCTCCTTCCTAGAAGTAACATTTCTGTTATGAAAACCTGGCAGGAGAACACACCTGTATCATTCCTCAGTATATTCCTGTCTTCCTTGACCCTGCCTCCAGAGAAGTATTCCCAGAGTTATCTAGGTTACTCAGTCCTTCTTGGCACACTCCAAACTGGGAGTAGCACCTTTCTCCACTCCTACTAGCATAAACCTTACTTCAGTGCCCAAAGTAGAGGCCTAGTCTGGAAAGAAGAACCACTTAGACACATCTTGTCGGTGTTGTTCATGGTGCTAAATTCAGAAACAATTTGAGGAGAGGCTGAATACACATTAGAGTATTATCCTTTATCCAATAACATGGAGAAATGTGCAAAGATGGGTATGTGGGGAGAAGATAGGATAAGCTTATCCTTGCAAAGTCAGTCAAAGGTAATTTGCTAGTCTATGCCTGCATTTTCAGACTGGGCCATTCCCAATAGCTTTACTGGTGCACTGACTGAAAAAGGGGAAGTTCCTCTCTAAGTTTCAGGGTTCAGTAGAAACCACTTACTCTCAATGAGCACAGGTGTGCCTGAGATAGAAAAAGAAAAGGCTGACAGTACATTCTATACTGTTAGAGGCAGAGAGTAGCAAAACACCAGTTTTGTTGAGTTCAAGATACAGTAAGCAGCTAGTATTAAATTTTTTGTAAGCTTCCTTTAAGATCACCCATTGTTGAGCAGAGCTCTCATTAAAGTAGGACACAAAAAATGCAAGCTCTTGACACAGTGATAAGTTTAAAAGTAGATTTTGCAGCTTTTGTTAAATTTTGCTGCTTTCTTAAGCTGTCTGTATTGCTGATAACAAGGAACTGCACTGGGGGTTGAGGGTGCTAAGGTGCATTTTTTTAGTATGTTTCTCTGTATTTCAAACACTGGTGATTAAAATGGCCAAGACTTATTTTCTTGTTGAATTTCAATCCCAAATGAAATATAAGAGAGTGCTCTGCCCCACCTTAGTGCTCTCTTTTTTGAGGTAGATGAAGTTATTTCTGGTCATTGGAAGAGCCTAGGACAATGCCATTTCTGAGATAAATCAAGCTTTGATGGATTACAGTCAAGTCCTGAAAGTATTGTGCATCTGAATGGATCAGTCTTTGGGGGAAAAAAAGCCCTATAATACCAGGTACTGGGTGCCCATGTTTGGCTCTGATTTACAGTTCTGTTGTAAAACTGTAAACCTCAAAGCATTCAGGGGATACAAAGGCAGATCTCTTGGAGCACTAGGGATCAGTGGTGCAATGAAATACTTTAATATATTCGTGCAACTGTCTCTTGGTTTGCTATTGTGCCTCCCAGGGCTCTGTCCTGCTGAGGTGCAGGCCTTGCCAAAAACATCTTACATGTAATTAAATGAAGATCAAAAAGACTGGGCATTGGTCTCATTCTCCACTGGGAGTGACTGACAAAGGAAAACTCACAGAATTGTGTTTTTCTCTCTCTGAGGAGGACTTTGCTACGTGTACCTTACACCCCACTGCTAATTCTGACTCTCTTCTGTCTCTTCTAGATACATCTTTTTTTCTTTCCTATACCTTTGTTAACTTTCTCCTGGATGACAGCTCTCACTAGTGAGGACTGGTTTGTCCTGAGAGAATCCTTCATTATGTCTGTCCCCAGAAAAACACTGGACTAATTTAAAATCAGGTTTCCCTGTTACTTTGACCAACTAATCTATCTAATCATCTTTTCCTTTACAGCATGTTCTTCTGATCCTTGAGTGCATCACCATCAAAGATTAAAACGTCAGTGAAAAGAAATGAAGAAATCTTCCCAGTTTTCATTGATATAGTCAAACAGAGCCCTGTTGGTTACGCTAAAACTCTCACATATTACACCAGATTTAAAAGTGATGAGCCAAAAATACAGAGCAAAAATAGAAATATCTTTATGATTTACAGGTTGAGCCTAGCCTAAAAGCCAGAGAATAGAATTGCAGGTGACACTATTCCCATTAGTCCGAATATGGCCCAGCCTGTGGAGCAGATTTGGCCATGAGAGTCAAATAGAGGGGACCATTCAGACTAGATATCAAGTTGCCACAGTAAATACAAAGTTTCTGAGGGATCACCTTAATGCTGTATTAAAACAAACTGCAGTAGAATGGATATGCACAGAACTTAAAGCATTGTAGGCTCTACTCATAGATTATTATTTGATTATGGTTGTTTTTGTTTTGTTTTGTTTTGTTGTTTTTATTTCAAAATATTTCCTTATTAAAAAAGATAGACTGTGTGATTTGAAATAAAATGTTTCCATCAGAAAGTCAACTCCATAACACACTGAGTACTATTCTCTCACCTTACTAAATTAGTGTTTTCTTGTGGTAACAGGAATCACTTCACTGACATTACTGTTATTCCTGGGCACAGCTCCTGCATTGACTCCTGTGGTTTTGTAAACCAAGACGGAATAGCCAAAAAATTTTCATCATGCCTCCTTCAAGATGAATAGCTGAATATAAGCTACTTCTCGTATGGTAAATGTGAACAATCTTTCAATTCCTGCTACAGTTTGGAAATAATAATGAAAAAAAAAAAAAAAAAAAAAAAAAAAAAAACTCATTTTTTAAAAAATTTNAAAAAAAAAAAAAAAGAAACCTCATTTCTTAAAAGATTTTTCCTATCCATTTTCATTGATCTGCTCCCACCATTGGCATGTTGCTTTCTTTTGTGAAGGCTTGTACAGACAAGACGATTCATATTAGAAAGTGGCATCCGTCACAATGAGCTCTAGATTCTTACTCCTCAGTGCTGAATTTGTTTTCCTTCTTATGATAAGCTAATAGAAGAAACAGAGAAGCAAAAGAATAAATACCAAGAGCCATTTTTTCCAATACATTTTCAGACATCACAACTCACACGTGCAGTGTACACATTTACCTGACAGTAAACATGTGTTTACATGAACTAAATTGATTGTTAGCTACGCACTCCTCTGTAAACATGCAATATCCCTTGGCTTGCACAAACACAATCACAACCAAATATGCTGAAAATATTGTGACAGAATGACTCAAGTTTGCCTCAAAAAGGCAAATGGCATTGGCAACTCTACTTTGATATTCCTATTCAGTGAAACTTTTCCGAGCTCAGAACAAAAGGTTACACTCCTTAGGTATGACTGCCAGCAAGTTTGAAGTTGTAAGGGTTAGTCATTTCTTAATGATCAAAGAATCAATTTTGTGACAAAGTTTTTTTTCCCCCTCTCTAGCTGTGTTTATCTTACCAACACTGAAGAGTATAACACTTCTTTCAAAACAAACTAACAAAAAAACCACAATATGTTACTTTTGAGAGAAGGGCAAGCATAAGTAATTTGAGCCCAAACAGAAATTTTGCCAGATGAATGGAAGGTTTTACCGAGAGTGATTTCTCAGCCATTACTATGATGCTGTGATATAATGAATGCCAGAAGTCAATCCTTCATATCTAGCAAGCATCAGAAGCAACAAAGAAACGTAGCAGATTTATGACAAAGTGGCAATATACTTCCATCAGTTCAATTTAGCTTTTTTTACTATCATGCCATTACCTTTCAAATGCAAATACAGAGACTGTCTCAATAGCCACTCTTTGGGAATATTTGAAGGTGCATTAGGAGACATCTAGCCATTTCTATCTGTTACAGAAAGAAGCATACTCAGTAATCCTTACATGAAAGTATCTGATGATGCTGTACTTAGAGTCTTCTTTCTAAGAGACAAAAAGAGGAAAATTATTTATGTTCATACAAATGTGCAGAGAGCCGCTAAGGTATTTTTATAATTCATAACTGCACAGTGAAAAGTAGCAAGTGAAGAAAACAAAGTATTTTATTTTTCAAGTGGAAAAAGCACTAGTTTCCAGAAAACCATTCTGGTTTCTTTCATTACCAAAGAAGAGCTTACACTCTGGCTATTTATTTCCTATAGGCTAGTCTGTGCTGTTCAGCCTGTTTCTGCGTATCACTTTATATACACTGACACAATCAATTATTTCTTTTTAAACTTGATTCAGAGAGGAAAAACACTCTCCTTTGGAAGAGATATGGGAGAAAGAATAAGGAAGCCATTACTATTAATATTATTATGTGTGGCACATACTGCCAAGACAATGGCCAGGGCAATGAGAAGATGCCCACTAACATCAGCATTACACAGATATCTGGGCTCCCTACTGGCCTCCTGGAAATGGAAACAATCTGTAAACCACAGGAGATCTATGCTGGCAGGTCTCATGATCAAAGACCTGCCCTTATAAAAGACTGCCTGTATGCTTGCAAATTGCTACTCCCCTATAATCCTAACCCTGGAAGAAATCACAAGTTTTTGACACCTTTGAGAAGGACTTGCATTGTGACATGGAGAATAAAAGCTTTTATAAAACTGTAAAATAGTTGGGGGGCGGGGGGGGGGGGGGGG